>QEPC01001717.1:927362-958188 GCA_003113815.1 Sphenodon punctatus | reverse complement strand
TATATCTATATCTATATATATCCATACATATGTATGGATATGGATATGGGATGGATAGATAGATAGATGTAGAGAGTTGTAGGAGTTAGCTTAGTGATAGAGATAGTGTTAGTGATTTAGTTTTAGTGTTTGTAGGAATAGGTCTGTGTACTTATTAGATAATCCATTTAGTTCATAGCCTTTAGAATAGTTAATAGCAGTTAGATTTAGTGTAGATAGATACATATATTAGATTAAATAAATAAATAAATAAACCCCATATAAAAAAAAAACCAAATTTAAAAAAAAAGAAAACCATATAAAACCCAATAAAAAACAAAAAAAAAACCATATAAAAAACAAAAAAACACCCATAACAACATTTCCCGAACGGCCGAACCTAACAGCCAAACAGCCGAACGGAACAGCTGAACGGCCTAACCGAATGGCCTGTTCAGATGACCGAACCAAACAGCCAAACCCGAACTCGGCAAACTAAACGAACGGACGAACCGAACGCAGCCGAACCCAATGGACGAACCGAACGCAACGGACGAACCGAACGCAGCCGAACCCGAACCACGATCTGTTCGTCCATTCCTAACAATGTTTGGTACTGGAGCCTTTGGCCATTTACTATTTTTGAAGCTTGTTCAGTACTCAAAAGCTAAAAGGACAGGTGTGCTGAAAATATCTAGTTTCCATAGCTGGATATCCCTGAAAGTTCACTAAAGCCCAAGCATCTTCCGGAGGTAGTCTAAGACCTTCCCTTCCTGGCTTGGTGCTTTGCAGATTCTACATTTTTGATATTTTTATTTTATATTTGTTTTGTGCAATTTCAGTGTTGTAACCAACCCTGAGCTCTACAGATAGGGTGGGCTGTAAATCCAAAATCAATCAACATATGTTAGGCTACTGGCGAACATCAAGAGCAGGTGTAGAGACTCTCTGGTCCATGGTCCAAATCCAGCCCATGACTATCAGTGACTGGGTGTTTTTACACACACATTTCTCCTGTATGTTTGCTGTTACATCCTGAACTTTCTGTGTGTCTAAATCACTCACCCAGATCTTAAACATCCAGATCTTTGAACTTCTGCATAGAACGTCTCCCAGAACTTTTGTGTGTAAAAGGCTCTCCTGGTAAACTGCTTTGTTCCAGGCAGCTGCGGTCACTTGGTTTCCATGGCAGCCTGTCATGTCTACAGCTGTGGCTACTTTAGGCTGCCTCAGGGCAGTGTTTGTGTGAAGAATGCATCCAGACCTTACTTGTGGACTTGTAAACCCAGAAGACTGAAAAATCCAGAACTTTAATGTGTGTGTAAAAGTGCCCAGTGATTCACTCCTTTCCAGTTCCTGCATCTAGCTGTGGATTCAGTCCCTACCCTCAAGCACGGGGGGGGGGGGGGGGGGGGGGGGGGGGGGATGCACTCTTGGATAAGGGCTGGATCTTTAGCTATGATCCTCCTTTCCTTCCCCCATCCTCAGCACATTTCTTAAGCATTCCCCACCCCAACGTCTAACCTTCTATGGAGCTTGTACTCCTTTTCACAGTGATATGTGGAAAGGAAAGGTTCCCTATTCCCTATTACTCCTCTAGAGTATAATCAACACTGTTGTATTTATTAAGACAGTGCCCAGGAATCCATCCTCATGAATGGTCCCTTCTCTCCACCTCCTCACAGTAGAAACACATAACAGTAACTCCCTGCAGCAAAGACTTTGCAATTTGAATGAAAGCTTAGAACGTATGTTAGCCAAGGAATTATATGAATGAACTGTCATGGAAAGTTTTATGTTTTTAGTCTGAAGTCTCTGGGGACGTGTTCTCATGAGCAAGGAGAGTTAGTCTGGTGTGGCTACCTTCTTCCACTTCTGTTCCCAAGAGCAGAGGGAACCAGGAGTTAAATATTTCTTCCCTTCCCCTGATCTCCCTGTTTGGTAACTTGCAGGGAACTGCCACCTGGGGGCGCTGGAATAACAAGCAGTCAGAGAGACAGAGAGACAGAGGTTAAAAACAGACGTGTGGACGGCAGGAAAGGGACTGCGCTTCGGGCCACCCTAAAGTAGAAAATTCCAGGTGACATGGCCCAGGTCGGATCGGGAGCACAACAAATGCGTGGGTGGCTGGCCCCACCCATACTGTACTCCCAGCGCCCCGCCGCCTGCCTTAACAGGGAGCCATGCCACAGCTGCACACAGATGTGCTCACCCACTCTGGTCTGGTCAGGCTGGCTTTAGCTGCGAGGTTGTCTGGAGGTCACAGCCCAAGCTAACCACTAACACTGCCTGAGGCAATCCCCGGCTAACATCTAGCAGAGCACGTTAACACATCCCACCAGGTCTCAGGCCAAAAGCAGGGCCAAATCATGTCTGTTTTTATCCAGAGACTTCCCCCACCCCCTCACACAAAAACAAGAGGAAGGGATTTAGTGAGTACTAGTCATGTAGAGTGCTGAGAGGTAAATGCTCAGGTTTGCTGGGATTATAAAGTATTGCATAAACCAGGATGCTTTCCTCTCTCCAGTACACAAGAGCATGCTTCCTGGAAGGAGGGGTTTCTATTCCTACTTTACCACCACCTGTTTGGAGACTCCCCTCTTTATAACCCCTTTGCTCCTGGAAATTCAGGAGAGGTTATAGTGAATTAGGAAGTACTTACCTAAAAAAACCCAAAACACTTGAGATGATTTATGATTAGAGGGATCAAAATGAAGCAATTATTTTTTTTTGTATGGGTAATTGTGCAATTCAAAAAGTCATATGTGACTTTTTGAACTATTCTGCACCAGGCAACCACAATAAATAGCGAATGAGTTTTTACACAATCAATTCAGTGTTATATAAAACGTACAAGTTGTGAATTGATTGTTTAATAATTTGCGTTCCACTGTAGCATGGTGGAAAAGGTCATTCTGCTAATTACAGCAGTCCAGCTTTTCCTGCACAAATTAAGTGCATCTCCATTTCCTTTGAGTTTAACTTAATTCCCTGCTTGAAAAGATATTGTTTAACTTATCAGAAGAAATCTTCTGCTGAAGAAACTGTTTACTTTTGTTTCAACTTATGATTGCATTATTCCAGTGACTCTTACCAGCAAAATAAATGAACCAAAAGGAGCATGGAATTGTGCTCTGATATCAGTCATGCAACAACTGAAAGCATGAATGCTACATTATTTTTGCTCTTTGGTTAGGCCAGAAGGCAGTGTTAATTAACTGAAAGATACACACAGACTGATTCATGGAATTTGATCTCTTTCTTCAATGCCTAATACAAAGCTTTCTTCCCAGGACTAAAGAACATTTTTGAAACACAAAATTAACTAGTTATTTCTCCTACCCTCTACACTTGAAGGCCACATTAATAATACTTTGGCTATTTTCCTGTAACGTTCCAAGAATAGCAGTTTTCATAAACGGTGCTGTACCTTTAAGCTGTGGAAGTTGAACTAGCTAAGTGAGGACAGCAGAAATGCAAGGTCCAGCCCCTGAGAGCAGCTTCAGATACTTCACTCAGAGCCCATTGCAAAGGGACAGGCTGCACTGACTGGGGCCTGCAAGGGCTCTGGCAGCATGGCAAGGCACATGGCCCTCTTGCTTCTGATTATCCTCATTCTGGCAAGTTCATCTTTTGCTCGTCAAAAGCTTTTGCTCTTTCTGCTTGATGGCTTTCGCCATGATTACATCAATGACCAAGAACTGGGGTCCCTGCCTGGCTTCAAAGCGATTGTGGAGAAGGGAGTGAAAGTGGAGTATATGACCCCAGATTTTCCTAGTCTTTCCTATCCGAACTATTACACCCTGATGACTGGTGAGTACTTTATTTTATTTGCTGGGATGCTATTCTGAGCTGTCTGATTTCTGTGCTGAAGATTAGGTTAGGTCACTGGATTCTGAAAGACAGAGGGATGTTTGCTGTACTTTCCACCATAGTGAGGGTTAAAAGACAGGAGTGACTGGGTTTCCATCAGAACAGCAAGACAAATAAATCCTTCAGTTTGCTTCAGTCTACTGCACAACCAGAAAACTTCCTGTAAAAATGCAATCTTCCGGACTTACTTTTGAAAATAAGTTCACACTTTAAAAAACTCAGCAGATTTGTAATTTTCATAAGTAATTAACAACCATTGTAGTCACTCTTCCCATAGCCTTCAGACTCACGGAGTAGCTGCTGGCTTTTCCTATTAAATTGATGTATTTCTTTCCAAGCTACATTACACGAGTTTCCTCAGATCTGAACACTTTGCTATTTTCCCCATTGGTCTGGAATACATGTTCTTCTATAACAAAGTCTCTTTTCATTCCTGACCTAGATAGAAAGTAGGAATGAATGGGAAAGAAATGAAATATAAACAAAGGACTATTATTTATTTATTTACATTTATATGCCGCCCTTCCCATCAAGGCTCAGCACAGCTTACAATAAATAAAAAACATCTAAAAGTTCCCTTGCCCCAATCCTTCCCACAACCCTCCTGGCAGGCAGGGATAAGGTTAGGTGGGGCGGTGCCCCCACCCCACCTAACCTTATCCCTGCCTGCCAAATGCCTTGGTAAGACCAAAAAAGGTCTTATCACATTTTCAAAAGATGAACAGGCTGAGGCTTAAATGAACCTTTAAGGGGAGGTAGTTCCATAATCGTGGTGCAGTCACTGAAAACACCTCTCTGCGTGCCCTGCCTGTTAAAATTTCACAGGCCGATGGTACCTGCAAGAGAGCTCTCCTGGCTGACCTCCGAGGCTGTGATGGGACATGAGGAGGAGGCAGTCTTTCAGATACCTGGGGCCCGTGCCCAGAGACTATTGATATAGCTCAGAAGGACTAATGTAAACTGAGGCTGACAGAAGTATGTCTTGTTTTCACACAGGGGAGCTGCTTTTGCATAGTTCTGTGTTAAAGTGCTTTTTGTACAAAACTATACCCACTATACCCCCAACCCATATATTTGCCCTCTCTGTGCACTTGCTTACCACTACCTATTGTTTCCTTGTCTGCTACACCGATATATAATTTTACAGCTGTTTTTAAATGTCTGGCACATCTCTCTCTCTCTCTCTTTGCCCCCCCACCTCCCAACTGCTACCCTGTTTTATCCATTCCCACCCATTCCATACCCCCTCATCATGTATACTTGCTCTACATTTGCTCAGTTTATATATTTTTACTGGTTATGCTACATGCGTGAGGAAGAGCCCTGTGTGGCCCAAAAGCTTGCTTTTCCACCAACAGTTGGTCCATTAAAAGATATCATTCGAACCACTTTTTGTCTCTCCATACAAAACTGACACACAATGCTTTTTCATTTAGATTTTGAGGTTTTGATGGATTCTATAAATGACTTCACCCTCTCCTATGTTTGCAAATGAATTTGGTCTATTATTATTTTCAATTTATATCCTGTTCTGATGCAGCAGGCTCAGGACAGCTCACCATGTCAGTATATAAATAAAACACAATATACACAGTCCCCAAGCCCTGCTTCTGCAAACCCCATCCCCCTTCCAATCTCCACCTCTTGTATGGGGGAGACTTTCACTTAATCTTCCAATTCCTACCCAGGGGGCCTCACCTTCCCTTCTCCACCAATACCAGCCCTCCGTGCTCAACCTATGCTCTCACCTAGCAGGGAGGCTGTAGCATTCACACCTTTCATAACATTTCACCCATCCTTATAAAACATTAAAAGCAAAATCATTTAAAGAAAAAATAAATAAATCTGCAACTGGATCCACATTCATCTTTTTACTAGTCACTTTTCACCCAGCTTTGCTCTGAACATGAGGAATGTGTCTTTGCGAAAAAGAAAGAGAGTCACTTTTTTAAAAAAGTCACTTTATTTCTAATACTACAGTAAGGGTCAGTTTCAGAATGTTATCCTGTAGAAAACTGGTTAAATATTATGGGGAAGAGGTTCTTTGGAGTGTAAACTTCAGCTAACCTATCACAACCTTTCGGAAGGTTACCAAGGTAACAGTGCATGGACTCTGAAGTTCTCATTTTTCCTCTTAGTCATTCAACAAATCAGTTTCATACTTAGTAGAACAGAACAAAGTTTTTCTTTCCTGGACATGCAACTCATTTTGCCCGTAGGACAATGGGTGAAAACAGACATGACGCTGTAACCACCCTTGGTGGTTATTTATGCGTGTTGCAGGGCTGTATTGGTGCCCTATGCAGCCCTGAAACATGCATCAATGACCACCAAGGGTGGTTAAAGGGTGGTGAGTGTCATGTCTGTTTTCACCCAATGGCTAAGCAGATCAGCAGTTCATATGTTGCTTGTCTGGGTAGGAAAACACATAGATGCCACCGTAGGCGCTGTGGAAGGCCGACAGCAATTTTCTGGTTTGCCTTGTTTTGAAACTGTTAACCCTTTCTTCTCCACTGGAGCTGAAACAGGAAAAAAATGTTCGCCGGGTTGTTGTTTTGTCATATTCGATCCGTGAGCACTCAACCTGAACAACATTTTAAGTGAACATTGATTGAGCACATAATTTTTGCAGTTCCAAGTATTTCATTTGTTTTGGATTGCTATTTTTCATATTTCATTCATTTTGGTTTACGTTTTCCATTTATTTTGTTTCTGTTCATTTTCACAAGGGAAAACACACATTTTCGCCCCACCTTTTTCCATTGTTCTTGAAAAAATGAAAGAAAACGAATGAAATAAAAGGAAAATGAAATGAACAAAAAACGAACGAAAATGATGAAATACTCAAAACTGTGAAAACTGGGTGATCAATCAAATAGTCTTTACTACTTGTTTTGTTCATTTTGGGTTATATTGCCCAGATTTGACTGGTTTGTTCAGCTTCAAGAGTACTCATTTCACTCCTTGAGCAAGAATTCGCCTTTAAAAATTCAGCTTCTCTCAGAGGAAATATAAAATTTCCATAACCTATTTCCACAGCTCAGGAAAGCCCATTTTGGAAAAGGATGTCAAACTAGGGCATAGAGCTGCATCACAAGCACACACACGTGCACCCACCTGGTAGAACCCTCAAGGCAGCACTTCATATTTACAGAAGGAATTTACTGGGAGTTTGACCAAGAACAACTCTGTTAATAGTGCAGTGTGACGGTTGGCCCTAAGTACCTGCAGGATTAGGACCTGGGTATGTCCTAGTGAGGGTGCAGCCCTCCTGGGTAGCTAGAAGTAACTGGCCCTTTAAGGGAGTGGGCTGCCTTCATAGACCACACTGTCTCTGGGGATATATGTGCAGGAAGCTCTGTATTAATTAAGGTCAGTTTGTCTCTGGCTGGGGATGGAGAACGAGCTCAGCAGGTGGCCAAGGGAAGTGTTTGGAGGGAGAAAAGACTGGATGCCTTGAAGTTTTGAACTTTATACTGGGAGTTTGCTATGTTTGGACTTTTGCACTGTAAATAAACCTGCACTTGGTGGTGGAAAGTGGTTGGAGTGATGTGAACTGGGGTTCTGATCTGGACAAACTCTATTTAAGTTTCTATCCCACCCTATCCCTGAATGCTCAGGGTGGTTCACATCATCATAAAAATATCAAATATCCCCCCCCCCCCATAAAATACCAATAAAAACTCTGCTCTCTACCCCACCTCAGAATCCACCCCTGCCAGTTAAACTGGCCTCTACAGCCCAAGGTTACCCTGCCACATGCAGGAAAATGACTATTTCCTTATTGTCATGCCTGGCGATTAGTGGCATTACATTTTAACAGACAGAGGGAAATTCAGTTTGTCCATCTTTGAACTTGGAGCACAATACTAACTCTGTTGAAGTCAATGAGAGTTTCCCATTGACTTCAGTGGGATTAGGACTTATTCCTTTCTTAGAACTTGTCGTCTTGCAAACATCTCTCACCCCTGTGGTTTTGAGCATCGATCCTTGCAGAGAATTTAGAGAGGAAAATCTTGGCTTCAACGACATCTAGCATTGCTGCATTACCACCGTTTCCCCACTATGGGACTCCAAAGCAGCAACAAAATTTGTAATGCACATTTCTTTTAATGATCATAACATAATTGCATTTAATGGCACTTTTTACCTAAGCATCTTTAGTTTGATAACTTTTAGTTATCACCTACACTTCAGACAACACCTGCCATACAGTAATGAAGTGGGTGACTGGCAAACCAGGGAATGGAACTTGGGAGACAAGCAAACCAGAAGCACCCCAATGCTACTCATAACTACAAAGTTTGAGGTGCCCAGAGAACCCAAACTGAGGCCTGGCCTCCTCCCACCAGGTTCCCCTCTAGTCTCCCAAAGAGAGCTCCAAGAGAACAAGGCAGTTTTTAGGGAAACTACTGGAAAATGTTGTATCATTTGAGAATGGAATCTCTGGGTGTTAACAGATGGGACAGTAGCCCGGCATAGCCTACATCAGATCAGTGGCTGCCTGCCCACCCATTAGATGGCCACCAGATGTTCCCCCACCCCCTACTCACAAGAGTCATCCCAGCAAATGTGGCCCCCACCGTGCAGGCAAATGCTGGCTAAGGCGAGTGAATACACGAACAAGAATACGGACGAAGATCACAGTGGGGGTGGCTTCCTGTACCATGTGTGGTACAGAGATAGTGGGTGGGGGACAGTGTGCCACCTGCCTATCTGTGCTGTTTGCCACACAGAACCTGCACATGGCAGCTGCGTGCGGGCTCCATGGAGCAACCCCGGACTCCAGTCTAATGTCTCATCTACACCCTCTCCTAAGATGTCCCAACTCTGAAGTATGATTTTGTAAATACAGTATCACAATGTACTTGCAAAGCAGTCACTTTTCCTGGGAATGCCACATCTTGACTGAACTCACTGTTCCTGCTTGATGGTCTCTCTAGTGTTACAAATATGGACTTGGACATGCTTGGATTTCCACCCAAACCATTCTGTGCATGAATGACATAAGCTCCTTTTTAGACTTGTATTTTATTGCAATTTGTTCTTAGAAGGCAGTGATCTTATCAGTTGGGTATGGAATTCCCCATCTGTAAAATGGGAATATGGGTGTGTGTCTTTCCCTGTGTCCCCCTCATCCTTGTCCATCTTAGATTGTAAACCCACTGGGCAGGGACCTGTTTAAAAACATCTGTGACTGTAAAGCACTACTTACGCCTAGTGGCACTATAGAAGTGATAAGCAGTAGTAGCAGTCATGCATCTTGTCCTAATTTGCTTTATTGTGGGTTGACAAACAGGCCCCTTATTCTAATCCCAGAGTGTGCTGCATTTCAGTGCCTTTTGAGGAATTTGTAATGCATGTATCACCTTTATGTTAATACTGAGATTAATAAAAACCATAAGTCAGCAAGGGATGTTTCCCCCCCCCACCCATTTCTCATACAATTAAAATGTTTTACTTTCCTCTCCTTTCTTCCATCATATATTTAGTCAGTCATTCTATAAAAGTCAGTCATTCTACAAAAGAAGAGGTGGATACTATTTGGGAAAACTTCTTAGGAAAGTTCAGTTGCAAATAACTAGACAAATAGGTCTCTGCTGGCCAAGAAGTCAATGTGCATTAAAAGATCCAGGTTGGTCTGAGTATGGATATTGAAATCCAATGCCAGCTGCAAACACTACATAGATAGTGTATGTTAGAAATTTGGACACGGGTTCTGGGTTATCATGATGAGAGTTTATTCCTCTGGCACCTCTCATTGCAAATACTTTGATGCCCATTCCCTGAAGAAGATGCATTTGAAAGATAAATTCAACTCCTCACAGCAGGATTTGCTTTCCCGTCTTGGTTGTGACCTGACACCCTACTGCTGATGCTTCTGCCCTTTCCCCACCTGCATGCAGCTGCAAGGGCAGAGCCAATAAGGGCAGAATTGCCCAAGCAGAACACCAAGCAGCTGGGGGACTAGACAGCCTGGGCACTAAAGCTGGACAGTGAACAGTTCTCTTCTCAGCAACAGGCCCCATAGCAGCCACTATGGCTGTTTTGGCATGATAGCTCAACCAGTGGATACACAATAGGATAAAAGGGAAACTTCAGCAAGAAACAACCATATATTCATGCATTATAGGTTTCCTTTTCAATATGATCTTCAAAAGTTATTTAAAACAAAACTTCAATTCCAGTGGAATTACATGACATGGTAAATCCTAAATCCAAGGCCGGGAGTTGGACAGGAGCCTCTACCATGTTTGTGCATAGAGTTTTGTTTTTTTAAAGAAAGGAAAACAAACTACAAAAACAAACATTTGAATTATATGAAGGATCCGGCTCATTACCACATATCTGTGTCAATTCAAAGTTCAGGCTAAAGAACCAGTAGCTCGGCCATCTATGATCCAGTGTTTTGGTGCAAAGCAGGTATGGCTGCTTAATAATCTTGTCACATGGTGTTCCCTGCCTCTGAAAATGCCCTGATGCACATCTTCAAAGCACTTTATGTGCAATAGGAGGAAGTTTAAGGGCAATCGTCTTCTTCCTGCCCAATACAATACATAGCCTGCCCTGCACAATTTCAACAGCCAGAACACAACAGGAGAGGAGCTTTGGATACTTCACTCAGAGTTTGTTGCACTGACAAACGCCTGTGAGGGTTCTGTCAGCATGGCAAAGTATATGATCTTCTCAGTCTTCCTTGTCTTCATTCTGGCAAGTACATCCTTGGCAGGTCAAAAGCTTTTGCTCTTTCTGCTGGATGGCTTGCGCTATGACTACATCAGTGATCAAGAACTGCAGGCTCTGCCTGGATTTAAAGCGATTTTGGACAAGGGAGTGAAAGTGGATTACATGACCCCAGATTTTCCAAGTTTGTCCTATCCAAATTATTACACCCTGATGACTGGTGAGTACGTTTTGGTCTCTGGCTGCAAATAAACTAAATTAATCTTCATTTTATTTGCTGTGATGCTTTTCTGAGATGTGTCTGTGCGGAAGGTTAGATTAGGTCACTGGATTCGGCAAGACAGAGGGATGTCTGGCAATGTTCTCAAATCAGTAGGTAAGGAAAGCTGTGCTTTTCACCTCTATGAGAACAGCAAGACAAATAAATCCTTAAGTTTGCTCCACTCTATTGCACTAGGAGACACTTTCTGTTTAAGTATGATCTTACCCAGTACTTAGGACTTGACGACTTTGCAAATAAATTCACACTTTGTCATGGGATTTGGGTCTCACTACCCCATTCTAGGCTGCCATGACTCAGTTTTCCTGGCTTGCAGCTCTCACTGGATCAGCTCTCTCTCTCTAGAACTGATTCAGCCTGCAATGGGTGAACCTTCATGTCACCTTTTCAGCCATCGAGTTTCCCTGCACATGTTCATGTTCAAGTTATACATGTATTGCTTCAAACACTTAGCATTGTGGGGCTATCATGTTCACTTGTTTTCAACCATTGCACAGTGGAGTAATCATCTGGATTCACTCTTTCTGGGTTCAATATTTTGTAGGGGTATACACAGATGTTTATATCTCTCCACCCCCCCTTGCATTTGGGGTTCCCCTTGCTCATAACCATCAAGGTACATCAAGCTACATCAGTATGGATGTAGGGGTTCTTAGGACTTTGTGCAAGAATGTGTCAAAAGGGTGGCAACGTTATGTCAACATCATCATTTGTTTCCCTGTTACAAAACTTGGCCATGTTCCCAAAGTACATGTTAGCATAGGTAGGTTACCATAGTTTCTCATTGACCTTCGGTCATTTCTCCATGTCATCACTTCCTTCCCTGATCTACTTGGACTGGCCAGACTGATCAGACCATAAGAGATCATAAGTAGAAAACAAAAGAAAGGGTATACAGTCGCTCTTAAATCTGTTGCATTCATCGGTTCAGTGTCTAGTTCTGCAACATCCACCAGTTGTTTCTTTTGTAAGATGGAAAAAGTTCTCTCTCATATAAACTCTTACAAAGGTAGCAGGAAAAAATTTAAGCATGGTCTGTACCTTGGGGCAAATGTCTCCTGCCCCCATCACATTGTCTGTGTTACTCTGCGTTTTAAAAAGCTCATCACTGCTGTTAGCATTTGTAAGCTTTTCACCTGGAGAATTGCATTCCCATTCAGGAGAGAATTACTCTGTAGTCTTTGCCTTTCTCCTGTGTCTGTAATGCTGTGGTTGAATGTAGTTGGCATTAAAACCAATCACAGACGCAAAGGTTGCTTCTCTCAAGGGGCTATTGTTACCAGAATCTGTTGTGCCCTGCCCCCAAATTCTGTCTGCTCCCCTCAGGATCCACTGGGTCTGTACAACTGTCTATTTCTCCTTGGTTGGAGTCTGACTTTCTGAACTGGCTGTGAAGACTCTCAGGTGTTATTTCACACACCCCTCCCTGAAACTCCTGATTCATTTTACCATGCTCAGTAATCAGATTTCTGGCAGCCTCTGTGTCTTGTAGAGAGTGAAGATCATGGGTACTATTAACCGTTTCCTCTACTCCACTCTCTACAAGCCAGATCTGCCCTGCAGACCACGCCAGCTCTGTGTCTGGGCTGCGTTCCCCATTACAGTTCTTATCTGGAAGCTGTTTTACCTTTTGTTTCTCTGAATTAGCACAATATCCCTCTGGGGAGGGCCTGAACTCTTTCAGTTTTAGCATAAGCTGCAGTGTCTCTCTGCTCCTTCTCTGGTAGGATAGAGCCAAAGGTCACCTGTAGAATCATGCTCTTGCCCTTTTAGGATCACAGGTTGGGTTTCTGACCCCGCACCCACCTCCTGGCCTGCCTGCAACCGCCTGGGTTCAGTAAGGGCTTCCCCAGCATCTAACTCTCCCCCCAGGGTGGCTATCAGATTTGATTCTGCAGAATTTGGACCCTCCTGTTTAAGGAAGGGTGCCAAGTCCAGGGCCTCAGAATCAGGTTGGCCAGTAGGCTCCACTCCGTTTAGTTCCCCATGTAAGAGAGAGACGTGTAGTTCACTCCCTGAGTCTTGTCCTCCTGTGCCTTCTGGCTGGGCCTGAGGCTCCTCTCTGAAGTTTTCCTGCTCCTTAGTGGAGTCTGTAGGTTGGTGTCAGGGTATGGAGGGGGTGGGGCCTGCAGGGACAATGGAGGAGGGGGCAGCTCAGGGTGCCCAGGGGTTTGTGCTCCCCACAACCCCAGTACCTGTGTCTGTAGAGCCTTCTCCTGCTTGCAGTCTGCTGGGCCAGCGATTACCTGATGAGAGACAGCTGTGGCGCTCTGAGCACCTGCAGCTGAAGCGAGGGCGGGGTCTGAAGCAAGGCACATAAAAGGAGGGCTATTGGGCTCTTTCCTTGTTGATGATCAGAGCGTCTTGATTCCTGTTATCTGGCCCGTGCGTTGGTATTTGGAGAACCTGTGGTTTGCTAGAATCCTTTCCCTGTTCCTGTGTGATGAGTGCTGCGTGTGGTGAGTGATTGTGTTCGAGTGGTGTGTGCTTCTGTCTCCCTTGCTGTTGACCTTTCATGCCTTCCTCTGTGTGGTTGCCCTAATCCCTCCCTGTGATGTAACGGAGCCCACTGGGGGTTTACCCCAGCCTCCCGGCACCCCGTTACCCACCTATTATCTGGTACTTTTCTGCTGCCACCACCCTAGAGATTGTAGGTCATGAGTTCCATTCCTCTAGGGAAATTGAGAACTCTACCTTTTCTTTAAACAGACAGGCCCGCAAGCCAGAGTAATTCAGTTCCCAATTACTGCCGCCGGCGCGTACAGAGGCGTATTCGCTAACGCACACACACACACAGATCTTTTAGATCAGAAAAAGGAATATTACTTTAATGGTATTTTAAACCAAGCATCACAGGCTACAACCATGTGAGGTACTTTGAATCCTTGAGCAAAAGCAATTGATCAGAACACAGTTAGGCTCGAGGGCCCTTTTTGTAGCATCTGGCCTAAACTGGTCCCTCAGATGTAACATTCAATTACTCACAGCTTTAGGTGCGCCTTTGCCTTGCAGCAAAGGGGTTCAGTNCTTTAGGTGCACCTTTGCCTTGCAGCAAAGGGGTTCAGTCCTTAGGTTCAGTTTAGTCCAAACAGGCCAGGAGCCATTCCCTTAGCTCCATAGCAAAAAGGTCATTATATCAGAGCAAACAGAAGTAAAAGTGGAAGTCTCTCTTGAGAGGCGTGGCTTTGGTCTTTTTAAAAGCCACTACCCCTCTTTCGTGATTGGTCCTTGGGAGGTTACCTGGCTGTACCTACTCCAATCAGAGAAAGATCCCCCCAGCCATGCTGGCTGTAGGCCCCTTCCCCCGTTATTGCAAAATCCTGCCATGCGGCCGGTTGCGAAACCAGGCCTAGTCAACCTAGAAGCCAGTGTCAGTGAAGGTCACATGGAAAGGCAGGATTGCTCCTAGCAGCTTCTGCCATACTCCCCGCTCTCCTCGGGGGTTCCCAGAGCCTGGGGTCCCTACCCCCACTCACTTGTTTCCCCTCCTGGGTTCTGTGTGTGTGGAGGATCACTATAATCCAGGGCGTGACATCTCTGGTGAGCCCCCTGATGAATGGTGGCTGGGCCAGGTGCCTTTTAGCATACAACTGACCCCACAGAGATACACCATACTAAGGGCTCCTTTAACACTACTAATGTGTGTCTGTGAGTGGGATTTGTGTACTTGTGGCGTGTGCCCCCTCCTTCAGTCTTGTTTCCCCTTGCTATCCCATATTCCCCACAGTTGGGATGCAGCCTCTGTGTGGCTCTCAGAGCCTTGCTGAAACCCTTCCCCTCCACCAGGCTTGCTCTCTGTCTCCCCATGTTTCTGGGAAGGACCCTGGGCTACAGTTACCTCTGTAATCCAGTTCCATATATCATTACCCACCAGCAAGTCATGTTTAACTGGTTTGGGTGTTACAGCAACCTCAATGGGCCCTGTGACTCCCTCCCATTCCAGGTTTATGACTGCTGTGGGTACAATTTCCTCAGCTCCCAACAGCTGGGTAATTTTGACTTTTCTCTTACTGTTGATGCGATGTTTTGGTACCAGCTTCTCATGGGCAATAGTCATTGGTGTCCTAGTGTCTCACCAACCCATACACTTTCCCCCATTAACCTTAGCTGGTCTTAGCAGCCTCTTCCTTGGGCAGGTTAGAGAGAGGAAAGTCAGGTTCAACCCCATCAGGGATGAGGTGGACTACAGATGCAAAATTCACACTGATTGAGTTATTGGGACTGCCTCCCCTTTTTTGGAGCAGTTACGTACAAGATACCCCAGATGATCACAACTAAAGCAATTCCTTGAATCTTTATTAGGGGACTGGAAGGTGTTGTGCCCTTTGGGCCTGTCTTGGGCCGACGTGGCCTTGTATGTTGGGGGAGGGGGGTAACCATTTTTTCTATTATGGAACCCATTTTTTGACTTTCCCCCATTTTGTTTGTGTTCCCCAAAAGTTAAAACAGCATTGGCAACATATTCATCTGTCCTTTTGGCTTCTTCTGTGGGATTAGTTATTTTTTGGTTAAGGATATGTGCTTTTAATCCCGAACCACAGAGTCAAAAATTGTTCCGTAACCACTGAATCCATAGCAGTATGAATGGTAGCATTACCTTCCCCATTTAACACAAAACTGTTTTAGTGTGTTACAAGAAGCTTGTATAAGACATATCGTCCCCTTTTTAAAAATTACGCAACTTCTGTTGGTATGTCTCTGGGGTTAACTGGTAGCTGTCCAGTAACCCTTTTTAAAATTCCTCATATTACCATTCCCCCCCTGTCTTAGAATTGAATACATTACGTGCCTTGACGGTGAGTTTCAGAGGCTCAGTTTGACCCAGAGGTCCTGCTGAATATGCTTTGGCGGAAGATGTGCTCTGCTGTGGTGAAAAAATCATCAATGCATTCAGTTTCTTGGTACATGGGCAGAAGAGCGGAATAATCTCTGATCTGTTGTCTTCTGTCCCTATCTTGGTTGCTTTCAGAAGGTAGCGGAGGCTTGATTCCTAATGCCTTCTGTGTCTTCAGGAGTTCGATTTCATGTAGCCTCTGCTTCTCGTTCTCTTGCTGTTTTAGTTTCTCGAGTTTGAGCTCTTTCTCCTGTTTTAGTATTTCGAGTTCAAGCTCCTTTTCTTTCTCTTGTTGCTTTAGCTTTTCTAGTTTGAGCTGCATCCACAGTTTCTCTGCATTTTCTCTTTCTTCCTTTTGCAATTCCATTTGCTCTAATCTGAGCTCATGCTTCAGTTTCAGTCTGGCCACCTCAACATCTGTGTCTGAGCCATTTCCCTGGTTGGCTCCAGATTCTCCATCTCTTGGTTGCTGGTCAGCTGGTGGGAGGTTTTGAGGGGGGTTTTGCAAACCAACTCCATTCTAAGTTTAAGCTGTTTAGTATTCCCATCTGTTTGGAGGTTTCTTTCATGTGCCTTCTTTATCAATTCTGCCTTTAGGAGCTTGGAGAAACCCTTTGGCAGCCCTTTTTTGATAACTGGCCCTGACACCTGAAATGAAAAACAAAACAACACACACAGCACTCTGGTATAGTCTCTTGCCTGTTTTTCTTGCTTCCAAATCTAAGAGCTGAGTTCCAGAAACAGCTGCTCTTCAGTTCCTACACATTGGTACACAGTTCTGGGATTCATTCCCTTTGGTTGGGTGCCACTGTCATGGGATTGGGGTCTCACTACCCCCACTCTAGGTTGTCATGACTCAGTTTTCCTGGCTTGCAGCTCTCACTGGATCAGCTTGCTCTCTCTAGAACTGATTCAGCCTGTAACGGGTGAACCTTCTTGTCACCTTTTCAGCCATAGAGTTTCCCTGCACACTCTCTCTCTTTAGGTTTATCTTTGTTTGTAAACACAGAATCAACCCCAAACTGTGTCCCATCAATGTTAGGATTAGCAATTCCACTGGACCACACTAAGTTCAGTTAAAAGAAGTTTAATGAATAAATCATGAATAAGCATGCAGTACAATATTATACGCAAGAGCGCAGAAATTAAAAAAAACTTAACCAACAACACATTCCTACCTGTACTTGGATTCTCCTAACTTAGGCTTACCCCAATCAAGGTTCAAGGATATTTCAGTTCATGTCACAGCCAGCAGTGGAAAGCTTGGTTAGGTACAAGTCTTAGAGTTTCCAAGAGTTCTTACTTCATAGTTTCTTTGGTGCAGCCCTTCTCTGGCTGATAAGATGTGATGATGAAGCTCTTTCTTTGTCTTGTCTTCCCCCTTAAGTACTTTTCCAGTGTTCTTTGTTTGATTTTCCTGCCAGGTGACTCTGTGCTTTCAGTCACATTCACAGGAAGAAATCCATTTGCAACTCCTATTGCAGTGTCTGCAGAAGTGTTAGGCTTTTTCTGATTACACAATCACTCAAGGTCATGACTTAGCAGATCTCCATTGCATGAAGTGAGTTTCCCGTTCTCAGATTTCATATTACATACATGTTTAACCTTTACATATTTGTTATACATTTAGTCTACATGTAGCCCAGTATCTCCTTATCACACACTTCAAAAGAAATTCATCAGCTATGTCATTTTCCTAAAATAGATTGCTAACTGTAGCAGGGCCTAATTGGGACACTGGCCCTTTGAGGAAGACAGTACCAGTAGGAGTGAAGGTGCTATCTGGCATGCAGGCGCCACAGGGATGAAAGGACAGTGCCTGGCACCTCACACCTGTATTTGGATGTGACTGATTCAGCCCAAAGACTAAAAGCCAGAACTGAGAGCTCAGAAAGGAAGTTACTGGAGGACTCTGTTGTATATGAATAGAGCACTTCAAACCTGCTCAGAGAGTGTTGCCTGAGCTGGAGGGTTTGACAGGATTTACTTACCCCAGGTGCCCTAGACCCTGTTACACTAGCAACCACTGTAATAACTATGCCTATAAACCTCAAGGTTCATGCAAAAGCAGTTGGCTTTTTCTATTAATTTATTGCCACTTTTATGCTTGTTTAACAAATATTTGTTTAAATTTGGTAACATTCTCCAAGGTTGGAGTCATGATACAGACTGATCCAAAGGCTTTCGGTGGCTGAGAGGGGTCGGCTGGGATGGTTTTGAGGGCTAGGGTGGGAGGGTTTTTATTTTATATTTATTTTTTTGTGGCTTCCCCCTTAAAGTGGTTTTATATTTGTATTTTATATGTTTATATTTGTATTTTAAGTTGTAAGCTGCTTTGCAGAAGGGGCAGGGTATAATAAATATCAGACATTGGTTTGTAAAGATTTTGCACCATAATTTTAGGGCTAACATCATGGCCTCATATTGCCAGCTTTGCTGGCCAAGCTCCGTTCTTATTGCCGCATGGGGGGTCCCGACTGGTTTACCCAAAAGCCCAGAAAGAAAACTTGCCTGGATTTTGTTTACATTCTGGGCCGCAAAAGGAGCCCAAATTTCAACCCCATAAAGTAGCTGAGCCCTCACCTTACTATTCAGTACTCCAATAGCCGGGATCACCGCACATCTGCCTTGCCCAAGAAAGAGTCTAAAAATGGCAGAGGCAGGCCCTTTTGCAGAAACAATAGCTCTTGCTACGTGCTTGTCCCAGCTAGAGTTTCCCTTAAATAGTAATCCCAAATACCTGAAAGATGTAACTTGTTGAATCTTATTGACCCCTATGGTCCACTGATGCAGTCTCTTCCTTTGAGAAAAGACCATTATTTTAGATTTATTGAAGTTAATATTTAACTTACTGGTCTGGCAAAAAACGGCAAAGGCATTTAGTTGTCTTTTAAGCCCTATACAGGTTTGAGAGACTAAGGCCACATGGTCCGCGTAGCACAAGGCACCAGTCGTTCTGGAGGCGAGCTTGGGTGGAAAAAAACTAGGATCGGCCATTTTGGGAATCATCTCATTTATATAGAAGTTAAATAAAACCAGGGCCAGAACACAACCCTGTCTTACTCCCACCCTGGACTGTATCTGGGGTGACAAATGGCCCTGTCCATCTGCTCTAACCACAAAAGAGGTATTCGAGTACAAGGTGTAAATCAAATTAAATAGTCTTATCAACAGTGGTCCCCCTCAATCTAATCCATAAGATACTCCTATCCACTGTATCAAATGCAGCTGACAAGTCCAAAAAAGCCACATATAATACGCCATTTAAGGCCCCATATTTGGCAATTAAGTGGGACAAAACCAGGCATTGTTCCACAGTGGAACGTCCCCTCTGAAATCCTGCCTGCTCTGCTGCCAGGACATTTTCCTGAGCCATCCACGCCAACAGCCTGCTCAACAGCAGCTTAGCATAGATCTTTCCTACTACTGAGAGTAGACTAATTGGCCGGGTCTGTCCTTGGCCCCTTCTTGTATATGGGCACAATAACTGCCTTGCCCCAATCCCTGGGAATCCTTCCAGAACAATTTATAGCAGAAAACAAAACTGTCAATAGAGGCAATGCCCTTAAATGTCTTTATAAATTCAATGTGTACTAAATCCACCGCTGGGGCCTTGTTTTTAAATGAGTCGACCAAATCCTCAACCTCGGCCTCCAAGACCAGGGGCCAGGGTGAAAGATCCTCAGGAGGGAAGGCCAAAGTGCCAATCCCCAGAGCATCCTCACCCGTCCCAAACAAGGTGTCAAAATGGTCTGCCCAGGCCTGGGGAACTATTGGGAATGTAGTCCAAGTTGGACTGCTCCTAACTTATTTATTCACCAGATGCCAGAATTTTCTCGCATCCTTGGAGTTGCACACAACAGGGTTGACCATCTTTCCTCCCCGTATTCCCTTTTCTTGGCTGCAATAAGGCTCCTATATGTTGCCTTTGCACTAAAATATTCTGGTGGCAGTCTAGACGCAGTACTTTCCCTATAACTGGCATATAGTTCTTTGACCTTTAAGTGGGCCAGGCAACAATCTGTATCGAACCAAGCCTTATGCAGCCCCACCCCGCAAGCTGGCTGATCCCTAACTGCAGATCATAGCTGTTGAGACAATTTCACAATAAGGGTGTCGAAACACCCCACCGTCTCATCTGAGACTGGCCTCTGGAGGATGGTCTCACGCACCATATCAACACTAGGTTGCGTGGTATAGTCCATCAAGGAGGCTATCAGGTGGGATCATTTGGGGGCTCTATATATGTCCATGGAAGAATCTTGGGTTTGGAGGCTGGTGGGGCAGTGCCGACGGTGGGCCTGTGAGCATAGGGGCGGAGCCTAGCCTAGGGCAATGGTAGGCGGAGCCAGGGCATAACCCAGAAGCAAGGAGTTCCCAGGGTTAACGTTGGATGGACATTACATTACTTAATGCTGGGAACGCTGCTGCGTGAAGCACTGCCACCGGGGAATAGAGAACCCTCTTACTGGGGTCCCATCCACTCTCCTCTCTCTTTCCCACTGGGTCCAAATTAACCATAGTAGGTTAAAAAAATAGATTGTGTTGCCATTGCCTACCTTTATCCGGAGCCCTCGAATGAATCCTTGATTTTCATGGCATGCTTGGCCACCTGTAGTCTTCTGAAGATGTAGGCTTTGGGACACGCCTTCCTTCTGGCTTGGAGAACTTGGGAGGACTGAGTTAGCTCCCTGTTCTGCAACAAGCCAAATCAGAAGAGAATGAAAGGGAAGAGAAGAACAGGACAGAGGAGAAGTAGGAGGGAAAGGGTTTGGTTTTGGAGCACGAGAAGAGGAAGGGGGACGAGATGGGTTCAGTGGGGAACTGGGGGAAAGGGTTTTCTTGTTGTCTGCAGCCTTCTCTTCTGCCGTGCTCCTACCTACTTTCTCCTGTGTTCACAAGGAGAGCGAGGTGAGGTGTGGAATCATGCCACATCTCAGGGCTGCATAACAAGCAACCTAGACCCATCCAGACCAGTATCCCTAGTAGCTACCCACACCACCAAAATGCCTGTCCAAGCACACAGGCCCCTTTCATTTAAAGTTTGGCCCCTTTCAGGGCTGCATTGCAAGGAAACCAGGCCCATGCAGACCAGCATCCCTAGTAGCTACACCAACAAGATGCCTGTCCAAGCACACAGGCCCTTTTTATTTAATGTTTGGCCCCTTTTGGGGCTGCATAGCATTGCAAGCAACCCAGGCCCATGCAGACCAGCATCCCAAGTAGCTACACCACCAAAATGCCTGTCCAAGCACACAGGCCCTTTTCATTTAAAGTTTCCCCCCTTTCGGGGCTGCATAGCAAGGAAGCCAGGCCCATGCAGACCAGCATCCCTAGTAGCTACGCCAACAAGATGCCTGTCCAAGCACACAGGCTCCTCCAATCTACCCCCAGCTCCACTGCCCAGTCAAAATCCCCGTGTCCCCCCCCCCTCCCCCGTGTCTCTCAGTGCACCCGCTTCCCCCACATAGGGTTGCCATAGACGCAAATTTTTAGAAGGCACTTATGACATATATAGGTTGCAGGGCTGCATTGGTTCCAATACAGCCCTGCAACATGCATATCTCATAAGTGCCCTCTAAAAATTTGCATCTATGGCAACTCTAACCATATGCCATTGCCCAGCCAGACTCCCTGAGTCCCCCTACTCCCCCAGTGCACCCCACTCCACGTCTCCCAGTGCAACCCCCTCCCCCCCAGACCTCCCCAAGGCAGCTGGAAGCACAATCATAAAACACACACAATCAACTTACAATTCATAATTAAAACATACTATAAATCGCAATTTAAAAAAATGATTAAAAATATGCTGAAAAAACAAAAAATATACTAAACGGGTAGAACCATATTATGGGATGGTATCACATATGGTTATTACATACAGATTGCTAATTTGTATGTAATAACCATATGTGATATCATCCCATAATAATCCCTATTTTAACATCCCCCTCCTCCCAAAAACAAGTCCCCCAGCCCCCAGGTCCCCCCAAAAAAGCAAAGGCCAAGCCCCAGCCGGGTCCCCAATGTACTCACCACCAGCAGGACTGAGCCCGGGCAGGCTGAGCTCAGCAGTGTCTCCTCCCCACTTGAGAACAGGATGCGCTGGGCTTGATGCTGATGGACCCTTGGTCTGACTTGGCACTAGTACTACCCTATACCTAACTTGCTTCCTTGAGATGATGATTATTGTTAAAATAATAAAATGTCTATGAATAATAAATCTAATCTAAGTAACAGTGAATTGATCCAAAGAGTCAGTCTCCACCAGCCGGATGGCCAACTGCAAACTCAGTCTCTCTGTAAAGAGCTGAGTCAAAGAGAGAGAAAAATGGCACCTGGTGGAATCACCTTTATATGCTCTCTGCAGCAGGCAGCCCCAACCCTCAAATTTAAAAGCAAATACAGTCACAAGCACTCTCCACTCCCCCTCTTGCTGTTCCACCAGCCAATAGCACACAGTGCCACACACATCTCACACACACACATGTATTGCTGCTCCCCTCGAGTCTCCCCCCCCCTCCTGCCCACAGGGCACCAAGGGCTATAAGCATATTACGAGCTGCGCTGCCAGTTTCCTCCCCCGTAGATCTCCATGCAAGTCTGCCCCCAGCGATCTGGCAACACATTGCTATTTTTTTAAACACACGCTGGATGGCACCTCCTAGCCACCCAGCATGTGTTCTGTTAAGTTTTGCCCCTTGCAGGACTCCGTCTCCGCTCTCCCGGCGAGGCTCCACATAGGCTTGCCCTGGTGGTTCATGAGAGGAGCCTCTCAAAGAAGAACCACTGCTGGCTCCTCTCATTCTCAAACTGGGTTGGTTGCAATGTGCTCACGCACAACCCAGTTATGAGAATGTTTGGAGCCAACTCGATGAACCTTCTTTAGAAGGTAGCAACCTTCTGGATTCGGCCAGGCGGCGATTTAAAAAAAACAACAACAGATTGCCGGTCAGCCTCAGCCAGGTAGGATACGTGAGATCGGGGGGGTCCTGGGGCCAGGAGGGGCATTGCCCCAGATGCCCTAGGGGGTGCACTGCCACTGACGCCAGGTGTGGTTGCTGAATGTCACGCCACAAGCCAAGTGTTGCCCTCTGATAAGATGCCACAATGCCCACTTCCCCCCTCTTTAAGTACTGTATAATAACAGGGAGATTAAGGACTGGATATATGGCTGCCTAACATTTGTAAGGTACTGTAATATTTTATTTATTTATTACAGCATTTTTACCCTGCCCCTCTTGTTCCAGGCAGCTCAGGGCAACTTACAACATAATAAACAAACATAAAAAGCTAAAAGTAACAGTTAAAACACATTAAAAAGGAAGGCACTGAACAACAAACCCTCCCCCCCACTCCCTACCCCCAATCTCCCTCACCAAAAGCCAGTCGGAACAGCCAGGTTTTACACATACGACGGAAGGAGGTGGTGAGTTTAGAGGGAGACACAAAAGAAGGGAGCTGAGAAATTCACTGAGACACATCCCATAAACCCTCCTACTAATAGTTGCATCTATGCTGGAGTTTCTTCTTTGTTAGGCATCTGAAAACGCTCAATAAAGCACTGGTGGGCCTCCAGCTCTTTTGTTCTGTATACTGTTTCACAAGACAAAGATAGCACCAGAAACACTTTTGAAAATGTTACCCTTTTTCTTTTACACCTTGATGGTCTAGTAGCTCCACCAACTCTTTGCAAGTTTTCTACTCCTGAGGACATTAATGCTGGCAGTGAAGCCGGCGCCGGCTGCCAGGCCTAGGGGCACTCCCCGGCTCAGGGGGGCACTCCCTGCTGGGCTTGGGTGGTGGGGTGTTGCCCAGACCTGGGCTCAGGGATGGGCAGAGGGGCACTCCCCTCCCCCAAGCCCAAGCAGCTGTTCGGATCATCTATCTGATCCGCTGTTGCCGCTCTCGTCCGTTGCTCCTTTTCCTGGGCTGCCGCCGCTGTGCTACCACCAACTCCAGCCTGAGACTGGAGGCAGCCTGGGCCCTGGCCAGGCTGTGGAGGCGGCCAGTGGTGTGAGGGAGAGGCGGGGAGAGGAGAGGCAGAGGCCCCACCTCTCCCTCACATCATGACGCTGGCCAGGCCCCTCCACTGCCTGGCTCAGTCTGTGTGTTACAGACTGAGCCAGGCAGCTGAGGGGGCAATTTCGGCCAGAGGAAATGAGGGGAGGCGGGGCCTCTACCTCTCTCTCCTTCATTTTCCCTGGCCGACTGTGACAGGCAGTGAGGGGGGGGGGGAAACGGAGTGTGGGAGAGGCAGGGCCTCTGCTTCTCCCTCACTCCTGCTGACCCCCGCCACTGCCTGTCACACTCAGCGAGCTGGCTCCCGAGGGCCGGCCTTACCACGGGGTTCAGGCTGGGTGCGGGGCCCCCTCAGGAGCGGGGCCCTGGGCGGCCGTCCCTAACCACCCCACGGTAAGGCTGGCCCTGCTTAGTGGGGGTTTTTTAGACCCGAGAGCACAAGTGGGGAATATGATTGAGTCAAATACTGTGTTCCCACGTTTCAAGAGCTACAAAAATGGGGATACAAGTAGAGTTATCCAGTCAAATGTTTGTTTACAGTTTTCCATAGGACAGGGAATTCATGAAGTGGGAGGTGTTCCCAGGGCTGATTGGCTCAATGCAGCTAGGTGGGTGTTTAACTTTGGGTGGGCCAACTTGTGATTGGTTTGCTCAACTGTGGCTGGGTAGGATTTCATTAACATTTGAGCCATAGAAGTCCCAGGATGCTTTATTCTTTGCTTAATCAATCCCATCATTCATTGGGTCCTGGATTCTCTCCATCTGGTTGACTCCCCTTCCTTTCTGCCTTTCCTGCTTTTGGCTTTCTTGGCTTCGTATCTCCTATGCAGATGGGGGCCCACTTTTTAGCCAGATGATCAAGTGAGGCATTAGGGCAGGGATCAAGGTGTGTTTAGAGACGCTTCAGCTCAGTGATTCCCCAGTCTTAGCCCTGCAGGCTGTGGAGGAGCGAAAGTCTGCTTGCATCACAACACGAAGTTCCTGTCTATGTGGCTGCTGTAGAGTTTTGGGGAGAACTAAGCATGGACCCAACAGTTATCAAGTGGTTCAGTTATATGGTGAAAATAAATTAGAAGTAGCCTACATTAGCATGCACCAGGTGAGTTTTTGCCTGCCTATCTATTAAGGTGTTTGCCAGAGGTTAGCTCACACCCCCTACAGAGCTCCCATCCGCTCCCCACTCAGCGTCATCCAGAGACATCATGGGCCCAGCTTGGGCCAGTGCGTACTAATGCACGCCCACGTGGCTGTGTCTCATTAATTAGGTGGTGCGCAGTCTCACTCACCTCCAGGTTTGCCAGCACCATAGAGTCACGCCTAGTACGCTCTGTCAACTGGGAAGCAGCTGCTAGAGGAGAGTGACTGCAGTGCACTCTCTCAGCTGACAGGCACAGCCGCGTGAGCAGAGAGCGTGCAGGAAGGACCTTCCTCAGAGAATCTAAGCCCACATTCCTCTCTCCTTTTGGGAAAGGAACCAAGGAGAATGAGGGAGCAGCGAGACTCCTCTGGAGGATCCACGCAGCTCCTGTGCTCCCTTTGGTTCCTTTCCTAAATGGAGGAGTATGGGTGCAGATCCTCTTGAGAAGGTTCTTCCTGCACCCCCTGCTTTCTCCCCTCAGCTGAGTGCGCACAATTGATCTCTCCTCTAGCAGCCACCTGCTAGCTGGGAGAGCATAATCACGCTCTCCTCTCGCAGCCACCTGTCAGCTGGGAGAGCATAATCGCGCTCTCCTCTCGCAGCTACCTCTCAGTTGGGAGCACATACATGTGTTGTTTCTGATGGAAAAGGAAAGGTCACAGCTAGGGAAGAAGCTTTCTCTGGCTGTGAACCCTGCCCTCCCCTCCCCTTTCTATCACAGCCAGGGCTGGGGAGAGGGAAAGCGCTGTGTGGCACCTCTGGCAGCAGCTACCATCAGCACAGGAAAAGTATTCAGGGGGTTGCCCATTTTTTAGCTCTACGTGGTAAAACATGAGTGGGGGCTACACAGACTGAACACAGACTCCAGTGGGCTATCATCTCATTTGAAAACACCCATTGTCACCTCTTGGACCAGATCTTGTGCTCTATGTAAGAGAACGGGTCTGTTCCTCTGGTGGAATAGTGTGTGTGCTAGCAGCAGGTTTTGTAGAGTCAAGTTCCATTCACTTTAATGAAAATCATGCCCAACTAACTTGTAGCACACACTGTCCCACCATGGAATCTCTCTGCCCACCAGAAGTTGCTTCTCCACTTGTGGGTTCCAGGACTAGCTGCTCCCAAAAGCTGCCATTTATGTTGTCTGGGAATGATCTCTCTCTTTCTCTCCACTGTGCCTTGAGATGACATTTATCCATTAAGAAGAAGAACTGAAATCATTCATTATTATTGCATTTTCTGTTTTGTAGCTTCTCCAGTCTCTGGTACCATTTCACAATTGCTGTCACCATCAAATCGTACAGCCTTGCTGCTATACTCTTTCTATTTAGGCACAGTCTCTCTGTTCCTAGATTTTGTGTTACTGTTTCTTTCTTTTAATTTTTATTTTACCTTATCTGAGTTTATACTTTCATTTTATGACACAGTGCCACTCCTCACCAGCATGACTTACTCCATCATTGCTATATATTACCTGTCCTCTTGATTACCATCAATCAATTGGATTTTCAGAAAGCATTTGATAAAGTCTCTCACAAGAGACTCTTGAGCAAATTAAATAGTCATGATACAGGAGGCAGTATCCTATTGTGGACTGGTAACTGGTTAAGGGATAGTGTCACGGGGAAGAGGGGAGGAAAGGGGAAGGAAGGGTAAGAGCACACAGGGGTGACCCACAGAAGCACGACGGTTATACTCCGTGGGAGTATAACCTCCCGCTACACACGCAGGCCACAGTTACACAACAGTCCACTGGGAAGGAGAAGCAGGTGATGGAAGTGGGAGATTGCGAGGAAGGGGAGCTATGTCCAGAAGGGGAAGGAGTAGGGCTTTCGGTCTTGAAGGGAGAGGGGAAGACCCCCAGGGAGGAGGAGGGCTGACACTCTTCACGCTCACCATACACTCACAGGGAAATACACAAAGGACCAACAACAATTGTACCAACTATAACTCTCAGAACCATACACAAGGGGTAAAGACAAAAACCAGACTTAGCTTAGTAGGGGCCAGCTTCTCAGGCTCTGATTACTGGCACTGTGTACCTCACAGCGCCGGGGTTTTATACTTCCGGTTCCGCCCCTCTGTGTGCTTTCAGCCATGTGGAGCGCTGCACTGGCTCAGGCACTGACCCCACGCTACGTGAGGTCGATGGCTGGGGATCTGTAGGGTCGGCATGCTATCGGGTTGTCCTGGCAACCCGACGCTGCGAGGAGGCGTCCGGTGCCGCTACAGCCACTTCAGTTGCAGGCGGTGCAGCGGCTTGACTATGGGGGCGGGGCGGGGAGAGGCTCGCTGGAGTCCTGCAGGGCCCCAGAGGGCCCCCCCCCTGGCCCGGTGGCAACCCTGGTTGGCAGCTCTGACAGATAGGAAGCAAAGGGCAGGATTAAATGGTCAATTTTCACAACAGAGAGAAGTAAATACTGGAGTACCCCAGGGATCGGTACCAGGACTGATGTTGCTTAATATATTAATTAATGATCTGGATAAGGGGGTAAAGAGTGAGTTGATAAAATTTGCAGATTACACCAAAGTAATTCAAGGTAGTTAAAAACCAAGTGGACTGTGAGGAGTTGCAGAAGGATCTTGCAAGACTGGGTGACTGGGCAACTAAGGGTATTTTCAGACGTTACGAGATCACGCTCAACCACAGTGAACCACGGTCAATCCCGTGGCGGGGCCAAAGCGCCCTGAACATCTGTTCAGCGGCCGCCAGATGTTCCCACAGTCAATACCCACACCGGGTCAAAATCAACCATGCTTCTGGAGCTCCCCGCCGGACCATCTCCGAAAGCGTGGTCAAAGAGATTCCCGACGGGAACCAACAAAAAGTAACGTCTGGTCGGCAACCACCAGCCGGAATCAAAGGAAATGATTCCCAGCTGGGGACAAAGCACGCAGCGTCACTGCCAGACAACTAGCAACAACACAGGCAGCAAAGGGAGATTTAAAGGGCACACAGCAGCAGGGGGACAGGGCAGGATGGAGTGAGGCAGAAGGGAGAGGCGAGTGGAGCGCGAGAGAGCAAGGGAGGAGGTGGAGGCGGCAGCAGAGATGCGGGCGGGGGAAGAGGCGGTCGCGCTGCACCTGGAGGCGGTGGAGGGATAGTAGCAGCAGCAGGGACGGGCTGACCCGGCGCCTTCTGGGTGTTTTGACCATGGCCGGGAATCGGTGTCACGTCTGTTGGCTGCCCTGGCCTGTGATCTGCCAGCCCGATTCCCTGCCGTGGTCCCGGTCCCGTCACATCTGTTCGCGGCTTTTTTTGACCATGGGGGGTGGTTGTTCGATTCACCCCCTCCGGGAATCCACTGTGGTGAATCGGGACCGCGTAACGTCTGAAATCACCCTAAATGGAAGATTAAATTCAATGCTGACAAGTGCAAAGTGATGTATATGGGAACATGTTACAAGTCTAAAAATTAAGATGGGAGAATTAGTGTGTTTGGCACTAAATGAAGATATAGACATAATGGGAATCTCAGAGACGTGGTAGAATGAGGATAACAAATGGGACACTGCAACCAAGATTGACCACTGTCAGAGACAGGATGCTGGGCTTGATGGACCATTGGTCTGACTCAGTATGGTACTACACATCTTCTTATCAAGTTTCTGAAATCCCTGTTATATCAGTTTCCTCATTTAATGCCAGTGTGCTAGTTCATTCATCTTAGGCCATTTTTAGATGAGTGCCACACGCTCACACCTACCATCACACGCCTGTGAAAAAGAGCATGGGCGGGATTTAGACGTGTGGGGATGCACCTTATAATGCTTGCACATTTTTTTAAAGGCGCCAATTAAAGACCTCAGTGAGGCGCTATAAGACGCATCCCCACACGTCTAAACCCTGTCTGTGCTTTTTCCACAGGTGTGTGATTTTAGGCACGAGCGCATGGTGCTCGTCTTAAAATGGCCTTAGTCTTTACACTTCTGGTAACTGTATATAAGCACTTGTACTCTGTCATTGTTCAGCTTCAGCAGCTGGGGCTAGAAACCTTAACAGTTGTCAACCCTATTGACTTCCCAGAGCATATTCCTGTTGCAATGTACATTGGGATTTACTAATTTCCCCAGGTTGAAACCCGCTACATTTCCCTCACAGCTGTGTTCACTTAACTTGGGGCCTGCTGGGGTATACAGTTGTTTAGACAGGGAATATTAACTCTCTCCCTGCCACCCATGGGACAGGATGAATGAGTTCCATTATGTTGGTATCTTTCTCATGGTAGGGGGCTCAGAAGAAAGCATATACTGTAAGGCTTTCCTCCCAGCTGCAGGGAATCCTTTCATAACGGAGCTCTAAAATAAAGCCACATAGAATGGTGAGAGTGGCTTAATTCCCATCCTTTGGGAGAGGTCTCGAGACTTGCAACGTTTCAGCCTTCTCATGTAAGGAATTATATATACTCTGGTTTCTTTTCAGATCGTATAAATCTTTCGCCTTTTACTCATGTAAGGAATTATATAGGTGGTGGTCTTACCAGTCAAGGTACATATGAAGTCAAATAGAAAGAGACTGCAAATGGAGACTGTGGTGCCTGCAATACACTGACTGCATGACTCCATCTGACCTGCCTGGGGTAGAGAGATGAATTACCCAGTGCCTTGCTAAGACCAAGAATTGGATGAGGACCAGTTGGCTGAGAATCAGTCTACGTAAGACTAAGGAAACAGTGGCTGTTTGGGGAAAGTAGCAGGAGGAACTTGGCAGAGATCATGTCAGTACTTCTGACTGAGGGGCTGCAGCAATGATGCGTTAGTTAGGCTCGCAGTTAGGGAGTTTTATTGAATCCATGTCTGCTGAGCTGCAAGCCCTGGCCTAAAACATTTCGTTTCACCTTTTCTTGTGGACAATAGTACTGTTTCTTTTACAGTCAATCCT
This sequence comes from Sphenodon punctatus, assembly GCA_003113815.1. NCBI lineage: Eukaryota > Metazoa > Chordata > Lepidosauria > Sphenodontia > Sphenodontidae > Sphenodon > Sphenodon punctatus. Next base: position 928,499 of record QEPC01001717.1, on the reverse strand, counting down.
TGGTCCAATGAGCCATACATCTGTCACCTTAAGACAACTATGTGCTTTTCATGGCTTTAAACACAAGATGTTGCACATCATGCTCATCAACATAAAACCTGATGACCCAGTGCTTACTGAATTCTGTGAGTCTTAATTGACCATACCTATCAACCCCATGGACTCTGAAATGAGGAACAGTGACTCTTAAAATGTGGGACAATTTTATTTATTTATTTATTTATTTATTTATTAAATTTATACCCCACACCCTCCTGAACACAGCTCGGGGCAGCTTCCAATCATAAAATACAATTCAAAACAATGTAAAACACATTAAAATATACCATATAAATATTTTAAAATAACATAAAACATGACCTGGAATATAAACTACTTGGAATAGGTGAATAAAAATCAACTCCCACCCCCCTCCCCAAAGGCCCAGGCAAACAACCAGGTCTTGCATTTTTGCCAAAATACTAACAGGCTTGGGGCCAGGCGGGCCTCCTCCGGTAGGGAGTTCTAGAGACGCGGCCTGGCCACCGAGAATACCCTCTCCATTGTGGCCCCCCGCTTAACGCGGGGGACCTCCAAGAAGGCACCCCTGGCAGACCGAAGGAGCCGTTCCGGGGCGCGGAGGGTGAGGCGGTCCCTGAGGTATGAGGGGCCGAGACCATGCAGGGCTTTGTAAATCATTACCAACACCTTGAATCTGGCTCGGTACCCTATTGGCAACCAGTGCAGAGCCTGGAGCACTGGTGTTATGTGCTCCCGGCGACCCGTCCCCGACAGGAGACAGGCCGCCGCATTCTGCACTAGCTGCAGCCTCCGAACCAAACATGAGGGAAGCCCCATGTGCAACGTATTGCAATAGTCCAGCCTCGAGGTGACGAAGGCATGGATGAGGGAGGCCAGGTCCGGGCCGGAGACAAACGGCCGCAGCCTCCGCACCAGATATAATTGGCGAAAGGCAGCCTTTGCGACTGCCTCCACCTGCCGCTCTAGGAACAAGGGAAGCCCCATGTGCAACGTATTGCAATAGTCCAGCCTCGAGGTGACGAAGGCATGGATGAGGGAGGCCAGGTCCGGTCCAGAGACAAACGGCCGCAGCCTCCGCACCAGATATAATTGGCGAAAGGCAGCCTTTGCGACTGC
>QEPC01001717.1:855215-927140 GCA_003113815.1 Sphenodon punctatus | reverse complement strand
GTCTCCTCCCCCAGCACCACCCGCTGGCTTCTCCCCGAGAGGAATGAACGGAACCATTCAAGAACAGTCCCATCCAGAGCCCCCAGGTCACGCAGCCGTCTCAACAACAGCCCATGGTCCATGGTGTCAAAAGCGGCCGAGAGATCTAGCAGGATGAGAAATGTTGAACATCCTGCATCCATCTCCCGGCGGAGATCGTCGACCAAGTCCACCAACGCCGTCTCGGTGCCATAGCCAGGGCGGAACCCAGATTGAAACGGGTCTAGGAAACCGATGTTGTCTAGATGCACCTGGAGCTGGAGTGCCACCGCCCATTCAATAACCTTCCCTAAAAAGGGAAGGTTAGACACAGGTCGGTAACTGGCGAGGGCATCCACGTCCAATGATGGTTTCTTCAGCAGGGGGCGCACCACAGCCTCCTTGAGACTGGGTGACAATCTCCCCTGCTGTAAGGTGCGTTCACTACCCTCGCCAGCACCGTCCCCAACGTCTCCCTGGAGGCTTTCACCAACCAGGACGGGCATGGATCGAGTTCACAACAAGTGGCCCTCACAGACCCCAGGACATCTGCCGCATCGGCCGGCATCACTTCCTGAAACTCCCCCCACAAAGATGGACTAGACGGGGTCTCCATCACCTCGCGCTCTCTACCTACTGCCCCTAATCCGGCTGCAAAGTCGCTCTGAATCCGAGTGATCTTGTCCGCGAAGTAGCTGACAAATTCCTTGCAGCGGGCCTGGGACACGTCCCCGTCCAGGTGGAGCGAGGCCGGACTCACCAACCCCCGCACCACTCTAAACAGCTCCGCCGGGCGTGACTTCATGGACACTATGAGGACAGCAAGGAACTCCTTCCTCGCTGTCCTCACAGCCTCAACATAGGACCGCAAATGGGCCCTATGGAGAAGTCGGTCGGAGTCAGAGCGAGTACACCGCCAGCGTCGCTCCAGCCTCCTGCCTACTTGCTTTATACACCGCAGCCCCTCGGTAAACCAAGGGGCCCTGCGGTGACGAGACCAAGGCAGAGGGCATCTCAGAGCCACCCTGTCGATGGCCTCCCCCAGCAAGATGTTCCAACACTGGACCAGCTCATCGACAGTGTGACCGTCCTGGACCAAAGTCAACTCCCGCAGAATTTCCTGGAACCGTTGCGGTTCCATCAGCCGCCGAAGGTGGACCATCCTAACTGGTCCTTCCTCCTTCTGAGGGGTGTGTGCGGAGAGATTGGCCTGAAGGAGATAATGGTCCATCCACGACAAGGGCACTGCTGTAACCTCCCCCACAACCGGATCCCCCGCCTCAAGGCCAGAGCTGAAGATCAGGTCAAGGGTGTGTCCCCCCCACGTGGGTCGGGCAGATAACCCCCTGGGACAAATCCATGGTTGCCATGAATTCTCGCTCTGTCCCAACAAGGCCGGCATCTGCACAATGTGGGGTGTAATTTGCATAACATTTGCATATATGTAAATTCAGAGTAATCTATTACTTAACTATGAATCTGGGTTAAAAAAGCTTAAAAAAAGAAAAGAAACCAATCTTAAAAAGTGAAAGGACTTACATATCCACACAGCAGCCTCACTTATAAGCCAGACTTAAACCCTTTGCACAGTCTGCACTTGTCTGGATCCAACCCTGGCCCAAAGAAGTAGAAAGATATTGTTACCGTGTTAGTCACAGTGAGTGACACAAATCAAGAAAAAAAAAACTACCAGAAAATACACAAGCTGTCTGGCAGTTCCCACTGCAGCGGTCACTTGAAATGAAATAGAAATGCTGCCATTTGCCTCAGTGGCTGTGCCATGTGTTGTCATTGTTATTATTTATAAAGCACCAAGAATGCACCAAGCACTGAACTATTATGATTAGAGATAGATCCCTGCCCTGAGGGGCTTACACTCTAGGGGAGACAAGGGGGAGGGGAATATGGGGAGAGACAAGGATACATTCACAAAGCTGAGAATTCACAGGTCCATGTGTTTAGCCTGGTTACAGGATCTAGGGGAGACAAGGGAGAGGGGAACAGCACGCAGAGGAAGAGAGAAGAAAGGAACCATGAATTAAAGGCAGTAGAGGGAGCATCAGTGAGAAGTCTAGGGATGAGGAGCAGGGGGAAGCTTCACAGACGAGGTAGGTTTCCAAGAGGGATTTGAAGGTTGGGAGGGAGCAGAATGAATGTCAGGGGGCAGGATGCGAGGATGGTGGCAGAGGAGGAGTGAAGCTCCTGGGTGAGAATGTAGCTGGAAACAAGTGTAGAAAGATTGGGGGGGCCAAGGCCATAACAAACTTTGAAGGTAAGGACAAGGGGCTTGTGAAGGAGAGGCACCCAATGGAGGAAGAAAAGAAAGGGCTGCACATGATCAAAGCACCAGTGGCAGCTGAGGTGTATGACCCTGACATATTAACCTTCCCAAGACAAGCCATTGTTCTAGCATTGTACCAAGTACTTGAATGCTGAACTCTTTAAATTTTCTGCAGGTCTTTAAGTTTAATAAATTATTTCTAAACAGCCACAAACTGCTTTTCCATTTCAGAGGTAGGGAAGAGGTGGGTAGCAGGGGAAATCAATATAATTAAATGAATAAAAAGGAGTTACAAAACCAAATCCTTCTTAAGGTCAGATGTACCCAAAATATACAAAACCCTCCCCCCTTTCCAAATGCTGGTTCATGTTAAAAATAATTATTTGGAGGTTATTTTAGCTGCAGTCACTACACTTATTCTCACAATAATCAAAACCTGGTACCCTGGTGCTGGCATCTGTGAATCACAGGCTCACGCTGCAAGTGTCTCGCACATACATACAGCAGTAGTTTCTTTTTAAGATGTGCATCTACTGGAGCGTTTTCTCCAGTGCATTTCAATCTCTAACTTTTCCTTTGTAGATAATCCACCAGGGGATTAACTTTTAGAATATTGCACTAGATCCTCAGATATATGGAAACAAGAGATTCTTGAAAACCGTGTTCCTTTTATTGCATAAGTAAATGCAGTTTACAAGAAAGCTGTGTCCAAGAATAGCAGAGGTATTTTCAAGAGCAATATAGCCAGCTCCAGTTAGCTACCTTCATTTTAAACATGCAGGTGCAGTCTTCCTTCCATTCCATTAAAGTGCATGGGAACTGAGCAATGGGCTTTAATGGATGCAGGACTGTGCCTTCAGTTTGGGGATAGTCATACTATAGAGTCCTGACATGAGGGTTTAAAATTGAGGTATGGAGACAAATTCTTAGTTGTCTCCATATACAGAGTTTAGCTTACCTCTAAGCTCATCTCCAATATCTGCTGCACTGCAAAGATTTAAAATGATTTTTTAACATCTCTGTAACTGATCTATACCTTCAATTACTTTTCTTTATTAATAGACTGCCTATGCTTTCTTATTTGGGGGGGATAATTCTCCTGAAAATGGGTATAATGGAAATTGTGTCAGGATCTTTCAAGTCAAGGCAGGGAACTCAGTCTGCCCACATACTTGTAAAGCACTACATAACAGTAATAAGTAGAGAGCACATGGTTGTCATGTTGGTCCCAAATGTAGGGATCTGACGGGCTGTCAGGTGTAGGTAAGGTGGCCATCCTTCCCCTTTAAAAGAGGACGCTTATGAAAAATACATGGAAAGGGCTGCAGTGGAACCAATGCAGCCCTGCAACGTTTTTTAAAGGGAAGGTATCGCCACCCTAGGTGTAGGAGATGGAAATTTCTCAAGAGTTGCTGTACTCTGGAGTACAGGCCAGAACTCTGGAGGAGCTCTTCCCAGTTGTATTACTAAGTTTGTCTCTCTTTTAATTAGGAGAGCTGCCTTTTCATGCTGGGCTGGGTTGGGAATTCTGCTAGAACGCACCAGAGAAATCTGGAGAAGGGTGGTTGCCTCCTAGTCAAGGAAGGGCCTCAGAGGAGATCCCTGAAACAGAACATTGGGAGTAATTAACTATGTTTAAGATATCAACGTGTGTGAAATTGATTCCTGGAAACCTAAGTGGAGCCCTGCAGTCAAAAAGGTGTTTGCTCACATTACTTGGCCTGGCAAAACTCCCGGCACGGAATCTCACGTGTATCTCCAAACGTGGGCACGGGGGTAAAAAACATCAGCAGCTGGGTCCTGCGGCATTTTTTCTTACTAATGTCAGGGCTGGATTTTGAGCCCTGTCATTCGTAAGAGAAAATGCCGCAGGACCTAATTGATGATGTTTTTACCCCCACACCCACGTTCGGAGATAAATGTAAGATTCCCAGCCGTGAGATTCTGCACCAGGGGTTTCACTGAGCAAGTATTGTGGGCAAGCACCCAAAGTGTTGGAAAGCTTTGTGGAATAAAGTCACTGAAAATAAGAGAACTAAGTCTGGTGCCTTGTTTTGGGGAAAACTGAGGTGCAAATTATTCTCTCAGTCTAACCTACCTCACAGGGTTTTTGTGAGGATTTAAAAAAGTTGTGTTCAGTTGTTCTATGTGAAGCACTCTGTGCTATGGCGGCGGGGTAGGGGGGCACGCTATATAAACAAAAAAAATGAGGGCAATGGTACCAGTATGGACTGAGCTGCTTTCAGGGCAGCAGAATTAGGCCCAATACTGAATACTAAACACCAGAGTTTTGCTAGGTTCTTACTGTCGCTGATGCATACTCATGTGTTTTCTAATTAATAGACCTGCTCAATAGCGAAACAAAGCCATAATGTTTTATATACTGTACTTGACAAAACATGTAATTTGACAGATGCTATGCATCACATCAAGCACAAAGAAAGAAATATCGCTTTCTACAACTCCATTTTATCTTTTTTGGTCTCACACACACACACACACAACCAGCTGATTGAATGTCACACTTTATCTTGTATTCCAAGTGGTGAGCTCTGTGTGTAACTTGCCTCAGACAGGCAGGTGTATCATGTTGGAGGCATCCAAACATCTGGCGCATCTGTGCCACTAAGCCTAAACAAACAAGCCACTGTGTCTTCAGCAAACAGTGTATGGATTATGCACACACAGAGACAGAGGATCTATAAGAGGGAATATGGGTAGAGGACTCAGTTTGGGGTTAGAAGCCAGATTTCCAATTGTGGCTCTGCTGTTGACTCTTCAAGGTCTCAGGAAAGTACCTGTGAGCTGAATTTTTTAAAATGGTTTCTATCTGCACATACAGTTAGCTTGGGTGTCCAAATGTAGGATCCAGATTTTCATTTATGCTACCATTCTGGCAGTATAAGAAGGGGCAGCAAAGGAATTATAAATTTAAAAGCTCCTTTTATACCAATCAAGCAAAGTAAAGGGGCCTTTTTGAGAATAAGAATCTGGCTGTAGATGTCTAAGGGCTGAGCTTCAAATTTGCTAAACACACACAATTCAGTGAAAGACAAAGGCGGTAGCAGGTTCCCAACATCTCTGGAAAATCAGGCCATATGAGCACTGCCCAAATTAGAGGAGGGTCAAGGGGGACCCGGTCCCCTCAACTTTTTTAATGGCCCTCTTAGCCACTGGATTTAGAAGGCTATGGGGGCCATGATTTCGTTGAGAACCCCACCACCTTTTTTCTTATAATTTAAGCCCTTCCTAAGAGCCACCATCGTCCATGCCTTTGTAGCCTCGAACCTAGACTAATGCAATGTGCTCTATGTGGAGCTGCCCTTGATGGCTGCTTGGAAGTTTCAGTTGTTGCAGAACTCACTGGACCGGCTTCCATCGGTGGTGGGTCACCGGGAGCACATTAAACCAATGCTCTGTCTGTAGTCTGCACTGGCTACCAATAGCTTTCTCGGTACAATTCAAGGTGCTGGTTTTGATTTATAAAGCCCTAAATGGCTTGGGGACCAGGTATCTGAAAGACCACCTCTTCCTTTTTGTTCCGTGGCGGCCTCCAAGGTTGGTCGAGGGCACCCTCTTTGCAAGTATCAACTTCCTGTCAGGTTCGATAGGGGTGGGACTATTGGTATCAGATTAATCTGATAATACAGATAATTGTTGGTATCAGAATATTGTATTTTTAAAATTTTCTGTTTTATTGGATTTTTAACATTGCCCATTGAAATCAATGGCTGCAATGTTAAAAATCCGATAAAACCGGCAATGTTAAAAAATCCAATATTTATTCTGATACCGATAAATCCGATATCGGGAGATCCAATACTAGTAAATTTGATACCCGATAATTCCCCTGGAGTCCCACCCCTGGAGTCCCACCCGTAGTATGAGGGCATGTGGAAAGGTGTTCTTCGTGACTGTTCCAAAATTAAGAAACTCTTCCCCCCTTGGAGATCCACCTAAGCCCAAGCCTATTTACCTTTCAGAAGAGATGTAAGACTTTTTTTTTTGCCCAGGATTTGGTGGGCTGGGATAGGGTTGGATGGGATTGGGTGGAGGGGGTTAGGGAGAAGGTTGGTGGGTGGGGTTTAGAGTCTTTAGAAATTGTTTTTATATATTTTTATATATGTTTTATGTTTATATATATATTTTATATTTTTGTAAGCTGCCCTGAGCCTTTGAGGGAAGGGTGGGGTAAAAATTGAATGAATAAAAAAATATAGGCACCGAAAAGCTGATGTGCACAAAAATTAGGAGCTTCTGAAAGTTTAGGTTTTTAACTTCTCTGTCTCAGTTTCCTCATTTAAAAATAGGAATAATAATTATTTATCTAACTTCCTTTCAGAGGAATTGTGAAAATTAGTTATTTTTCCAGAAGAAAGGGCTAATGTACTATTGCACAATGAGAATCTAAACACTCTCTTTTCTTCTAGGTCGCCACTGTGAAGTCCATCAGATGACTGGCAACTACATGTGGGACCCAACTACAAATACGTCCTTTGATATTGGAGTGAATGATGAAAGCCTATTACCTCTTTGGTGGAATGGATCAGAGCCCTTGTGGGTCACCATGATGAAAGCAAAGAAGAATGTTTTCATGTACTACTGGCCTGGTTAGTAGCTCTGAGTAACTTTGCATTTTGTACCTTTGCATTAACACAAGCACCTCGCCATGCAGGTGTCACAGGCCTCATGGATCCTCCTCTACCCAAACATGGGATTCTAGCACAAAAGAATCCCACTTGATGACCATGCAGCCTGCTAGGGGCGGGCTCAGGGGACTTGTTCTACCCAAGGACTCCTGGAGACAGCTACTGACATACAGATTCTCGGGTAAAGCACTGGGAAGTATAAGGCCAGGGTTCCTAGGGCTGCGCACCTGTGGGAACCTGCTATCTTAGGTGGGGGCAACTACAAGAGAGAAACACAAAGCAGGTCAGTTAGAAGTTGACATCTTGGTAGGCAGCGACTCCTCAGTGCTGACCAGGGAAGAGTCCATCCTTAGGCTGGGTCAGCTTTCCCAAGCTTCCCTTCAGACCCCCTCCTTCAGGTTAATTTTAGACTCCCGCAGCTGTCTTCACTTCAGAAGGCATCGGCCCCTCCCCCTCTGCTGGGCCTCCAAAGTCTTGGGGTTTTAAAGACTACTGAATACTGCTCTGTCCCCCTCAGTATGCTCAGTCTCACAAACCAAACTCAAGAGCAGGCCTTTACATCACCCTTAGTCCTGCCATCTGCTTTGCTTATACCAAAACAGTCTTTTGTTAGTCCAGGATGGCGGTGGGTGAGTCTGATCAGAGCAGTGGTACAGAGAGGTGGTGGTGGACCTGGGCTCATATTCCAAAAATGGGGCCCCTTAAGGGCAAAGGATCAGGGTCTCTAAGTGATGACCCTCCCAAGGGCCTCTGCCTCTCCCCACAAAAGTGCTTTTCCCCCCTCCATCCCCCCCCAGAGAAGCAATAATTCTGCCAAAAAAGAAGTTTTAAGAGGGGGCAGGGCCATCACTCCACCACTATTCTTTGGCAGGGCCCCTTGCAAGGGGCCTTAGCACCACTAGAAAACTTTCAGAGTAGGTGGGGGTGAAGTGTTGGCCCCATCATCCCCCACCCACTCTACAGTGCTCAGGCCACTTGCAGAGGGGGCCCTTCTAGAGTCCAAGGCCCAGGCTCAAATGAGCGCCCTTGCTCCATCGTAGCTATGCCCCTGGGTCAGAACTATTCCAAACAACAAAAGAGCCGGAGTGTCCTCCTCCATTAGCAAAACAGACAGTAGTGTGAGGTCAGGTGATCCCCTTTCACAACTGCACTGAGGCAATAAGTTAAAAACACACACACATTTTTCAGTTGCTTCCATACAGTAACTTCAATTAATTGAAATTCACAGAAAAGAGATTACATGAAAGGAAATGGTTTAAACAGGAACCAGATAACCCTTCACTCTTGGTGCATTACAGCCTACCTTTTGCAGCACAGATGATGTATAGAGTAAGAGCATCCACTTTTCATAGTCCTGACTAGTGTTAATTAGGGAAGGGTGTTACGGATTCAGATTAATCCATAACTGTCCAAAAACGGCAGTTACAAATTAATCTGAAAATGCTGTGCCAATGATGGATGTGTGTCACAGATGTGTATTAACAATTTAAAATATTAAAAAAATAATTGTACATGCACAAAATGACTATAGCAGGAACAGGTTTGTGCAGTGTAAGTCCTTGCAGGATTTTGCCCTAATAGCCACAATCCACAAGGAATTCAGCTCCTCAGTGTTCTTTATTTATATCCCAGTGTCCCAACACCTCTATATAGTCTTATCCATGCTCACAGTCTCTTCCCCAGGTCAGGTATAATCCCTCTTGCAACCCTTCCTTGATCAGGAGACAGAACCTTGCTTCAGCTCCTGTCTCCTCCAAGTCTCCTCTCTAAACTGAGCCTTTCCCTGGCTCTTCAGTCGGGGCTGGCTCTGGATTCAGCTGTTCTCCCAATGAGCCCAGAGATGCACCATCTTTGCAGCCTTAAGATGCACCTCCTTAAAGGGGGAGTGGCTCACAGGGACTCTGCCCTGTTGCAATGAACACTGGGGCATTTTGTGCATGTGCAAAATGGCTACTACGCTGCCTTTAACCAAAATGGTTGCAATAGCGTTGCCACCATTTTGGTTAAGGACAGCAGTCAATTGTGCATGTACAAAGATTTCTTTGTAATATTTTCGTTAAAAAATAAAATTAAAAACTTCATTTCGCATGTGCCAACTTCATGCCCACCAGACTGTTTTGTACATGCACCAAATGGCTGCTGTCCTTAACCAAAATGGCGGCAACGCTAATGCTGACATTTTGGTTAAGAGCGTTGCAGTGGCTATTTTTCATATATTCAAAGCATCCTGGTGGCCATTCTGAGCATGTACAATGCATTTTAAAAATATTTTTATTATTTTAAATACAGATCCATAATACAAATACACAAAAAAGTTACAAAAGATCCCAATCCAGAAATCCACCTGAAGTCCCATTTCTCCTGTCAATAAGCATTAAGCTTTGAGTGTCCTGGCTTTGTCAGGAGAAATGACACTCCTTTATAGATTGAAAACAAGTAAACTTCCAGCGTGTGCTCAGCCTAAGACTCACTGCTGCTATTGATTTCAGTGGGAGATTTGCAATATATTTCTTAGCAAGAAGTAACGCATCTGAGATGCACTTTTAGCCAAACAGAAAAGAAAATTTGATATATGCAGTGTAACCAAACAAACAAAAAAATTCACACTAAAACTTAAAAATAGTAATCCATTAACCCTGCTTTTGAGTACATCTGTGCAAGACAGCTTAATGCGTACTCAGACAATAAATATCAGAAGTAGGAAGTGAAATTCCCTCTGGGAGGGGGCACGCAGGCTCCCTGCCAGTCCCTCCCATCCCATTACACGTGCCCAGTCACGTCGTCCTAGTGCAGTGCTTCTTAAAAACATTCAGTCAGAGACAGTGGCTCTCAGAATAGAAGAAATGCCAAAACAAGATGGTTTATGTTCAGCTTTGGCAATGAGAGAAGCTAGCCAAACCACTGCTATGTTATCAAGTAATTCACAAAGCCATCTGAGCACACTCATCGCTCTTTCGGCCTATCATGCAACTTCGTATGACTGGCAGGAAAACTTACCAAATACTTCCCAAGTACACCAGTCCTACAGCATTTAAAGTGATTAAACCAATATAGGTTTGCAGAAACTGATCCACAACCACACACACATAAACAGAAAGAGAGACACGTAATCGTGTTTTTGAAAATATGCTTGTAGAAGTTCGTAAAATATTTCTCTATTACTTTCTATAGGAAGGATTAAAACTATAGAAAAAAGATATTGTTTTAATTCAGTACTACAGGACTTTATCTTAAGGGCCCCTTCTTCATCACATTCACTTGCCTGGTGTGTTGAGCAACATCTCCTGAGGGCAAAGATGCAATATATCTAGCAGTGTTATTGGAAGGTTTGGAGCGTACTTGTAAGGGTAGGAGGGTCGGTAAGGGTAGGAGGGAGGAGGGGGCCCGTAGGAGCCTTGGAAAGGGGAAAGGGACAAAGGGGGGAACTCCCCTGAGAGGCCCGGTCTTGGCCCCAGGGAATAGCGGGGAATGGCAATCTCTCTCCCAGAGGTATGGTAGGCTCCCGGTAGTCCCCTCAGGTTAGAAGGTGGGCTTTCCTCGCAATCTACGAGGGAGCCCGAGTCATCATAGGGGGGGAGAGAGGTATTGCCAACCAGAGGGGAGAGGGGTAGAGGCAGCCTTGCACACAGAAACGTTGAACCAGCCAGGGGGTCCCCACCCCAGGTGCAAACCGTGGGGATGGTAGAGTGCTCCAGGTGAAAGGGAAACAGGGCCAGGGAAGGGGTGCCACAAGGGACTGGGGGGGAAGGAGGGACAGGGAGTCCGGTGCAGGGTTTTCGGGGGAGGGGGAAGGAGCGGAGAATAAAGGGGACGCACGTGGAGGCAGGTCTATTGCTAATAAGAGGGGGGGGAAGGAAGGGCAGCAGGGAGTGAGGGGCACACAATACACACAACACAGCACTGAAGTCAAAGGGGGGAAAACTGAAGGACAACAAGGAACTCGCGCACACACACACTCACACAACTCAAACTAGAACCAGGTACACTTAGCTTCAAGATAGCAGTCAGGAAGTAGGGGCCAGCTTCTCTCGCGATTACCGGCGGGGAATGGCTACCCCGCCGGCGTTTTTATTGCTCTCAGCTAGTCCCCGCCCGAAAGCCCCGCCCCTGACTCCGCCCCCCGCGCCGCTATGCGAGCGCTACGTCGGGGGGGGCGGGGCTGTCACCCGACGTCTCTTGTTGCTGCGGGGAGGCTTCTTTCCGCCGCGTGGGGGGGGACAAGGGCGGGGCCCTGCGTACCAACGGGGGCTCTTGTTGCTGCGGCGGGGCTTGTGTTTGCCGCCGCCTTGCCGGTCGCGGGGATCTCCCCGCTGCTCCAGGTGGGGACCTTTGGGGAATCCCCTTCCTACCTTCTCCTATCCCTTGTCGCTGAGGGTGAGGCTTGACAGTACCCCCCCGTCCAGGGCCCCGTCCCCCCCCCACCAAGGTTCGGAGGCCGGGGCGTGCGGGGTGGCGGCGGTGGAATGCAAGGACCAAGCGGGGAGCGTGAAGGTTGGACGCAGGTTCCCAGGATCGTTCTGCTCTACCATAGTTTTTCCAATCCACCAAATAGTGGAGGCGGGAGCCAATGAAGCGGGAGTCCAAAACTGCTCGAACTTCGTACTCGGGCGTGCCGTGTCGCAGAATTGGAGGAGGGGGAGGATCGGTTCGCTGCGTCGGGTAGAGAGGGGGTGCCGCCTTCTTGAGCATAGAGACATGAAAGGAGGGGTGAATGCGGAGATGCGGAGGGAGGTCCAAGGTGTAGGTAACACGATTAAGTTGTTTTCGAATTGGGTATGGCCCCATGAAGACGTCGTCTAACTTCTCGGAGGGACGAAGGGACGGGTAATTCTTACGGCGCACCCAAACAAGGTCTCCAACACCGAAGGTGGGTTCCTCTTGTCGTCGTTTATCCGCCGCCGTTTTGTACGATTGACGAGCTCGTTGGAGGAATTGGTATGCCTTCTTTTGGACCAGTTTAATTTGTTGAACCAACGCTCCGGCTGCTGGGACCGTGGACGGAGGTACCTTAGGAAGGCCAATGTCCGGGTGAAAGGCGTACGAGATATAGAAAGGGGAGTTTCCCAGGGACGCATTGGGCCCATTATTATAGGCAAACTCCGCTAATGGGAGCTGTTGGACCCAATCATCTTGCAGGTAGTTGCAAAAGCAGCGGAGATAGTGCTCGATGTGTTGGTTAACCCGCTCGACCTGCCCGTTTGCCTGAGGGTGATAGGCGGTGGTGGTTTGAATTTTTATTCCGAGGAGGGTACAAAAGGCCCGCCAGAACCGGGAGGTGAATTGGGAGCCTCTATCTGAGGTTATTTCCCGGGGAGTTCCGTGAAGGCGAACAACTTCTTTAATTAGGAGGGCCGCTGTTTCCGTGGCTGTAGGGAGTCCCGGGCAGGGTACAAAGTGACCCATCTTTGTAAAGTAGTCGACGATGACAAGGATGGCCGTACACTGTTTGGATTTAGGAAGTCCAACGATAAAGTCCAGGGCGACCCGCTGCCACGGGGCCTGGGGAATGGGGGTGAGTTGCAGCAGACCCACCGGGCGTTGACGAGGGACCTTGGTTCGGGCACAGGTAGAACATCCCGTAACATAACGTTTTACATCTTGGAGAAGGTGGGGCCACCAAAAGGTTCGTCGGATTAGCGCCAGGGTCCGTTTAAACCCGGGGTGCCCGGCGAGGGGAGAGTCGTGGTATGCCCACAACACCTGTGGTCTGTAACAGGAGGGTACCACCACCCGGCCCTGGTGGTAATATAATCCGTCCTGGAGGTCCCCTATGCCCGGGTGGCCCGTGCGGGCGCTTTCCTGGTGGAAATCCTGGATCGAGGGGAGGGTGGCTGCAAAGACCCTTGTTGTTAATACTGGTTCTGGGGGGGCTTTCGGGATATCCACTACTTCTTCACAGCGTGAGAGGGCATCGGCCATGGTATTTTCGGGTCCTGGCCGATACTGGATTTTAAACCAGAACCGGGCAAAGAACAAGGCCCACCTTGCATGGCGCCCATTGGTAATCCGGGCCGTTTGGAGGTAGATGAGATTTTTGTGGTCGGTTAATACAAGGATAGGGTGAGGTCCACCCTCGAGGAAGTGTCTCCATGCTTCGAACGCTGCCTTGATAGCTAGGAGCTCTTTATCCAGGATGGTATAGTTTCGCTCGGCCGGGGTGAGTTGGCGTGAGTAATAGGCACACGGGAGCCGATGGGAGCCCTCGCCTCGCTTTTGGGTAAGAACTGCCCCGATGGCTTTGTCTGAGGCATCTGCCTCGACGATAAATGGTTGTGTTACATCAGGGTGTTGGAGCAAGGGGGCAGTCATAAAGGCTTGCTTCAACTGCGTGAAGGCGTGCTGTTGGGAGTCCAGCCACTGGTAGGCGGCCCCCTTCTTTAACAGCTGCGTTAACGGGGCGGTCTTGTGTGCGTAGTTATCGATGTATTGACGATAATAGTTCGTGCTTCCTAGGAATCGTTGTAACGCTTTAACGGAAGACGGGGCTGGCCATCGGTGAATCGCCGTAACCTTACTAGGGTCCATTTGAATCCCCTGCGCCGAGACGATAAATCCCAAAAAGGGCACGACCCTGGCGTGGAATACGCATTTTTCTATTTTACAATATAATTTGTGGGTTTCTAGGCGTTGGAGAATGCGTCGGACGTGGGAAACATGTTCTTGCAGCGTCTGCGAGAAAATCAGGATGTCGTCCAGGTATACCACAACAAAGGTGTCCAACAAGTCCCGAAATATATCATTTATAAAATGCTGGAACGTTGCCGGAGCATTGACCAGTCCGTAAGGCATCACCAGATACTCGAAATGTCCGAACCGCGTACGGAAAGCGGTTTTCCACTCGTCCCCGTTTCTGATGCGCACTAAGTTGTAGGCCCCTCGAAGGTCTAACTTTGTGAAGACCCGCGCCCCCGTAAGTTTCCCTAATAGTTCGGAAATAAGGGGGAGCGGGTAACGGTTCTTTACCGTGAGGCTGTTAAGCCCCCGATAATCGATACATGGGCGTAATTCGCCTCCCTTCTTGGGGACAAAAAAAAGGGGGGCTCCGGCTGGGGATGAGGAGTGCCGAATAAACCCCTTCTTGAGGTTGTCCTCAATGTATTGTCGTAACGTCTCCGTCTCCCCGGGGGTGAGGTTGTAGATTCGCCCATAAGGGGGCTCCGATCCTGGTAGAAGTTCAATAGGGCAGTCGTATGGCCGATGGGGGGGCAACTCGGCTGCTTCTGTTTTACTAAAAACCCTTCGAAATTCATCATACACGGGAGGTAGTTGGGGGATGCCGGTCCCCGGGGCCGTCGACATCATCCCGGCTTGCATCGGGACGGAGTATAAACAGTGCTCCGTACAATACGGGGACTGGAAGCGGAGTTGTCGATGGGTCCAATCTACCAAGGGGTTGTGGTGCCGGAGCCATGGGAACCCCAATACCACAGAGAAAAGGGGTGAGGAGATGACGTCAAATTGCATCGTTTCTTGGTGCGCCCCCATCACGCACCTTATAGGTGCAGTGCACTCGCAGACTGGGCCAGAAGAGATCGGGGAGCCATCGATGGTTTGGATTGTCTCAACGTGAGCTCGGGTGTGGAGGGGAATCCCGCAGTTTTGGGCAAAGGCCCGATCCATAAAGTTGCCCGAAGCACCCGAGTCGACCAAGGTTTTTACCACCCGCGAGGCGGCAGAACTCGTCTGTACCACGAGGGGCACAACCAATTGTTGCACGGTCGCCCGGGGTTCCTGGGGCAAGCCCTTGGGGAATAATAAGGTCACCGGGAGGCCCCCTCTCCATCCCGGTCTCTGGCGTTTCCCGGCGGTGGGTTGCCCTTTACGGGCTTTAGCGGGCACTCCCTGGAGAAATGGTTGCTCGCTCCACAATAGAAACATAGGTGCTGGAGGCGACGCCGTTCTTTCTCCGCGGCCGTCAACGGCCCTCGCACCGCCCCGATTTGCATGGGTTCTCCGGCTAGATTGTCACGGGTCGGAACAGGCAGCGACAGAGGGGCACGGGAACTCCGGTACCCTCCTGCCTTGGCCTGCTCCCGCTGCCGCTCCTGCTTCCTTTCCGTCAGTCGGTCATCTATATGTATCGTTACGGAGATTAACTCATTCAAGGTGGTGGGGGAGGCGGCAGCTCCTGCCAGTTGGTCCTTGATTTCCTCGGCCAAACCCTGGCGAAACAAGGCCCTAAGGGCTGCATCATCCCAGCCCACATCAAAGGCTAGGCACCGAAATCTGGTGATATAGTCAAGCAGCGGGGACCGTCCTTGTCTGAGGTGCAGAATAGAATGAGAGGCCTCTCTAGCTCGATGAGGATAATCAAAGAGGGCCTTAAACTGCCTGATAAATTCGGGGTAGTCCTGCAAGAGGGGGTCCTGAGCGGCCAGTAATGGCGTGATCCAATCTAAGGCTACCCCGCCCAGTAACCCTGCGATAAAGGCTACTCTAGTCCGGTCAGTGCCATAGGTGAGGGGCTGCGTTTGAAATGTTAGCTCGCACAGGGCTAAAAAGCCCTGGCAGGCTCGCCTATCCCCGTAAAACTTATCTGGCCGGGGTGCCTTGGGTTCCCGAGGACCCAAGGCGGGGGGGGTTTGGACTACGGGGGTCCCCGGAAAGGGCAAGGGGTGGACCGGGGGGCTCTCCTGGATTTCCTTAGTCCCCTCCAAGGCCGTTTGCAGGAACTGGTTGTGTTCCTGAAGTTCCTGATTTTGCTTCCTCAGGTCCTGTACCTCCATGGTTAAACTCTGCACAGCATGGATTAGTCCCTGTATTTGTTGGGCAGGGTCTTGGGAATCCATTCTAGGGGGGGTAAGGGAGGTGCCGGTAATTCTGTAAGGGTAGGAGGGTCGGTAAGGGTAGGAGGGAGGAGGGGGCCCGTAGGGGCCTTGGAAAGGGGAAAGGGACAAAGGGGGGAACTCCCCTGAGAGGCCCGGTCCCGGCCCTGGGGAATAGTGGGGAATGGCAATCTCTCTCCCAGAGGTATGGTAGGCTCCCGGTAGTCCCCTCAGGTTAGAAGGTGGGCTTTCCTCGCAATCTACGAGGGAGCCCGAGTCATCATAGGGGGGGAGAGAGGTATTGCCAACCAGAGGGGAGAGGGATAGAGGCAGCCTTGCACACAGAGACGTTGAACCAGCCAGGGGGTCCCCACCCCAGGTGCAAACCGTGGGGAAGGTAGAGTGCTCCAGGTGAAAGGGAAACAGGGCCAGGGAAGGGGTGCCACAAGGGACTGGGGGGGAAGGAGGGACAGGGAGTCAGGTGCAGGGTTTTTGGGGGAGGGGGAAGGAGCGGAGAATAAAGGGGACGCACGTGGAGGCAGGTCTATTGCTAATAAGAGGGGGGGGAAGGAAGGGCAGCAGGGAGTGAGGGGCACACAATACACACAACACAGCACTGAAGTCAAAGGGGGGAAAACTGAAGGACAACAAGGAACTCGCGCACACACACACTCACACAACTCAAACTAGAACCAGGTACACTTAGCTTCAAGATAGCAGTCAGGAAGTAGGGGCCAGCTTCTCTCGCGATTACCGGCGGGGAATGGCTACCCCGCCGGCGTTTTTATTGCTCTCAGCTAGTCCCCGCCCGAAAGCCCCGCCCCTGACTCCGCCCCCCGCGCCGCTATGCGAGCGCTACGTGGGGGGGGGCGGGGCTGTCACCCGACGTCTCTTGTTGCTGCGGGGAGGCTTCTTTCCGCCGCGTGGGGGGGGACAAGGGCGGGGCCCTGCGTACCAACGGGGGCTCTTGTTGCTGCGGCGGGGCTTGTGTTTGCCGCCGCCTTGCCGGTCGCGGGGATCTCCCCGCTGCTCCAGGTGGGGACCTCTGGGGAATCCCCTTCCTACCTTCTCTTATCCCTTGTCGCTGAGGGTGAGGCTTGACAGTACTGCAGTGCTATAACAAGCTAGGGGATTAACGGTGCTTAAACTGAAGTGCTGCGTCTCTGGCACTTGCTGCGAGTCAAACCATTTCCTAGTAACCTGTAGCTCACACAACCACCACCTCATGTGAAGTCATTAAGGCCCCAATTCTGCAATGCAGTCCCATTCTAGTCATCTTCCGTTACAAATAAGTGGAACAGGGTGACTGTAAACAAAAAACTGTGTAAAAAATAAGAGGGATGAAGCCTTAAGATTTTTAATAAATGCTATGCAAGGTTCTATGGAAACTGCACCTAATACTATGGAATTTAAACAGAGGATTATATTATTTTTTCCCTGTGACTTTTTTTGAACTGTTATACAGAATTCTATATCTTTTACAATTTATGGTATTGTTTTAAAAATGACAAAGTTGCGATTTCCCATGAAATTTGATAAGATTTAGTGTAGGAGGAATGAGAGCGCGAATTGGGACAAACAGGGAACATTATTATGCTCTCAAACCACATATACTGGAGGCTTCAGTGGGACTACTCCAGTGGAAGCAGTTTGAGAACCACAGCCAGATACAGAAACAACGTAAAAGCAGTGGACTATGATCATGTTTCTTTAATAAGTTCAGTAGAAGATGAAGTCATTATTTTGGCAGCTGATCAGAAAAACTTTTTATGTTCAGAATCTGCAACAAATTTCTTCAGTAGAAACATGAGACCATACTAACTGTATTTGATGCAGGGAAGTCAAGTTAGCCTTCAAACCAGAGAAAAAGGATAGAATCCAGAAGGACATATCCACATATGGTGTATACATTCTGAAATTTCCAGGTCAAGATTAACTCGGATCACTACATTTTCCTCCTCAAATATCACATAGTTGGTTTTGGATTTAACACACATTCACACTGTTGCTTTAATTTTACCACCATGTTAAAGATCAATTCTCACAGGAAGCTAATAAAAAAAGCAGGAGGCGCCTGTTCTGTGGGCAAGCTGATCTCACACCTTTGGTGTAAAAAAAATAAAGGGCTAAAATTGAGACAAGGCTCATTCTGCAAAGGCTTGTTTGCATGTGGAATACTGTAGCCACAATTACATAATGACTTACCATGTATTGTGACTACCAGAGGCACTTACAACCTCTTTGCTAACCTCAATATGGGTTTCTAAGGGCGGCCTTGCACAAGACGCTGATTAAATCTGATCTAAGGACCGCCTGTCCCATTGCAGTCCCTGCGATCGGACAGGAGAGCCTCCCTGTGGGTTCTGCCCATTAGCCTATTCATACAACAAGAGCTCGTAGGGAGATGTTCTTGTTCGCTGCCCCATTGCTTTGGAACTCCCTCCCGCTGGAGGTTCATTTGAGTCTGGGCATCTTCTGGAGGCGGTGTAAGACCTTTCCATTTGAAAAGGCATTTGATGGGCTGGGATAGGGGATTGGGGTGGCTTTGGGGTTGGGTATAGGGTGGGGAGGTGATATTTGGGGGTTTGTGTGAGGGTTGTGGAGATTTAAGGGGGGATTGTATTCGTTTTTAATGTTTTTGTGATTTGTGAGCCGCCCTGAGCCTCTGGGAAAAGGCGACAAAGAAATTTAAATAAATAAAACAAATGCACATGTAAGAACATAAATGTTTACAGTATATACACGAGCCTTTACAGGACACGTCTATGTTTACAGCATATACACGGGCCTGCGAGTAGTCCGCATGGTTGTTTCTGCAGGCCTAAACTTAAGCAGTTTGTAAGCAGTACACATTTTGGAAATATAGCAGCAAAAATACCATCAGCAACATGCAGGTCTCCTAAACATTTGCTTCACTATTTAATTTATTTTTCTAAAAGTATTTTTCAAAGTGTAAATACATGATTAATTAAGTAACTTTTGTCCTCTCAGTTTTCATACATAGGTATTAATATTATTATTTATATAGCATGGCTAAAACTGAACTCCTTATCTTCACCCCTCATCCTTCCTCTCTGTCAATAACTATTGATGGAGTCACCATCCTGCCTGTCCCCCAAGCCCGTAGCCTAGGCTTCATCTGTGACTCAGCCCTTTCTTTTAAACCCTACATTGACTCTGTTGCTAAATCCTGTCGCTTCTCCCTCCATAACATTGCTAAGATTCGCCCTTTTCTCTCTGTCTCGTCTGCCAAAACTCTTGTTCATGCTCTGGTCATCTCTCGCCTCGATTACTGTAACCTCCTTCTCACTGGCCTTCCCCGGTCTCACCTTTCTCCCCTCATCTCTGTCCAAAACTCTGCTGCCAGGGTCATCTACCTCGCCAGTCGCTTCGACCATGTGCAGCCCCTCCTCTCTTCGCTTCACTGGCTTCCCCTTCCTGAACGAATCCTGCACAAGCTCCTAGTCTTCACCTATAAAGCTCTTCACAACCTTGCTCCCCCCTACCTCTCTGCACTTATCGCCCTCCATACTCCAGCCCGTGCACTTCGCTCCTCCTCTGTCCCTTCTCTCACCCTTCCACGCCTTCCCTGCTCCCCTAAGCGCCTTCGTCCCTTCTCACTTGCTGCCCCCCATGCCTGGAACTCCCTCCCTGTCCACATCCGCCTTGCCCCCTCCCTTCATACCTTCAAATCTCTCCTTAAAACTCACCTCTTTCGCTCTGCTCTGTCTGACTCTTTATCCTGCTGAGCCACTATTCCTATACCTACGATCGGTTTACCCTTATCCTTGCAACATGGACCTGCCTGCTGTCATTCTCATCGTAACCAAGCCAAGTACGTGCACTTGAGACCTCGCATCTTCATGAATGTTAGACCCCTTGTCTCTCCCTCTGTTTCCCTTCCTAAGTCTCTCCCCCAGCTCCTGTCTCTCAGATTGTAAGCCCTAGGGGCAGGAGCCGTGTCTATTTTATTACTTTGTAAAGTGCCAGGTACACTGCTGGTGTTATATAAACGTTTGTTAATAATAATAATAATTATAATAATAATAGTTTAGAGATAGGCTCCATAGCAATTCAGGCCCAATGCCATCTTAGAGCTTTGACATTTTGACACAAACTAGCACAGGGGAAGGCCTCACCGCTAGCATATCAGTGTTACCTGGAACAAAACCCCCACCATGGTGCTCTTCAGTATAAATAGTGGAAGGGCATCACAAAGCTGCCAGCTAACCTATCCCTCCTTTTGGATGATAGCGAGGCCTCAGCATGTCTAGTTACTCAGCTGGAACTAAAATGTAGGGCCAAAGACTCAGCGGTGAGGGAGGATTTGCATGTTATTGCAGTAACAAAGATAGTGCCAGTGTACTCACAGATCAAATTTGGCTGTTCTCTTGAAAACTATCTTCTCCAATTACAAGATCTTAACTTAAGGAGATAGATAACTCTCCTTCGGTTTAATCTAGTGGAAACTGCTGTAGTGAGAAGCAGAAGAGAACAAATCCCCTATTCCATTAGAACTTGTGACTGTGACCTACAGGAAATGAAAACCATGCACCATGTCCTTTTCCGCTGTTTGTGCTACAAGGCTCTTAGGGAATTATGGCTAGAGCCACTCTTCCAGAATTCCTCCCTCTCTCAAGAGGGCAAGATGCTGAGCCTACTTGCAGCAACTGATCTGGAATCCAACAAGATGGTTGCTTGCTTTCTCAAACTGGTTGGGAGAATTTGGGAAAAGTCGAGGGAGTAATGGTCAACAAATCTTTAGGGCCTACTTTTTCCAATCTGCTCCATTGGATTTTATGCTGTTACAATCGGATTTGGATTGTTTGAGTTGTCGGACTATCTGGTATTAACAGCCATGGGGCCTAATTTTGTCCCTGGTGCTATTCTTTTCATCCTTTAAAAGCTCACTGTTTTAATCTGGGTTAATGATATTTATGTTAGTATTTGTACAAGGTTGTTATTTCTGCCCTACATTTGGGCAGTCTTTTTGTGATACCAAACTGCTGGAAACAATAAATGTAAACGAAACGCAAGCAGGCAAGGGTAGGGGCAGAGGAGGAGCAAAGCTCCCAGGCAGGAATGTAGCAGGACACAAGAGTGGAGAGATATGGGGGAGCAAAGCCAGGAAGAGGTAAAGATATGGTTTATCAGTTAGCTGTTTTGCGTGATGAGTAATATACAAGTATGTGAGGCAAAATATATGCGGGTCACAACATGTCACTTTGAAGCACTTTTGTTCCGGTAGTATATGGCACTCTAGCTGCATGCTGCCAAGTTCTAGCTGCAGCAGGAAAAGGATTAAAGTTTTCCTATTTTTCACTTGGAGATGAACAACATATATCACACTCCTGGAGTTGCTCAATTTTTCACAACAGACATTTGTTTCAAGTAAGGTAAAGCAGCAACTCTCCTATGCACTAATAAAAAGAAGAAGAAAACCTCAAATTCCATTCTGTCATCTGTGCAAGACATTTTCCAGGCCTTTGAGCAGGTCTGGAAAGTTTTCAAAAATTTCTGTTATGACACTAAACGTCCAGCTGTTAAGTCAGTTTTTAGAATTGCTACACAGATGTGGCAGAGGTTTAAGTCTGTGTCAAGTACATAAAGATTTTAAATGGCATATAGATCATTGTGAAAGAAAGCATCATTCTTCCTCCAGCCCCAGAAATTTAGTACTGTAATTAGTAGATCAGTATGGTACAAAATGCTGCAACAATGGTATTTAAAATTGTTGAAGAGAAGTAAAGGTGGTTGGCTATGTTAGTGGGGGTGGTTTTGGTTGAGGGTGGGTTTTTTTGGGGGGTGTAATTTGTGAGGGGGCTAGTGGGAATGCCTCTGATCCCAGTGAGACTGGGGGAGGGAGGGACTGGGTTAGGGAGGTGCGGGTTGTCTCCCCTGGTGTGAGGGGGGATATGACCCTCTGGGGGAATGTGCACCCTCAGTGAGAGCGGGTGGTGAGGGGGGAATTGAGGGGTGGGGATCTTCCTTGTCATTGGTATGGTTGGGGCAGCTGGGGGGTGGGGCTTTAGGGACTGTGCCAGCTGGGGGGAGTTTCTTTGCCATTGGGGTCATGATGGGGTGGGGGAGATATGGTCCCTGGGGCGGTGGGTGTTGTGCGATCAAAGAGGCAGGACAGGTGCTTGGTGCCAGTTTCGCATACCACCTCCCCGGCGGTTGGTGTGGTGGATTAGGCTCAGGGGGCCCCTGGCCTGAAGTGGTGGTGTTAAACGTGAGGTCAGTTGTCAATAAATCATCAGTTATTTAGGAGGTGATATTATTTATTTATTTATTTAATTTATACCCCACCCCTCCTGAACACAGCTTGGGGCGGCTTCCAACAATAAAATCAATATAAAACAATTTAAAACATATAAAAATACAATCTCAAATATTAAAAATATTAAGAACAGGGCCTGGGATACAAAAATCAATCAATGGGGCAGGGGAGATAAAAATCCACTAGACCCTCCCCCCCCCCCAAAGGCCTGGGCGAACAGCCAGGTTCTACACTGTCGTCGAAATACCAAAAGGCTTGAGGCCAGGCGAGCTTCCTCCAGTAGGGAGTTCCAGAGACGCGGCCCAGCCACTCTGCAGCCAACTTCGTGTGTATCACGGAGACCTGGCTGGACAATGAGTCGGGGCCGGTATTGGCTTACCTTGTTCCAGCGGGGTACTCCATGCAGCCTCAACCACGGCCAGAGGGACTGGGGGGCAGCCATTATTTTTAGAGAGACATGGTCCGCAGCGACTGGAAACACTCCCCCGCGCCGGCTTGTCTCTCAATGCGGGACTCAGGAGGCGCTTCAGCGCCTCGTATAAAAGTGGCCTTAATAATTCCCAAGTGCGGACCAGGCTATTTGGGGTTTCAACCGAGGGAACTACCTGGGCTAGGCCCTACACTGTCACAATGTGGTGGAGAATGTGGGCAGCGAACACCTCTCTTTAAACAAAGGGTTATAACCACTTGAGAAGTGAACTGAGACACATGGGGGATTGTACCCCTGCTGGAGAATACAGTGGAGCAGTCAGCGTGGAGGCAGGTTCCAGTTCTAACCTTGTGGGAGAGTTTTGCCAGTTTCAGAGGTACCTGGAGGAGCTCACTGGAAAAGAACTGCAGAGGTTCAAGACCCATCTTTGGCAACAAGCGATGGAACAGCAAGGAATTAGTAGTGAACCAACAGCCGTGCAGCAATCCAGATCCTCGTTTTCAGCACTTCAGCAGGACCAGACACGCCAGAAGGAAAAAAAGACCCAAGGGAGGATTGTTAATCAAGGATCTTGTTTTGCCTGTGGACTTTGGGGACACTGAGCACATAACTGTAAGTTACAAGGTAAAAGAAGCTGCCTGGATGTCAGTGGAGACACATCTCTGCTCCTGAGAGGAAGGAGACCATGGACTGTTACCCTTGGAGCTGACCTGAAGAGCCTGACTACTGGATGTGAGTGGGTCATGTGAGCCAGCCAGAGGATTGTTACCTGACCAGGCTTGGGCTCATTGTGATAGAGACTATGGTGTAGACTGGAATGATGATGGAAATGTGCTCTGTTAGTTAACAGAATTGCTCATTCCCTGTGAGATTGCGTGATTTGGCCTGGATCCTGACAACACTTATCCACGGCAAAGCCATCCCCCTGCTACAAAATGCTTGTCTAAAGTTAGGCTTTAAAGTCCATATTTTGATGTCTAAGTGCCCAATCCTAAACATAGGTTGTGCATGATGTGCACACTTTGCACAAAAGTTGCATGTACATTTTTGCATGATGTGGGGTTTAGGAATTGGCTTTTAGAAACCTTAAGCATTTGAGAATAGCAGCGTAGCCAACTCTCGCAAATGTATCGCAATAGACAAGATTTCTAAACCTCGCTTGTGATCTTGCGATTAGTATCACTAAACTTGCAAGATCAGGAGGTTTGGCGGGAAGCAGGCATCAGGAAGTGTGGCATGGGGGATAGCCCAGCCCCTGTCCCTGCAGCTTCTGTGGACTCAGCAGCACGGTGTGGTGACTGAGCCTGCTCCCAATCCCAGGAATGTTGTTGGGCCTGGACTTCAGCCCCCAATCTTTTCCCCAGAACCCCAAATCCTGTGCAGGCTCATCTGATCAGAAACTTTGTTGGGTGTGTCGGCACCCCTCCTGGGCTTTGGAAGGAGGAAAAGGAGAGAGAGGCACAGTGAGCAGAGCAGCCTCTTTCCCCAGTGCCGCTGGCTCTTAGGCTGCTGCCGCTGAGCTGTTAAGTTGGTTTATGTTGGGGGAAAATAGCAACTCATGATTTATATACATCTTGATTTTTAAGAGTTTGTCTCTTGATTTATGAAACGGTACTGCTGGCAACACTGGACTACGTTTATATTTATATAAACTTTTATAAATGTTGACTTTTAAAGCCCTAAACGACTTGGGCCTTTCATATCTAAAAAGACTGCCTTCCTGCCCTATGTTCCATCACGCTGCCTTAGGTCAGCTAGATGTGCCCTCTTCAGAGTCCCATCACTGCATCAGATCCAGATAATGGGCACGTAGAGACACATTCTTGGTGACTGCCCCAGAGCTTTGGAACTGCCTTCCCTTGGAGGTTCACCAAACCTGGAGCATTTTCTGGCTTTTATCAGGTGGGGAAGGAGTGGGAGTGGTTTTAATTGGAATTTTATGCAGAATGATTAATAGTTTTAATGGTTTTTATATTATTGTATGTTTTATGTTATAAGCCACCCTGCCTGCGAGAAAGGGCAGGATACAAATCCAAATAAATTAATTCAGCAATAGAGCTGAAAACTAATATCCACAGTGAATATTGTACTTGAGGATTTTGCTCACTTTTAATTGGGTCTAATGAAGCCAGTCTGAATCACTATTTGTTTCTGCTTTGTTTATCCTTGTTTTGGATACTTTTGGATTCATTTTTCCTGTTTTTTTTATTAATTTCATTTTAGACATTTGGCTAGGAAATAATGTGGACATTAAGCAGGACAATACAAGTCCTACCTAACTCCAGTTATGGAGAATTTATTCATGCATCAGTTCCTAAGTAGGTGACTCTTTTTCCCCCATACCTCCCTAGCTAACACAAGCTCATCCAGAAAGCTAGAAATTACTTTTGATGAATGTCCCATTAAACAATTTTGAACATATAGTCTTGGCAAGCCGACTCTTACCTTCCAGTATGTGGCGCTGCAGCTGTTTCTTCTAGCAGCGTCAAGCTTCCCAGGTAGCCTTATTTCTTTTTGAGACAGACACCAGCTTTCAGCACTTCTTGAGACTTTGAGTTTTTGTTCCCAAAGGGAAATGAAGTGTCCCAATTTTAGGTAGTCTTGGAGTTTACCTTACACGGGCAAAAATATATTATTTTTGAACTGGTGATAGTCAAAATATTTTATTCTGTAATATACCACAAAACCTATTTTGCAAAAGATCTCTCATTCACTCTTTTATGCCCTGGAAATATCGCAGGAAATGTATACTACTGTGATTTCTGAGCTAAGGGGTTTTAAAAAACTAAATTGCATGAATTTTGTGTTCCCGAACAGCACAGCTATAAATATTAATGTTATCCAGCAGTGCAGTAACCAGACAGAAAAAAATATGCCCTTATGCGTCTTCAGAGCCAGTATTCTCCTGTAGGAGTTGTCGCCACAAGTTTCTGTACCACAAAACATATTGTATTTTGCTAGAAAAGACTTCAGGTTACTTAGAATTAATTGGTTTAAAATGTTTTAATAGGCTCCTGTGGGAAATAGACTAGTACTGAACTGTAAAATCTCACACAATATATTTTATGGAGGACATTGTTGTTATGCAAGGTGTTAGGTGTCTAAATGGGAAGGGCTGGGTGAAATTTGTTTTAAAGCTCTAACCCTTTGTTATATTGAATTGCTTGAGGGAAGAGGCACTGCAATTTTATTATTTTAATCCAAATGGAGCCAGTTTAGTCATCTTGTGGCAAAGACTTGCCACACCATTATTACAGCTTATCAGGAGCAAGGTCGAACCAACATACCGTCTTTTGAAGGGGAAAAATAAGGGAATAAAAATTATTCCCTTATTATCCCAAAGGACACTCATCATAAATACCCCCGTAGGTATATATGCTGTGACAGATGGCATTTTGCCAAAGACAAAACTCTAATTTCTCCAACAGATATGTCCAAAAAGAAAATGTTATCTTCTCCATACAGGCCTTGAAGAATACTGCATGTAAGTGTATAATTAAAACAAAATTCCAAACTAATGATGTTTTTCGTTTAGGCTGCGAGGTTGAAATTCTTGGTGTCAGACCTACCCACTGTCTACCGTATTACAGTGTCCCAACAGACGCCAATTTTGCTGATGCTGTGAACAATGCTATTGAGTCTCTAAGGTAAGTCACTAAAATTTTTCAGTCCAGTGTGTCTTTAGGCCAGGAACCATATTTCAGGAAAACCAATAACCTTGTTATAGGAACATTTCCTGAGGAGTAAATAACCAGTTAGGTGGACAACATGGAGCCAAGATTAGTATGGCTGTTATAACAACAGAGAAAAAAAAAATTTAAATAGTTTTTTGTTTGTAAGTAACATGATTTCCATGTGACATCATGACAATTACTTTTCATGATCTAGCTTTTATTTTGAAAGAACTAAAAGGCTCAATCTTTTTATCTATCTAACTGATAGAATCTTCCCATTTATCTACAAGGGGACTTCAAAATTTTTAGGAGTAAGTAGGAGATGATGAATGTTTAGGGCTTTTGAAAATATAGATAACACATATTGTGTGGTTAATTATTTATTCTACATTTGTATTTTGTGAGCTGCCCTGAGTCTTCGGGGATAAGGCGGGATATAAATCAAAATAAAATAAAATAAATAGCCTAACTCTAGTCTCCTTTGCTTCAAAATCTTGACAATGAAGGCAAGCGTTCCATCCAAATCTGGGCCCAGGCAACACAATTCTGACCTGGGTTTTGAACGTATTGAAGTTCAGGTATGTTCAAATCCAGGGTTTTAATTCAATAATTTGTCAAACTAAACAAATAGCTAAACAGATTTTTATAAAATATTTTAAAATAATAAATTTATGTCCTGAATACAAGCATATGAAATTTCCTTGCACAAAGTTGTATTGGGGAGAGTAAAATCAGGAGCCCATAAATGCCATACCAAGCTTACTGCAACTAGAGCACTGACCGACATGCTCAGTACCAGAAGGAATGCATGCTCCAGCACAACAGCCAAAGTGCAAATGAGATGGGGGGGGGGGGGAGGGAAAAAATCTTCCTGGACTCAGAATTCCCCACAGCTGTGAGTCAGGCGGGAGGGGTGGCGGTGGGTGGAGCATGGCACCTGCCCATGTATTAGGTTTGCCGCATGAAACCCCAAGTGGGCACTGCTTGGACTGAACGCGGGACTCCTGTGGACTATCGTCTATTTATAAACACCCTCAATGTCAAAATTGGGCGTCATGGGCAACAGGTTTGGGAGCCATTGATCTAGGTTGCAGCACTAAAGGCAATGGCAAAACTCCCATTTACTTTAACGGGAAAGGATTACTCCCCATAATCTGTATTTGGGGCACAACCAACATTTGGCAACCCCAGATTAGGGAACAAGAGGTATAAACAGCATATCCTCCCCTCTGTCCCACCCCAGTGCTCTATGCATTGCCAGATATAGCTTACAAAACAATTCACATGCAAGAGCGGGTCCATTAAGTATTCCTTGTATTTTATTTATTAATGCCAAAATACTGAAAATGGACATTAAATCCTGTTTGTAGAGAGAGGGAGTGGATGCGAGCAAATACATTTACTGCTTTTGGGTTGGTTTCTAGAAAGCAAAGGGTTTACAAGGTGGTTTGAAGAGTGGCTAGCCTTGAATTGGTAGATTTTTAATATTAAAGTTTTAATGAAGCAATAGCTGAGGCTGTAAACAATCTCTTCTTTTAAGCTGTTCTTTTGGAATTTGGAAAGCTTGAAGAACATGGACATCTCAATTGTTAATTCAGTCAAACAGACAAGGCTGCTAATGCTAACTGCTGCCTTCAACAAAGAAAGCAACATCTGGCCAAGAACAGGAGAGGGTTGGCAATTTCAATTAGCAAAGCACTGCCGACTGGTGGGACTGTAATGTCTGCAGTTAAGTATCACCTGCAAACCTCTGTGGAGCCAATTGCTGTTTCAGTTATTCCCCACTGAACTCCCTCCTGAACTCTGAAAGTGGGAGGTTGAGTTCCTCTTCTTTTAGCTTTTATTTTTAAGTAGGGTCCAACTAGAGTGGCCAGATATGCAAATTTTAGAGGACGCTTATGAGAAATACAGGTTGCAGGGCTGTACTGGAGGCAATGCAGCCCTGCAACCTGTATTTCTCATACGTATCTTCGATAAAATTTGCATATCTGGCTACCCTAGGTCCAGCTAGGTGATGCGTAACTACATGCACTCATAGCAAGAGAAGAACAATGGAGAAAAGAGCAAATGAAAATAAAAACTAAAATAAGTAAAAAAAATAAAAGTACAGAAAAGAGGGGAGATAGGGTAAGAAAAAGAAGGGGAACAAAGGGGAACAAGATTTTAAATTTGCCTCCCTTTATTCCTTGGGTTCTTTCACACTTTTTCAATAGCTTTCAGAATAAAAATGAACAATTTTACAATAATATAAGGCCTGAGAAGCATTTATTTCAGAGATGTAAATCGGGACCCTATAATCTCAACAGAAATGATATTTCCGTTAATCAGAGCCATTATTACTACATGTCTAGCAGAATTCCTGGGAGCTGTAGAAGGCTGATAAATAAAGCTCTTTCCATTATAAAAGGTTTCCTTTTCCCATTGCAACTAAATTAAAAATAAACTAACTTACAGCTGAAACAAGTTACCTTTGGGAAGCCGCCTGTGGCAAGGGCATTCTGACATACAGAAAGACAGAAATGCCCAGCAGGGTCATACAGAAAATTGACACTGGGTTGGTTAACATTTGAAGCTACATTTAGGAAAGTCGGAAATTAAAGTCCCCAAATTGGTGACAGAAAGTTAGTATGTGGACTTGATCCTGCTCTCACTGTAATCAACAGAAACATTTAATCGACTTCACTGGGAGCAGAATTGGGTCCACTCTAAGAAGCACGGTTCAGGGAACAGGCTTGAGCCTGGAAGCCAACAAGAATGAATTGTTGTAACCCTGGAGCATTACTATGGGCCCAATCCAACTCCCACTGCCATGAAAGAAACTTGTCTTTAGTAAGTGCCGGTGCTCATGTTTATTGTAACTCATTGATCTATTCAGAATGAAGACCTTATTTAGCAATTTGGATAACTTATGTGACCTATGAAGTCTCGTTGACCTCCAAAAGAAAGTAGGAGCTTAATAAATTACTTAAATTAAATTAAGCCATTCATCTTGTCCCAAAAAGAATAACTAATAATAATTATAAAACATGACTATGTAATGTTGGTGCTTTGTTTTGTTTTGTTTTAAATGATGATTGGGCAATGGGTTCTCAAGGGAGATACACCTATCCAGCAGTATGTGAAAGATAAACAGAATGGGAGACACACATTTATGGGCATTCATACATGAGACAGCTGAAGAGGTGAATCTGTAATGGAAGTAACAGAATGAAATTTAGGAGGGTATGGGCTGTACATCAGGCCATTAAAAACACTTCTAATGGGGAGACTGGCGAGACAGTGTTGGCTGGGACACCTTTATCTGAAATAATTTAAATTGGAGTGAACAAAACATAACAAAGTACTGCACTGTGGAGAACTCTTGCACAGATACAAAAGTGGGTTAGAGTTCATCATAGAGCAGTGTGCAAACTTTTTTGTACAGGTGGATCAGTAGGTTCAACAATTGAAGTGAAAACCCCCGACTTCCACAATTTCCTGTCTTGACAAATTTGTTGCTCTCTTCCTCAAACTGGAAGATGCATAATAAAAACAAATATATATATAGTATTCTATACTTATGGCTCAAAACATTGTATTAAATGTTTTTGTCTATTAGGAAAATATAAAATACCACAAGAAGAGAAGCCAGATGTATTAGCCAGCTCAAACAAATTCTTCTTTGAATAAACCTATTATATCAGATAGTATTTATTTAATACAAAATGCATCCTTGACATGCATTTAGTATGGTACAAGAACAGTGTATTTGAGTTTCAGCAGCTGGTCCAATAGGATATAAGGAGCTACCTGAGTCAGACCAATGGTCTGTCTTGGCCCAGTATTATCACAACCTGACACGGCAGCAGAGTTTCAAATCCATCTCTCCAGCAGATGCCTCAGCTGGGCGTGCTACCAGAGATCCTGAATCAGAAATGCTGGGGATTGAACTTGAGTGGGACTTTATACATACAAAGCATGAGCTCTACCACTTGAGCCACGGCCCAACCCTGGCTAGATGCTGTAAATAAAATGTACATACTTACTTGTCCAAAAAAAGATATAATTCAAACCAATTACTTCCCTCTCTGTTACTTGGGACCAACATGGTAACCACACAATCTCTCTGGATAAGCATTTGTTTGTCTCACAGAGAGGACTATTTTCAATATATGTGAAGATGAACTAATTTCTATGCTGAATGCCTCTTCTAACCAAGCAGAGGACATTCAGTGCAGAAGTTTTAAGTAATCTTTTAAAAAACTCTTTCCAATATAATCTTTTTAAAAATCTCATTGGTACTCATGCAAAGTAGGATTGTTGTGATGCCATGGAATAATACTTTATGGAATCTCCAAATGTGCATGAGACTTTCATAGAAAGGTAAAAGGGAAGTTTAATAATTTGATTGAAACTTTTTGTTTCCATTTGTGAATGTCCCTAACAATCTTGTGAGCAGTAGTATCAAAAAAAGAAATCTGGAACTAGGTCAATTTTAATTTTTGCTTGGCATTTCCCCTTGAAAAAAAAAAATCTCTCTTTAACCACAGCGCTAATTCACAGACACTGTGCAAGAGTTCAAAATGGCACACTTGGTACTACATGCACAGTAATTTACAAGTATTGAACTTTGGTATCATCATAAGAGCTATAGAAAAACAAATAAATGAGGACCTTTTAAACTACATATTTATTTTGTAAAGGTAAATAATTTGGAATCATCCTTATTTCATCACCTACCTTCCACCTCAGGAGATGGCTATGTTTGGTTACTTTTAGTTGTCATATGTGAAACTAGTTTTGTAAATCTCTCAGGGCAAGGGCAGTGTTTTCCTATCTGCTTGTACACTGCTTAGCACAAGGAAAGACCAGTTCTGATTAGGGCCTTTGGGTGCCAATATGAAACAAATAATAAACAACAGGAATGATACTACATCAGATACCCAAATGATAAGCTGGAACTGGTGGAACGGTTTTTCTTTGAAGTCTAGTGAATGTAAACCTGGTGAGGCGAGTTAAGGTTAGTTCCCTGGGATTGCTCACATGAATGTGCGCGAGTGCACAAGGACAAACTCTGAGCGGAGGAACTAAAGCACATGACACCTGACTCTCTTGCTGTGTTGCAACCCCAGAAAAGGCAAGGCGGACATGGCAGGAGTATATTATGAGCGTCTTTATGTGGAAGGCCACCATTATGGCCCTTCATCTAGTCAGAGGAAGGATGCTTTAAAGGCTGTGGACAACGTACTGTACAACATGACCAAGCAGATTGAGGTTAGTGAAAATAGGAAAAGCCTGTGTTCTCTAGCATGATTCCTTCCTCTTAATATACCATTCCTTATTTCCATTAAAGCTCATTTACAATAATCCACTGTTTATAGATATAAAGTATTTTAGAAGATGCAGAGCTATTAATCCCTATCTCCTTGTAAGTAATAGGAATAATTTTACCATTGATTTCACTGCCTATAATGGTGGTGTCAGACTTTAGTGCACAGAAATCTGTATGAAATTATTATTAACAGCAGTAAATACTACTGAATGAAAGGCTATAATTAGAGGTGGCTCCAAGGAGTGATGCGATTATCAAGATTCAGAAACCATGTTTAGTATTGAATCAGAAGTAAGATTTGGGCTTAAGTAATATAACACCTAACTTTGCGGGAGGGATTTCCTGCAAGATCCCATGCCAAATGACTGAAGTCTCAAGTTATATTGCACATTCTTAAGAGACTGCTGCCATTCTGACTCTATCCAAAACTAGACTCACAGAACAGGCCTCTGTTAGTTTTGGATCTCTGGCTCAGACCCAGAACCAGGAGGATGGATTTGAATTAAACCCTTTCACTCTAGTAGCTAGAGAGAGGGGTCCATATTTTCATACAATGAAATGAAACAAGTATCCGTACCAAGTATGGTGGCTTTATGTGGGTATCTGAAATCATTCCCCTTTTCACATTTGTTCCTTTTTACAACTCCATGTTGAAAAGCATGAATCCATGCGTACTGTACCTGCTCCGTTTGAGCACTGTTTCAGTGGGTCTTTATTACACGAATCTCACAAGGGCCACTATCAAGATTGTCAAGTGACGATTTTAAAAGAGAACGCTTACTCCTTCTCTTCAGCAAATCAACAGGCTGAGTCATTTTAAATGAGATGCTACCATGCATGGCCACCCAGGAGCTACTCATCAGACCACCCATCTACAGGGGGCGGTGAGGGATGTTCGCTCCCGTGCGCCACTCAGCACCCACTCATGGCCACTCACAGAGCGCTGCCAAGAAATCCGGAGTGCGCCGTGTGGGGCAAGTCAAAAATGTGCCTGGCAACGGGCGCCCACACATCCCCTGCCTGTATGAACTGGGGTGGCCACCCACGCCGGCAGACAGGTCCCCCGCTCATAGACACTGTGGGTGGGGGACAGGGCCTTTGTAAATCACAGGAACTGGCTGCGAGTGCTTGGGGAGCCCGGTTCCCCAGCGCTCATACCCGGGGCATGTCAATTTCAAAGGCCAGTCTCGCGTGCTTCCCCCTCCGCTATGGTCCATGGCAGGGGGAGTGCGAGGCGGCGGCTGCAGTAGCCACGCTGGGAGCCGCCCATTAGAATCCCTCTCCACCTGATCGACTGCTCCGCAGCTGTGTCCCTCAGTGCCCATGGATCCTCCCATTTAAAAACACCCATTGTTGGATTCAGCCTTGTACATCTTCACTATAGTTTTAGTCATTCCAGGAAGAGAACAAGACAGAGATTTTTTCATCCATTTTTGTATTATTGTAAAACATCTGGGTCCAAATTCATCCCCTGCTGTGCTTTTTCTGAAATCAACTGTGTTCCAGCAGGGAGGAATTTGGCCATTGATCCTGGACCGGAAAATGTGGCAAACCATTATATTTTTTTCAACCTGTAATTGCTGTCTTCACTTATTTGACAGGACAAGGGCCTTCAGAACGACCTGAATGTCATTTTTTTCTCAGATCATGGGATGACTGACATCAACTGGGTGGAAAAAGTGATAGAGCTGAAGAATTATATCAATATGACTGATGTTATACAAGTAAAGGATCGCGGCCCTGTCGTGAGCCTGTGGCCAGCCAAAGGCAAGCAACTTGAGGCAAGCACTTTTTTCTTTTGTTTTGCGCCAGTTTCTTCAGTTTAGTTTGTATGCACACGTCCTACTAAGTTGATGAGTAGCACATGGCTTTTCACTGCTCTACCCCATCTTTATAATAGTTTCCACTGTGCTCTAGCTGTTTATATATGGGCCAGTTTTCAAAGAAACCTCCTCTAGTTCACCTGGAAAGCATGTGCACACATCCACTTAGATCTGTAAAGCCCCATATTTGCATGCACTAATGAGTATCTCTGCACACTGCCAGCACTTTATGAACATGATTACTTATTTTGGACATGCAAATGAAAAAGCTTGTGCACACTAACTACCAATGTAAGATTTCCTTGCTCTTGTTTCTTTACAGGTGTATAACAAGTTGAAAGGTGTACCACACATGAATGTTTATACCATAGAAGAAATTCCCTCTAGATTCTACTATAAAAAAGGAAGATTTATATCTCCATTGACCCTGGTGGCTGAAGAAGGATGGTTCATAGTAGAGGTAAGTGAATTACTAACATAATAAAAAAATCAGTCCTAGATATTTATTTATCATAGACCCACAGCAGCGGCTCTATTAGTTGAGGTGGGTGAGAGTTCCAATGCAAATGTCTTCATTGATTTGCATTGGATTTTTCAAACTCTTTACTTTCGGGTTGGCAATTATTTCTTTGGTCGGGCTCTTCTCTTTTTAGGTAGGGTATATGTTCTTGTGAAGGACATGGAAAAATCAAGGGGCGGGAGGACTAGGGTCTGGTGGTTTTTCAGGCACTTTGGTGGGTGAGTTTACGAGAAATCAGAAGCCAAACATGCTGTTTTGCTCTATGGAAAAATAATGATGAACATTCTAACCACCTCCATTGAGCAGGGAGCTGGTGGGTGGGAGGGCAGAATTGCTGGCAGTGGATCAGGGAGCTAAAAGTTTTTGGGTTTTTTTACCAAGACTTCTAGGTTCCCTTGGCAGCCCCCTGGACAGGGGGTGGGAGGAGGAGAAAGTTACACAGGCCCCCGACCACCTACCTGCTTGCCAGAGGGAAGGGGCCCTCCGCATGTACACAGGGGCCAGAGCTGTGTACCCAGCCCTTGCCAGCAACTGGGGGGGGGGGGGGAACCACCACTGTTGCCTCCCCCTGCCTGAGCCCCCAAACGTCCTCAACAAATCAGCCCCCCCTCAACAAATCCCCCCACCCAGGCCCATGCCACCAAACATCTCCCTCCCCATGAGCCCACAGCCCACCACCAGAATTTTTTTTGGGGGGAGGGGGGCGGTATCTCTTGCACCAGCCACTCGCCTGCCTGCTGGTGCTGCTGAAGCTGGAGTCGCCATTTTGAAAGTGCTAGGGCTGCTGCTGCATGCACATGAACACACGTGCACGCGGGGACCCTGGCACTTTCAAAATGATGGCTCCAGCTTCAGTTCCTTCAGCGGTGGCGCCACCGGCAGCTCCAGTAGTGGAACCTCCGAGCCTGGCTGTTCCCCAGATCGTGAGTGTGGGGAGGAGCAGGGGTGTGAGAGCTGGAGGGAGGAAGTTCATGTGTGTATGTGCGCGTGCGCTAGGGGGAGGGAGACTGTGTGCTCGTGCACACACGTGCATGTGTGAGCGTAGGGGTGAGCAAGAGCCCCCACTTCCCAACTGCACTGTCACCTGCATCCTCTCCTGCCCCCTCCCCCCTTCCAGTCCCTGTGGTGGCACAGTTGAGAGGTGGGGAGACTGTGCAAGAAGAGGCTAGGGGTGGGCGCAGGAATGAGGAAGGCATGGGTAGAGATGGGGGCACCCGGCGGTGGAAGCTGCAGCCAGTCCCAGCTGCAGGAGAGGGCAGCTACCCATGTCCATGCCTGTGGAGACTGAGCAGAGGAAAAGCAGCTGCACCTAAATCCTTTGCTGATCACCACCCCTCCATGGCGTGGGGTTGGGGGTTACCACACCTATTGCAAGAGTAGAGTCTCACAAAGAGAGATGGCCAGCTCCTTCCCCTGTTCAGTGTACTCAGAGTTAAAGCCAAGGAAGGGCACTGCAGCCTGAGTGGTCAAGTTCTGCTGCATTTTGCTTTGTCTTAGGTTGTATTAATGGGGGGGGGATTCTGGAGGCAGGAGGTTCTGGTGGCTGGGGAGGCAGCCCCAAATTTGAGTGGAGGAATTCCCCCTCTAGAAACCAATTTCTTCACATCGTAGACCCCAGTGGCTCTACACCTGGAATTCAGGAGTATGTTCTTCTGATCCACTTACAATGGGGCACTTTAGAAACATTCAGTGACACCAAATACAGTTTAGGGATATAAAGCATGTCTGGATCAAAGGAGGAACTGTATGTTGGAGTTTGTATTGCAAACAGTTATACATTTCTGGAATCTGATTTTTTTACAAATCAGTATTCACATTGCGACTGCAATACAGCAGGGAGCACTTTGGGGAAATACAATCAAATGACATTTAATGAGAGAAAACAAAGTTATTAGCAGGGATTTTAGAAGGCTCAGTATTGGCCTGAAAAGCAAGGGCAAGTCCAGTTGAACACAAAGGGTCTCTTGGGTCCCTAGGGCTTCTCTGTGATCACTTTTACTCCAGCGGCAGAAAAATTATGCCTTTCTAGGAGCCTGTTTTATTTTTAGCCCAGGAAATACTGCAGTGCTTTTATAAAAAGGAACAGTTGCCACTATGACTAGGAAATCCATGTTGTTTACTTTGGGGATAAACTGCATCATTTGCCATTCATTCATTCATTCATTCATGAATTTAACCTAGCTTGGCTTCTCTAGGAAAGGAAGGTAGTGCTCTATTTAGCATTGCATCCTCTAAGAATATCCCTGACAGTGATTCTTCTCTTGGGCCAAATATATTACCATTGATCCTGGTTTGCCAGTAGGAATCCAATGCATATGCAATACTGGGGGAAAAATAATTAATATGCAGTCAGATTCATCCCATTTAACATGCTGTTACAAAACAAGACTGCCAGCATGAGGGGAGGTAAAGCAACTTTAAATCCAACAGCTGACTATATTTGGGGGTAAGTAGATAATGCTAAATAGCAGAATGCTATTTTTCAGCATTCACGTTAACTGTAAATTCTGGAGTGATTTTTTGAATCTATCTGAATCTCATGACTTCAAGGTCAGATGATTTCATGCTATTTCTGAGCTACAAAGGCCTGTGTCAATCTTGGATTCACTATTTTCACTGCTAGACTGAGGGTAACCAGCAATCTAGAACTATGAGTCAGTCTCCAGACCATGTTCACAGCTTGCTTTAAAGCTTAAACACAGTGAGCATGTAATTGTCTGTATCCTGCGGTGAAAGGGAGAGGATGTTGCTGGTTAGAGACTGACTTTGCATGATGATCTTGCCAGTCTAGCCTACTGTGTGCGGCAACTGCCATTACTTGGCCAAAAACTGATATTATCTAACAAAAAACCTTCCAGTTTACAACAAATAGTTAAGACGGATTCTTACTACTTAAACAAACCCTAAAAACCAAGGAAATTAATATTTCCTAAGCCAAGCAGCCAAACCTCCACCCCCTCAAACTACTTTACAATCAATCTAATATTTTATAATAATTATACAACTATAACTATTACTTGTATGTTGTACCTGTCATCCAAGGATCTCATAGTGCTTTACAAACTATTTCTTACAACTCACTTTTGAGTTAAGTATCACTATACACATTTTACAGACAGGGACACTGAGGCACAGCTCTGTGAAATTCAAGGTTACTGTACTAGGGTGTGGCTAGCCAGGCATAAGTCCTTGCAGAATGCAGCCCACAAAGTAACTGTTTATTCAGGAATTAGCTTTTGACAACAGCAAGTCTTTATTCAAACATGTATACAATCCCTTACACATTCATAGTCTCTAAATCTTTATCTCCAGACAGGCAACAATCCTTTGACTGTACTCCTGTCTCAGCTCAGTCAGGCAACTCCCTCTGGCCACCAGTCTCTGCAGGCTTCTGGGCCAAAGCCTTCTTCCAGCTTCCCAGGCAAGCCTTCAAGCTCAGTTCAGCAGCTTCTCCCACACTGAGCTCTGTCTACTCCGGGTTCAGTTTTATACTCCAGGGCTGGCTCTTGCCATGCCCACTCCCACAGCTGCTTCCTGTCAAGCACTGCTCAATGCTTTTGGCAGTGCCTGCAACTCCACTAGCACCCTCACCTCGCTGGTGCTAGCTCTGTTAAAGGGCCAGTGTGGCCCGCAGGGACTCTTGTCACCAGTTTCCTATATACTTGTAACAGAGTTGAACAGACCTAGGCTTCTAGCCTCCAGTCTCCTATAGATAGGGACCTGTGTTTACTGCATTTTCCCTGCAGCTGCCCATTGGGAAAATGCAGCGCACCCATGGATCCCTCCGTAAAGACCACATTGCCTTGTAAATTGAAATAGCTAAATAGAAGAGCTCCACTTATGCATGGTGGGGTTAAATGGCCTCAGGCAGACAAACTGTCTTTCTAGTACACGCAGCTACTTTGGAGCTGTGAGTGTCATACACTTAGCGAAGTGTACCTTCCAAAAAATAATTCTTGAATATGAATTGAGAAGCTAAACATTTTCAGTGTAAAAAGCAAGAGGGCACTAGTGAGTTTAAAGATAAAACAATTTTGCCAAAATGGTCTTTAAAAAAAAACAAAAAAACCCCACTATTGTAACTGAAACCCATTTGGTAGAACCAAACTTAGCATGAAGAACATTTTTTTGAAACTTGAACAGAAGTGTTTTTAAATAAAAATCATGGAAACGTTGACAGTCCCTTAACAGTAGACAAGACGTTACTGTGATAGTAATTATTTCTCCGTTTCAGACCGTTTCTGATTTTCAAGACTGTCCCTTCATTAGTTCTGTCAGATCATCCTTAGCCTGGGTATGTTTTTATTAGCCGACAATGGGACTAGAAAATAGAACTTTCATGTCATACTATTTTGAAAGTAATAATTTCGATTTCGGGGGGGGTCTCCCCCAAGCAATTAAAAGAGGCCATCAAACTCTTGCCTGTTGTGTGAGGCTTTTTCTTTAAGTCACTCTGTTGTTGGTAATACTCACGTAGCAGCTTGAAAATTCCATTTCTTGCTGACTACTCACTACCTTAATGTTATCGTTTTGACAGGTAAGAGAAGGGGGTATCTCTAGAATATAGTTCTTTTCCAGAGCACACCCCTCGCATTCTGCCATGAACTCTCCCACCCCCTTTTAATTCGGTTTTGTGATCATTATTTGCCTCCTAAATCAGAAAATGAATTTCTATTTACTCATTATTTACCCTCAAATTTTATTTCAGTACTTTTTTATTTGTCTGGAAGCCTGTCAAATTTATGTACCTTGATATGTGTACTTTCTGCTGTTTGAACACGTATGATTCCAAACACGCACACGCACACGCACACACGTCAGGAGGATGAGAGAGCACAGGAGAGTTTCACCTGTAGAAATTACTGTTCAGTCTTAGCTTAAGTTAGACATGAAAATGGGGCCGATCTTCTCCCCTTCTACCTCATTTGTGCATATCACAAAGCTATCAGCACCCAGCATGGCACAACGTTGTGCTCTGTACTCTGGTGCTGTGTTCTGAAAAGAAGTCCAAAGACAGGTTTATCAGGGGGCGCTGTAAGCTGAAAGTGTGATGTCAAGCAAGTACCGGTGACATCTCAGTTTCAAAAGCCCAGAAATCACCAACAGCCAGGTTATTTCTTCTGATATGCGTGTTTAGGATGATGATTGACCGAGCTGTGAATTCTAGGTATTTATTTATTTTCATTGTTTCCTTGCCTGCCGAGGCAGCTTACAAAAATTAAAATATTTAAAAATATACATAAAATACATAAGAGGGAGGCATTAAAATAAGAGTAAGAAAATAAAAACCCCATCCTCCCTTCCCACCACCTCCCTCACCAAAGGCCTGGTGGAACAGCCAGGTCTTGCACTGTTGTCAAAATGAGGCAAAGTGCAGAGTCATCCACGACTCCATCGGAACAGAGTCCCACAGCCTAGGTGCTGCCACCGAGAATGCCCTCTCCACTGTAGCCCCCTGCACCACTCGGGGGACATCAAGAAGGGCGTTCCCAGCGGAGGGCAGCAGTCAATCCAGGGCATGGAGAGTGAGGCAGTCTCACAGACAGGAGGGGGCCAGACCATATAGGGCTTTATAGATAAGCACCAGCACTTTGAATCAGGCCTGGAAGACTATCGGCAGCCAGTGCAGAGCTCAGAACGCTGGTATAATGTGCTTATGGTGACCCATCCCAGTAAGGAGATGGGCCACCGCCCTGGTAAGGAGATGGGCCGCTGAAAAGGGGACAGTGAGTAAAGACTGCTGGGACAACTCCCCCCCCCCCCCCTCGCCGTGCACCGGAAGGCGCTTAAAGGGAGACCCGGCGTCTGTGCCGCTGGCCGTGTGCCGCCGGCCGAAGGGCTGCGGCCAAAGGGCACGGCCCTTCGGGGCATGGAGGGGGGGAGATTATGGATGATGTTGTAGAGGGAAAGGGGGTATTGTGCGCAGGTGGGATAGTATGGACGGAGTTGGGGAAGGAATTGAGTGGCGGGGAAGAGTTAGATATATTGGGGATATTGAGTGATGGGAGGATATCAGAGCTGTGTTCCCCTGATGTGAGAGGGGTGGAGATAGTGAGGTTCTTGAGTGGGGCAGGAGGGAATGAGTTGGTAGAGGAGGGGATTTATTTGGTCCCAGTGGGGGAAGCTGTGGAGTGGTGGGTAGGCTAGTTGTAGGAATTTGATTAGTGAAATACTGGGTATGTTAAATTGCTTGATATGTTAGAACTATTGTTTTGGGCCCCTGTGTGGAGTACCCGGAACATGTTTTGTTGGGTTGTTTACAATGTATTTGTTTATTGGTTTAGAGTATTGTGGGGCATGTAGGGAGGGGTGGGTATCGTAGTAAGAGGAGGTGGAGTGGGCTGGCTCCCCCCGGTGAGAGGGGGGTGGAGTCGGCTATATACCCTGGTGAGAGCGGGGTATGGTGGTGGAGACCTTTTTGCCTGTTTTCAGGGATGGTCAGAGAGGGAATTATTGTAAAGGTGGAGTCTATTTATGTATAGTGTGGTATTGTGTATGCTGGGTCCCCTGCATGGGAAAGGAACCCGAGTAAATGTGGTTATTGTTTTGTTGTTCGCCGCATCGAGTCGTTTGAGAGAGGCGGGATATAAATAAACCTTGAATTGAATTCTGCACCAGCTGCAGTCTCTGGACCATTACCAAAGGTAGCCCCATGTAGAGTGCGTTACAATAGTCTAATCTTGAGGTGATGAAGGCATGGATGACAGTGGCCAGGTCAGAGTCCGAGACATACGGCCGAAGTCATCGTACCAGATGTAATTGGCAGAAAGCACTCCTCGCCACAGCCTCAACCTGGAGATCCAGGCGAAGTTGTGAATCGAGGAGTACCCCCAGACTTTGAACCTGAGAGACCAGTGGGGGACGAACCTCATCAATGATGGGGGATATCACACCCACCGCCCTCCCCACCAACATCACCTCCGTCTTGTCAGGATTTAGTTTCAGATGGCTCTTCCTCATATAATCCTCCACAGCCACCAGACATTGGGTAAGCACCGAGACTGCCGGGTCTGAGTTTGATGAAAAAGAGAGGTTGAGCTTGGTGTCATCAGCATACTTATGACACTGCATTCCATACCATCTCACGACCTTGCTGAGTGGCTGCATGTACACGTTGAACAAGTGAGTGGACAGAATTGAGCCTTGTGGAACTCCACACATGAGGTCCTGGGGAGAAGGGGAACAATTCCTGTTCACCACCCACTGAGTTCTTCCGGTCAGGAAGGAGCGGAACCATTCAAGAACGGTTCCACCCACCCCGGCATAGTTCCACAGGCGAGTCACCACCAGCAGGTGCTGGTTTTAACCTTTAAAGCCCTTCACGGCCTAGGCCCAGCCTATCTGCAGGATCGCCTCACTCCCCATGTACCCATGCGACCCTTGAGATCGTCCGTGGGAGCCTTTTTGGAGGTTCCCCGGGCGAGGCGGGTGGCCACCGATGTTAGATCTTTTTCGGTGGTCGCCCCTGTGCTGTGGAATTCGCTTTCGGAGGAGGCTCGGCTTGCTCCCACTCTCCTGCTGTTTCGGCTTATATGTAAGACCTGGCTGTTCCGTCAGGCTTTTGGCGGGGGGTAGGGGTCGGGTGGTGGTGGGGATAGGGATGGGGGTTTCCCCATGTAGTGTATTTTAAATTGTTTTAAAATTTTTATTATTGTTTTAAACGAAATGTTTTTCGCCGCCCCGGGCTGCCCTGTGGGCAGGAGGGGCGGGATATAAATTTAAAAATAAATAAATAAATAAATAAATCTCATGATCGATGGTATCAAATGCAGCCAACAGATCTAATAGGATTAGCAGGGTCGAACAACCCTGGTTCAGTTCCCGGCAAAGCCACTAATGCAATCTCAGTGCCATGACCTGAATGAAAGACGGACTGTGAGGGATCAAGAAAACCGGTGTGGTCCAGATGCTCCTACAGCTGCTGAGCCACCTCCCGTTCAAAAAGGCAAGGTTAGAGACTGACCGATAACTGGCGGGGGAGTCAACATCAAGCAATGTTTTTTTGAGCAGTGACCGCACCACCGCCTCTAGCTCAGTCAATTATCATTCTAAAGACGCATATGAGAGGAAATCACCCAGCTGTTGGCATTCGCACCTCAAAGACGCGGCTAATTTGCATGCACATCTGCTCTGCCGGCTTCCTAACGACCCTTTCCCACAGATGCAAAAGTGCCCAAAGTCGCCTAGTCTTTGTACGTTTTGTTATATTTCTGTACAGTATTTCCCAGTCCCTTATTGTCTGCTTGTTGTTTGTGGGTTGTCCTTTCCCCCTTCACCTTGCTTAAGCCCTAGTTCCCTATTCTGCCTCACCTAGCCAAGTCCCAGTTCTCCCACTGTCTGGTTTCTCCTCGCCTTGCTAAGTCTTTGCTCCCTATCTGCCTGGTTCCCCAACCCCTCTTAGTCCTCACTTTGTCCTGTTACCCCTTGCTGGCTTCTGTATCTTCTGG
This sequence comes from Sphenodon punctatus, assembly GCA_003113815.1. NCBI lineage: Eukaryota > Metazoa > Chordata > Lepidosauria > Sphenodontia > Sphenodontidae > Sphenodon > Sphenodon punctatus. The sequence goes on along the minus strand of QEPC01001717.1, from coordinate 884,942 downwards.
TTCTCAGCTCCATTCTCTCACCCCCTTCATGACCTTGATTATGAGCCATTTAGCTCTCTGAGGTCAGTGTACCCGGCTTTGTGCTAAGCATCAAGTCTCCTGGGCATCAGGGAATGGCTGAGACCCTGAGAGGTTTTCCTTTTGCTGTGCTCTTCCACTGTTTCCCCAGCCCTTCCCTTTCCCCTGATTCCCCTGCCCTTTGCCCCTTCCTGGGCTCCTAACCCCAGAGTATGACACCACAGGGCACTGACAGGGCATTGCAGACAATTAGTTTCCTGAAACTACATAAAACAGAGTAGTGGTGAAGAGAGGCACCATGGTGAGAAGTGCAGCAGGAACAGGAAGTCCATTTGTTTGCTCATTCCAAGTGCTGTCAGCCAAATAGATGGAAACAAACAAACGGATCTAATTTTTAATTATCTAGTACATTCATTAACTATTATATACAAAGTAATACAGGGATACTGAGGGGAGCCTTATTTTAACAATATAAAGATATATGCTTTTAAAATTATTGCAGTTCTGACAGTCTCCCAATGTATATTAATAAACGCAGAAAAAGTTTAAAGCCTGTCATTAAATTCACTGGGCTTTGGAGAGGAGATGCACAAAATGGCATCACTCTTGGTTTAACATTACTCTCAGAGAGAAGAATTTGACTGTATCATTAATTAATACACTTGCTGTTTGGCACGGCGCGTATAGGTGCGTGTGTGCCCGTTTACATAGACACCCATCCACCTACACCTATCAACACCCACCTACAACCAGGGAGCATCCTCTGTTCCGTTGGAGGGCTCCGTGGGTGTGCGGCGGGAGCACGCATGCACAAACACCCACCGCTCGTGGTGTTTACATGGGCGCACACCCACCTCACACCCATCCCCCCACTTGACGGCCATATACATGGACTGCCCCCCCACACCCAAACACCGAGAAGCCGGGGGGGGGGGGGCATCCGTGTAAAAATGGCCATAGATTATCTTGCAGGATCAGGGTTACAGCAAAGAGCCAAGCAACATCCAGGGGAACAAGCCAGCATGCACCTTCAGGGAGCAAGCCAGGAGATCAGAGCTAAGAGGTCAATGCAAAGAAGGCTAAGAGAAAGACCAAAAGATATATGGTGAGGGTGTTTGAGGGGAATTAGTGTCAGCTAGGTGTATTTTTATGGGGATAAAATCCACTGAATTAAAAAATCTGTGTTGCCAAATTTTGTACCGCATCGTTTGGCCACCATCTGGGGAAATGGTGGTCATTTTCCAGAAATTATTGTGGAAGATGCCAACATTTTGGGGAAATTAGTGGCAACTAGGTGTTTCTTAATGTATGAAATGTGCTGAAATCGAAAATCTAGGCTACCAAATTTTGTACCGCATGGTTTGGCCGCTTTTAGACGAGACAAATTTGCGCATGATTGGTGAAAAATGCGTGTGTTTTAATGCTTGTTTAAACACCTAAACAGTTTAAAATGCGCATTTGCCATGATCGTGTAAAAGCCCAAACCGTTTTGAACGTGGATTTTAAATAATGCGCATTTTTTAAAACCGGTTTTGGCATCCCCCGATCATCAAAGGGGTTCAAAACCAGTTTGGAATCAGACAAAACCACATTGAAAACGGTTTTGGTTTTTACACAATCATGGCAAATGCGCATTTACAACGGTTTAGGTGTTTAAACGAGCATTAAAACACACGCATTTTCCACCAATCATGCGCAAATTTGTCTCATCTAAAAGCAGCCCCAATTACAATATAAGTTGCAATGAATTATCCATTGTAATATTCTGTCATTATTTAAAACCTTAGGAACATCTGTTGAGTTGTGTTTTGTTTTTCCCACTCCAGAGTAGACACACCCTTCCATTTTGGGAGAATGGCACTGGGAAAAAGGAAGCCTGGCAGAATGGCTGGCACGGTTATGACAATGAGCTTATGGACATGAGGGGATTCTTCATCGCGTACGGACCAGGTAGCATTAAAGATCTGTTGTAAAACTTTGCCCTCTTCTTACTTATTGGCAACTGTAGCTTCAAGGGAAAGATATATTCATACTGCTGGGTGGCATGTTGTTCTACAAGTACATTCAATTCTGGCACTTTTTCATCATAGTTCATATGTGAATGCAACCAATGTTTTGCTCTATTTAGAGCTTCCTTGTCTTATTTGAGGTAAGATGGCAAAACAATAACATTTCTTTTAGCTGTTCCAGCATCATGTAACTTTGCTTGGCCCCCTTATGAAAATGTCTAGGATCACCTATTGTGATCCACTTACTAGGATTGCACCACTACTAAATGAAGACTCTTTCTCTTAATATTCTCAGGGCTTCTTCAGAAGTCAAATACATCTCTTGCATAGATTGGGAACCTCAGCTGTTCAAATACCGCAGTGATCTTGGGCATATTAGTCACATTCAGGGCCTAATTTGTCTCTGTGTGGGGGGTGCTTGCCATGGCTCAGCCCCAACAATTAAATTCAAGGGAGGGATGAGCCCTGGGAAGCGTGAAAGACCTGGAAAAGGCTGATATTTGTCATTTCAGGCTTGGAAAGGAAAGCCAGAAAAAACACTAAATGGTTTGACTTTTATTAACGACATTTCTGCCCCATCCCCTTCACTGGTCATCATACAGATTAAATTACAAGAACCCCTGTCTTTTCTATTCATCTGTAGAGAGGAAGGGTGGTCCAGTGGGTGGGTTGCTAGCTAGAATTAGGGTTCAGTTCCCTGCTCTGACAAACTCTGGGTTACGCTGGTGTTCCAGTCATATTTTTAACACAAATTAAGCACAGGTCATAACTATCTATCAATCACCCTTGGAAACACATGTTGCATTAGTACACACATTTTCATGGCAACAGCATCCAATAATGGATTTCACAGTTAATCACAAGTCATAAGTTATCCAGGGCCAAGGTAGAATTTCTGACTTTACTTTCTGTGTGTCAGTGTATTTTAAAATACATAGTATGCCAGGATTTCCAGCATTTTACAAGGAGGTATTTTTAATTCCCTTTTACTGATGGGGAACTAGGCAAAGAGACACCGATGACACTTTTAGACGAGCGGCTGTACTTGGCAGCTTGAAGGAAGTGCTTCCTGAAAAGCCGTGCAGGGGTGCGTTTAGATGCACCAGAAGTAGCCGGCCGCCACAGGAATCGCGGCGCACGCAGTCTCTTTGAAACTGTTTTTGGAAAGCCCCCATATTGAGCCCCCTGCCGGTAAGTACAGCTGCTCGTTTTAAAAACGGTCTGAATAACCTGCCTAAGGGCCATGCAGGAAGTTTCCTAACAGGCATTGTAGGCCACCCGAGTTCTGCTGCTCCCAACTAGACTGGCCTGACCTTTTAATTTTGCTTGACGTGTGTCCTTTTTAATTCTAGGTAAAAGAGTAATTAAGCCAGAGTAAACTCTTTGGATAAAGTTCACACGGCTACTGTTTACACTTACACCATACACCTCCTCTGTGGATACATGTAGAATTTCAAATTTCCATTTTGTCAGTCCTTTTAATTATCAAGCAGTACAAACTCTTGAGTCTTTACACATGAAAGGGGGGGAGGGGACACACAAAATCTCTCAGTCATTTCAGAGCAACAGTCTGCTCAGTGGCTGCATAAATGTGCTGAAATACACAAACATGTAAACATTTCCTTAGCTTTTGGCCGCAATCCTCAACCCACTTACTCTGTAGTCCCATTGAATCAAGATTCAATGGGGCTACTTAAGTGTAAGAGGGAGGAGGATCACTCCCCTTGCATTTATTAATTCACACTTCTGTTCTTTTGCCATGCTATTTTTGATCATGTCATTGCGTCTCCCAACAGCTTCTGTGAACCTCTGAAAGAGCACAAGGCTTTGGTTTCTGCTAACTCCTATCTTAAATGGAGCTTCTGCAATTCAAGCTCTTGCACAAAAGGAATGATTGAAATGTGAAACCCTCTCTTCCATTCAGTGCTACAACATCTCTTTGTAATTCCATTTCAGATTTCAAGTCTAACTACAAAGCAGCTCCAATCAGATCGGTCGATGTTTACAATATTATGTGCAAACTCGCAGGAATAGAGCCACAGCCAAACAATGGATCCTGGTCCAGAGTGGAGTGTATGTTAAAAAATACTGCCAGCTTGGCACGCTCATTCCAGTGGAGCAGCTGTGTGCTGGCATTCATTCTGTTTGCACTGTTTGCATAACAGATCTTGCTACTCTGGCCCCAAAACAATGTTAGTCACTGTGACTGGGAATTTGGTTTTTTAAAGTTCTTTATCTGAATAATAGCTTCATTAAAAGAATACTGTCTGGGTCAAATACACATGTTGAGCCAAATTCATCCTTGTTACACCAAGAAGGAAACTGGCCCAACCTATTATAACTTTGGAGATAATCACTTAAAGGCATATTCTAGGTTCGGCATGCAAATTCCACAGAAGCCAATGGAACAACTCTGGATTTACAGCAGTGTACGTGGAAGCAGGCTCTAGATCACTGGTTTTTCCAAAATTTCTCCAGTTATCAGAGAATGAGTTTTCCAACATACCACTCGATCTAACTATGGAGATAATTTAATTTCCACATAGGCAGGACACAAAATATGTCTTATTTTTTTTCTTGCTTTATTATGGATTGTTCCTTCCCCCCCCCCCCCTACACTCCTGCCCTTTCCCCTTCCAAAATGATTGTGGTCATTGCAAACCATTCTCCAATTCTGTAAACATAAAGAAAACTCTATATGGAAGGGTTTGGGAGGGAAGGAAAGGAAGATCATTCTTTTTCTTTCTACAATTGCAAAAAAATTAAACCTCACTATGGTGTAGAGGTTCTCTTATCCATTAATCAGCATACTCTAATGTGAAGTTTAGGATAGGAGTTAGAAGAAAATTGCATTTCATCAGGAAAAGTCCATAAACACAGGAAGATAACTAAATGTTGGTTATATTTCACTTGATCTCCACAGAATTGTTCTTCAGAGTTTAGAACTGCTGATTCTAAAGTGGCAAAATGGACCCAAAACACAGAACATCTTATTTTAAATTAGAAGATAAAACCTTCTCCAATGCTCCTTTGATCAGGCGGTTGTTAAAATATTTTGTTAGCAAATCTCTTGATGTTAAATGTCTGAGATGTACTTGCATTTAGAAATGTTAGTCCTAATGATGCACACGTCTTTAGAGTTTAACTTTTAAAAGGCTTCCACCGTAAAATAGACAAATAAAAGAACAGGGAGATTTGGGGCTAGAACCTGAAGAATGTGAAGCTATCTTAATTCCCAGAGTGGAGAGTATTCATCAGGCATGAAAAGATTGAGCTCTTCATTGGGAACCTGCAATAAACAAACTCCTTTGGAATGAGCCAGGGGTTTCATTTACAAAATGGCAGGACCACAAACTTAAGTGCCTAGGTTACTTATGTCCTTTTTGTATGAAATAAACCTTGGGAAATGAATAGCAATACAGCCCCAAGATGAAGTACATTTTGGGATGTTCTGTACAGTGAGTTTTAAGGATAAATGATTACAGCATGAAAAAAAAGCAAATTCAACCTCACAAAAGGAGAGCTGTAAAGATTTATGTAATGTGTTTTTAAAGCTCAAGTGAACCATCAAATTAATTGGAAAGAAAAAAATAATCAGCCTTTGTTATCAGGCTGTTGAGTATAAAAGGCAATTTAGTGCTTTTTAAGCATTTGCAGTGACTGGGAAACAAGCATCTATTGTTCAAAGTTCCCTGTGGCTCCTTAATGGACCAGGCTCAATGAATTCATTGGAACATTACTTTTTTTTTTTTTTTTAAAGTGAGAAAATTATCAGTATGGAAGATAGAGTTGGTTTTCAAACAAATTCCAAAGTTATCTGTTCAATGCATGCTAATCTTGTCATATTCTGGAGACTTAAGTCCTATAATGTAAAGGTTTCAATATCCTCTTGTAAGAGAAAAAGAGCCAAGAAGTCACTGGGCCAGATTCTGATTTCAATTACATGGATACAAACACAGAATAACTTTATTCAGATCAGTCGAGTTCTTCCAGATTTAGATCAGTGCAAATAAGATTAGCATACACCCATGATGAGCAATGAAGATAAGTTGAAGGCCATGAGCCACAAGCCATTTACTCCAGAAGTAAATGTGCTTCAGTGGGAACTACCCGCAGGTGTCCTTATTTGTGGATTTTGAGCCTATTGTGCCATTATTGTGGGATACATTTTAAAACTCTATTAAAGTTTAATGGGGGCTTCATGCAAATATCTCCAGTATGATACCTCACAACTGAACTCCAAGACATATCTAATCTGTAAAAAGAGAAATGCAATGGTAGATTTAACCTGAATCTGATCAACTCCAGAAGAACAGAGATTTGATTTCAGAAATGCATCTCTCTCAGTATTTTTGTACCTCTGAATTGATTCATGTTCTAGTTAAAAAATCAACTATTTTGGTTATAGTTTCCTAGTCTGTATAGCAAGCTAGTGAGTGAATGAATTTTTATAAATTATGGCTATGAATGGTCCTTCCAAGCAATGATCAACTTTGAATGAGTGAATAATTCTAAGAAAACAGCAAGGTTTCTGTATGAAATATTATGCATTTTTGTAAATATTTGCAAGATTTCTAAAAAATCCTACGACGTGCCTATTCCTGTTGACTCCTTAAAGAAGTCACCTTAGTCACCTCTCATTCAGTGAAATGGGGATGCTGCAGCATAAACTGTGTTTGAAGCTCACACTGATCCTTATTAAGCAGTGAAAGGAATGATGACATTGTTTAACAATGCTCCAGTCCCCAAATATGCAGGTGAGAGAAATTAAATAAACTGCACTGGAAGATGCAACTTGAGTAGGATGATTTTTCCTGCAATATTTACAATGAAGTTAAACCTTTTGAATTTGTGGTGATTTCTTTCCACTGCATGTGTATAAATAGAGCATTAAACAGCAGCAGCGTCAATTAGCCTCTCTGCAGGCTTGTTTAAACGTCATGGTAAGGGGCAGGAGCGCAACCAGAGATTTACCATCCAGCTCCTGGTAGTGCACATTCCCTGTCCTCAACCCCCTCCTGGAGGCTGGGGAAGAGTGCACGGCTGGAGAAGAGGCAGGGAGTGGCAGCAATTGTGAGGCACAAATAAGGGACTAGCTGCATTACGTGTCCCTTCCCCCTCTGGGAAGCAAAAAACTGGGAGTGGAGGAAGGAAAGGATTGGGAGTATGTCCTGTGGATGGGGCAAAACTGGAGGCATGACCATGGGAAATAGATCAGGTGTGCCCCTTCTCCCTTATACCTATCCTAATTATGTCTCTAATAAGGAGTACAAATATCATGTGGTAAGGAGGACCCATGGGATTATGTACTCGGTGTTGTCATCACTGAAGATGTGAATGCTCAGAGTGCATGTTTAACTAGCTAACACACACACACTCAGGCTGCTTTTAGACGAGCGGGTCGCCATCGCGCGACCCACTTGTGCGATATTTCAAAATCCCGCGATGCGGGATTACATGAGACGGCCGGTGGGGATCATAGAAGGCGGTCGCGCATTCATTGCCGACCGCAAATTAAATACCTCGCAATCGAGGTATTTAATTCGCGGTCGGCAAAGAATGCACGACCGCCTTCTATGCGCATGATCCTCTCCGGCCGTCTCGTGTAATCCCGCGTCGCGAGATTTTGAAATATCGCACAAGCGGGTCACGCAACGGCGACCTACTCATCTAAAAGCGGCCATAATAATTGTTGCAGAACCTTTACTCCTGATGAGTGTTTATATGTTGGCAGTTAATACCCCTTGCTAAAGTTACGTGTGAAAACTTGGAAGGGGTAACAATTTACAACGTATTGTGCTACTTACTGTAACGTCTGAACAAACCCAGTGTCAAGTAGAGTCCAATTAGTAAACACTCTCTGTTAAGCATGGGTTCTGGCCTTGCACTATTGAATTCAATGGAATCAAATCTTTTCAAAGCTTATCCATCCTTGTGAGTATCCCCACTGTAGGTTGAAAGTGATATAACTGCAATTCTTGGTGCCCGTAAAGCTTCTGTAATGGGTTCTAATTTATCTCAGGTAGTAGTGACCAAAGTTTATTGCTGCCAGTTTAGTGGCTATTCTAGAATAGGCTGTCAGCATTCATTTATTAGTGCACAGGTGTCCATTTCTCACAACTGGTGTTGCATCAATTAGCCTCTTTTGAAAAGGCAAAGCTACCCTTTCACACCTAAAGTGTTCAGTCCCTCAGCCTCCCCAGCAGGATTGGGGCACCCTACAGGTGTTGGAGGAGCTTGCACTGGTGCTACACCACCTTTTTACTACTCCTTTTTTACCTATGGAGGGATGCCAGTCTGACACCTTTCAACAACAATAAATGGAATGATTGTGGATAGTTAATTGAAAACAGTCACCCAATGTACAGTAGTGGTCAAAAGGCCAAAGGAATGCTAGGACTTATTGGGAAAGGGATAGAAAATAAAACCCAGAATATGATAATGCTGCTATAAATAAAAATCCCCCATGTGCCCACACCTTGAATACGTATAAAGTTCTGAGCGCCTCTAAAAGGTTCAAAGTTATTTTATTAGGCACTGGTTGTTGCCCTGGCCAAAAAGTATAAAACGTACAAGTAAACAAAATATGCATTCATACAAAAACCACCACCAAGTATTGGCACAATACATAAATAAAATATCATAATAAATCCCAACTTCTAGGGTACGTTACAAAAGCTAGCACTTCTCTAAATGGACCCAGAGTTGGAAGAGGTAAAGAAAAGAGCAACAAAGATTATGAAAGGTAAGGAATGACTTTCATAAAATAAGAGGCTCAATCAATAAGGTTAGGACTCGTCAACTTAGAGAAGAGGCAACTAAGGGAAGAGGGTATGGCAGAAGTTTCTAAAATCAGGAGTGGTGCAGAACAAGTAATTAAGGCACTGTTATTTATCCTCTCTCAACAAAAGAACAGAACTATGGAACATCCTTTGAAATTAATTGGCAGCAGATTTATCACAAATTAAAGCAAGTATTTTCTCACTTAATGTACAATTAACCTGTGGAACTCACTGTCGGAGGACACTGATAAATGATTGGATAAGTTCTTCAAGGATGGTTCAATAAATAGCTATTAGTCAAGTTGGTCGGGGATGAGAGTGAACTGCAGGAAGTGGATCAGTCCATTACGACCTGCTGAGGACTTCTCTGAAACAACTGAAGCTGACCACAGTTGGAGACAGGATGCTGGGCCAGACTGGACCACTGGTCTGACACAGCATGTCACTCTTGTTCTTACGTTTGCAATAAACACACGATGATTTAAAGAAAAATAAAATAAAATACTAGCGCTATAATAGTTAATGCTGTTGCTCCTGCTCTAGGAAGCAGCACTACTACAAGAACTACAGCACATAACACACCTAAGACAAAGGCATATCAGCAGCAACCTCCTTTGGATGCAATCTTCACCACCCATTCAAGTCAACGGGAGCTCAGACAGAGACTTCAGTGAGAACAAGAGTGTTCCCGTTGTCTCTTGTTTTCTCATGGTTTGGTCTGTCTGTAGGCAGAGCATTGTATGGTACAAGTGGTCTAGTACTACCCCCCACCCCCACTCTTCAGCTGCTTTCAGTGACCAAAGGAGCTTTTCCTTCTCCTCAGAATGACTCCACAATTGTCACACTCATTGGTAAAGCAATTGCCAATAACACCGTTTTAAGCTGTACACAGAAAATGATAACAAAATCAGTTTATATAAATGACAAAGCTCCACGGGCATGATGAATGAACCTTGCTGGGCTCCTCCCAGTTAGAGAGAGTCTGGACTCCTAGGACTTTGTTTTAGGAATGGGTAAAAGCACATTTAGGAATGTGGCCACAGCATGCTGCCAACATGACCTGGACTGGATTGGGACCCCCACAGCTGAAACAGCCAGAGTCTGCTCAGATCACTGGCCGCATACGAGTGTGGCCGAGAGCTGTCCCGTCGCCTGGTTGGCCTGGCTGGGGCAGTGGCTGCAGCAGACATGCCAGCGGCCATCCCCACACCACTCCCAGCACTTCGCCCCCGCCGTGACAGGCAGCCATAGCAGCCACCATGGTGCACCCGATCCAGCCTGGGTCATGGCAGGTCAAAACACACATTCTAACCCGCTGTGGCCTGCTTGGCCCCAGTCTGGCGGGCCATAGCCTGGGCTGCTACTTCAGCTTGTTGCTGAGGTGAGAGCCCGGGCTAGTTGCCAACACAACCCAGGATACCCCAAGTCAACAACTGGCAGCCATAAACTAAACATGACAGCAGGCCACAGGAGGCCTGCTGTCACATCTGGTTTTACCCAATGAGACCAAAAACCCATCCTATGTTAAAACAAAATATAGTTACAGGTTGATTCAGAGGGGAAAAAATACACGCTCACAATTCCCAGATAGTGGCATATTTTTAAGCGTAATGGAACTGCTTAAATGTTCATACTTAAACTGTCATTATGTTTCAGCATTAACACTCCTTGGATCAGAACAGAGTAACAGGCATCTCTCAGGCTTCCCATACAATTTCAGTCCCCCCCCCCACACACACACACACACAGTGCATGTGCATTATTGTGATCCAGTGCACTGCTACACATTACACAATCATATGCTATTGCTTCCATAAGGAGGGGGGGGAAATCACATTACACATTTTGTTCTTTTAATCTTACCTTATAAAATCAGGCAATCAGTCCACTCCTCCATCCTGGACTCTAACCATTTTGTAGATTTTCACTAATCTCTTCCACTTTGGTGATAACTGTCTTGTAACAAGGGTCCTGGAAATAAATGCAATAGTTACAGAAGGGCCATGCAGAAAGGGCTCTTCTATGAAATGATGTACCCTCTTAGCCAGCCAGCCCCAAACTACAATCCCCTACTCTTGCACTGCAAGCTCATGGACAGTTTACTGACCACTATCACTTGTTTCTCATTCCTATATTACTTTCCATATTTTCCCCTCCCATTCAATACTGTTATTTTGTGTTTACTCAGATGTGTGAAAAGAGTCCTCCCTATTGCACAAGTATTGTGGAGCTTACTATATGCACTAAGGCTGTGTAGTCAGCTTCAGAGAAGAGCCTAATATAGACCAAATAGTGCTATTTGGTTTTGAATATGAAACTCAAATAGTGCACCACTATATTTGGCTCACGCAGGAGGCACTCAGCAAAAGGGGCTACGCCAAGCCTTTGATGCTAGGTTGAAAAAATAATATGCACCGGGAACTTATTTTTAAGATCCCTCCAGTGTTTTATTGCCCAAACAAAGGAAGCATAGGAGAGAAGACCATATCATGAGATAATGTGCTCCTGTTTACACACATACTCAAGGGAACTCTATCCAAAACGAGGACCCACACTCAGCCCTAAACTGTTCTTAGTGTGGTCCTTGCCAATAGGTGCTCTCGCTTCCAATCGCCAGAATCTCCGGCAGTCCCTCCAAACCACGTTCCAAAGCACGTTGGAAAGCGAATGGCGAATGCTATTCTCGGCCGAGACGCCTGTTCTCTTTGGAAGCTGGGGGAAGACTGATCCATTCCTTCTAGTGCTAGTTCTTTATGCTCCCAAAAGGGGCATGGCCGGAAAGGTTACTGGCTCTTAAAGGGCTCACATCCCAGTCTTCCAATACTGCACTACAGTACTTTAGTTGACATGACACACACACACACACACACCCATCAACATATCCCTCCTCCCCCTCCCCAACAAGTTTACTGTTTTACATTTAGCATTCCTTATATCTACACAACAGCTTACTCATACGTTTTCACACTGTCACAAGGAGGAGGAAGGAGCAACTCATAAATAGCCTTGAGCAGGGACCCATGTTCACTGCATTTTCCCTATTGCTGCAAATGCAGCAAACATGGTCCCCTGACCTTGAGGAATATGATCTGAGTAGCAGCACAGGAAGGTGCAGGCTTGAATCTTACTTTCCCCCAGTATGAGTCTCAACCCTTTTAATTTCAATACTGTCAGCTGAAAAAGCAGTAGCTATTTTATTTATTTATTTATTTAATATATTTAAAAGAAGCTAGCAGAAAGGAAGGGCAAGAGATCAGGGCCAACTAGAACCCAGGGTTCCTGGCATAGTAACTAGAAAGGTTAGCTACCCAGATACATTGCTGTTGTACTTCCATTCTTCCAAAGTGGGACTCTGTTTCACGAAGCACCAAACACAACAGGTACCTGTAGCAGCAGGATAAGAGATACGGCAGTTTATACACACCACAAAATTCTCCACAGCAGTTTTCACAAAATGTCTCAGGCATCCCAGCCAGCTTGGAGCCCAGCACATACCACCTCTGAGATACACAGCGCAGTTTAGCATGGGATGTAACATCTCTGCATACTTCATCTCCACACAAACTGCTGCTGAGGCACCATTACAATACAAATTGCTGCTAACTTATTTAGAGCCCATTCAGACGTGTATTTAAATCGCACAGCGGCGGCGGCATCGTGCGATTTAAAGAACCCCGCACTTCCGGGTTGGTGTGAATGCGGTGAGCGTGCACATTTCCACCTAGCCCGAATTTTTGGAGCGCTGTTTAAAAAGCTGCTCGGAGCAACTTTTCAAACCGCGCTCCAAACTTTCGGGCTGGGTGGAAATGTGCGCGCTCACCGCATTCACACCAACCTGGAAATGTGGGGTTCTTTAAATCGCACGATGCCGCCGCCGCAGCTGTGCAATTTCAACACACATCTTTATTTTATTTTATTTATTTATTTATTTATTAAAATGTGTATCCCACCCTTCCCTGAAGGCTCGGGGTGGTTCACAAAAGGAGAACACAAATAAAATAAACAACATCAATAATTAAAAAAAACTTTAAAATTCCTACCCTCACCCCTCCCCCTCCCCACCTCTATTCCTGCCTGCCAAACATAAATGTTTTACACCACCTCCGGAGTATGCTCAAGCTCTGCCGGACCTCTGGCAGAAGGAAGTTCCAAAGTAGCATGGTAGCATACCGGGTAGCATGTAGAGACCTTTTCTAAGGGCTTAACTAAAAGCGGTAGCCAGCACTTCCTCCTGGAGCTCTGGTAATAGAACCTGAGGCAGGAGATTATTAAGTCCACCAATGCTCCCTCAGAGGAAGGAGGGGAAACAGACACAAGCCAACCCCTGATGGACTGAGATGCTCTCTTTTATTCTCCAAATGCCAAATCAATCATTGAGGAGTGGGGGAGAACCAGGGCCGGCCTTAGTACAAGTGGGGCCCAGGGCGGGGAACAAATGCGGGGTCCCTTTCTTTCGGAGGACCCAGGGGCGCTCCCGGGGCCAGCGCACTACCCGGGCCTGGGCTTGGGCGGAGGGTCACTCCCCTCTGCTCATCTCCAAGCTGGAGCAGCTATTGGATCACTTACCTGATCCACCGTTGCGGACGCCATCTCCGGCCTGAGCCCCACGCTGGGCTCGGAGCTTCAAGCGGGGCGGGTACCGCAGCACCAGATTAAATCTGCCACTGTGCTGCCCCCCCCCACCTGTCACATTCTTGGCCAGGGAAAATGAGGGAGAGGCAGAGGCCCCGCCTCTCCCTCATTTCCCCTGGCCAAAACAGCCAGGCAGCGGAGGGGGCCAACAGCGTGAGGGAGAGGTGAGGCCTCTGGAAGTGAGGGAGAAGCAGAGGCCCTGTTTCTCACTCCCGTGGGTGCCCCCTCCGCCCCGCCTGTCAGTCTCTTGGCCAGGGGAAATGAGGAAGGCAGAGCTTCTGCCTCTTTCTCCCTCATTTCCCCTGGTTGAGACTGTGACGGGCAGCGGGGGGTGGTGGTGGTGGTACAAAGTGTGGGAGAGGCAGGGCCTCTGCCTCTCCCTCACTCCTGCTGACCCCCTCTGCTGCCTGTCAGTTGGAGTTGGTCGGGGGCCCAGCACTCGGGGTCCCCAACTCCCGACCACTGTCAGGCCGGGAGCTGGGGACCCCGAGTGTGCCCCCCCCAGGAGTGGGGCCCGGGGTGGCTGCCCTGAGCCGCCCTGTGGTAGGGCCAGCCCTGGGGAGTACTCTCAAGATTGGACAGATCAATTGGTGAGATTTTTGGACAGGGAGGTTGGGGTGGGGTGCAAGCTTTAGCATATATAAGGTTGAACTCTGTTCTGGTCTTGTGTGGAAGACAGCAGGCTAGGCTAGACTAAGCAGAGACAGGCTTATTCCAGACACAGTCACTGGGTGACTAACTGAATTTGTACAAAATAAAAGGAAACAAATCAGAATTCCCTTGTGCACCCAGCATGAAATTTAGAGTCCCACTTTTGAAATTCAGATACTTGCAGAGTATCAAGACTGTTAAAGTCCTCCTCCAGTCCTACAGTCTTGTTCTGCCTGTTGTACAGAGGTGATGTTTACCCTCAGTGCACACAGAGATTGTTTACACACAGAAAACAGATTAGCAACCAAAAGGACTCCAGAGTAGGGCTGTGCTCACCTACTGGCATGTAATCTGAATGTCTCTTGAGCATGTTGTAAGCCCTCACCTGAAGCTCAATTGGTAGAGACACTGGTGTTCATTAAAACCAAACTACTGTTACAGGGTTATATGCTGTATGACTGACCATATCAAATATACATATATTTTAGCTAAACCTTTTCAAAACTGGTAGCAGGCACAGCTTCAGTTCTAACTATTACACACATTGTTTTGAGATTCCCCAGATGAAAGTCACTATAGAAATACAAAATATTAATATGTTCTACGAAGCGGGTTAAACCAATTCTAGCAACTGTACTAGAAATCTCATGGTTTCCTGGTGTTAGTATAATTCATTCAGAAATGGAGCATAAGCCATTAAAGTGGACTTTGTTCCCTTTGCTCTCATGTGTAGCATGCTCCTCAGTCAAGCTTTGGTTAGAGAAGTGACTACTACTACAAAGTCACTCAATACACAATTTTTTAATATTGTTTTTGTTTCATTTTGGTTTACAGATTTTCTGTCAGGACAGAGCAATTTGATCATTGCCAGATATACAGCCAAGGTTCCCTTATTAAGCTCCCAAAGATAAGAGAAATAAATCACACAGTATAAAAAGAGTTTTTCACTAAGATCGTGTATAATGCTTCAAGAAAAGGGAGTACCAGTTGTGTTAAGGGATAAAGATTATGAAAGTGGGGACCTCCTAGTACTTATGGCATCACTCTTGTCTTTGAAAACTAATGGGTTGGAGCGTCAAGGGTTCAAAAGAATACAACGGTGTAAATTATTGAGCCACAGTTCAAACACAGTAAGAAAGATTTATGCAAAATATAAATCAAGGGCACCATTTTCAAGAAAAATGGAAACAATAAATTTGTTAGGTTTTGAAGACAAAAGCTAATCAAGTAATGAAGATCTAACAACTTGTTGCGCTAAAGTGATGCCATTTATTATATGAATTCGTGCCACCGAAAATAAAGCATGCAGAAAATAAACAACAGAATAAATCCCCCTCTTGCATTTCAAATAAAAATATATGCAAGGCTGGCAGGAATGCTGGAACTTGCCTTCTGCCTGGAAGCTTTGTCAAGTCTAAATAGGATTTTATTTGGAACACAAGTTGATACTCTGTTTTAGTTTCCCCTCCCACTCTCTTTAAGTGGCCCATTTACCCTTGGAAACTTTGAGTGTTGAGCGTACAAATTCTCCATGTCATTTCCTAAATTCAGTGGGTTTAATATTCCCATTGGCCTCTTCTCCCCCTCTCGCTCTCGTCAGTTTTTGAGCTGGCAAGGGATGTCAGAGTGTTAACAGATGAGACATTACCCCGGATTTATCTGCCTGTTTGAAGAGTGGCTGACAGATGTTTGCCCCAGGACTGCAGGGTAGGGAGCTCCATTTTATGAGAGCTGGGAGAGGGGGGGAATGGGCAGCCCAGGTGAGGCAGATGGTCAGCAGCACAGTCCCTGTTGGTCCCAACAGCAGCAGACCTGTTGAAAGATCTCCACAAGTAACTACAGTTTTCTGACATGACACATCCAAAGTTATACAACATACGAGTGGTTTCTTGCCCGTAACTCATTAATACTTGCCCTATAAATAAAGGCTCAAATTGGCTAAAAATGATTCAAATGCTTATGGATGTGCAGCAAAGTAATCCGGCCCCAGCCGAGTCACTGCAGTATCAGGACCAAAACTCACATTTTTGGCATCTCAACAGTTCCAGCTTCCCCAACTCTGGCTGTCTCAGTCCTTGGGAAGATGTCATCCAGGTCCAGTGTAGCAGTTCCCCATGGACCACTGACCATAGTGCCTCACACAGGCCTTCCTTGGAGAAGTTCAGTTCCTAGTGTAGCAAACCCTCTTCTAGAGGTGATGGTCCTTTGGGTCAGGCTACGGACTGTTGGGGCATCTCCCTCTGCAGGGTCCCTGGACAAGGCCCGCTGCTCCTGGTGGTGGTGTGCTCATGACTCCTCATGCAGACCACTAGCATCTCCCTTATCAGGGTTCCCAGCGCCGGATTTAGGAATATTGTGACCCTAGGCCCTTCTCAGGCTGCTGCCCCCAAGCTGCACTACCACCACACACACACACACACACACGGGGGTGAGGAGCAAAGGACTCATCACATTCACTCCCAACACATACACACATGGGGGAGGGTCTCATCACACTCAACACGCACACGGGGGAGGGGCGAGGAGGGTCTCATTACACTCAAGTTCAACACACATGGGGGGAAGGGGCTTGGGGCTCACACAACTTCCTCCAGCCCTGCCCCCGACTGGCACCCCCACACCACGTGCTGCCTGACTGTAAAGAGGCCCAGCCCCTGGGTGGCCTGTTCTGCTCCTGCACCAGGGCCAGCAATTGCCTGTGGGGTTCCTGAGCTTTGGTCCCTGTCTTTGGCGGCAGCTGGAGCCACGAGGCTCCAGGGGGTCGGATGGCTCCACATGCTCACTGTGGTCCCCTCTCCTTCCTGCCTCTGGCCTCCCCACAGGAGCAGGAGGAAGGGATGGGGAGGTGGCATAGGCGACGCACAGGGAGCTGTTGTGCTTCCCCTGCCTCCCCGTGCAACATAGACCCTGTGCGCCACGTTGGGAGACTCTCCAGCCCCCACAGCTGAGCCAGTTCCTGGCTGCACACCAACTCCAATCAGCTGGCTGGCGGCAGCCATTATGCCCTGGCTGTGCAGGCACAGCAGCATGGGAGCTAAGCTATGCTTCTGCACCTGTGCGGCCAGGGCTTAATGAATGGGGCAGGCGGCGTCAGCAACTGCACTTTGGGGGCGGGGGGGTTGGGAGCCCAGGGGCATGGGGAGGGCAGTCTCCTTAATGCTCCAGGCCCCGCAGGACAGGAAAATTGGGGTCATGTGACCTCAATTCTGCCTCCTCCCCCTAGTGCTGTCCCTAGGCTCATGTTTAGTGGGCCTTGCCCTAAAGTCCAGCCCTAGCAGGGCATCCCCTTAGTGCTCCCAAGCTGACCTGCTGGGGTAGTTGCAGACTTACTCTCCTCTCTGCAACTCCCTCATGCCCTGGGCTCCCCAGCTGTCTCACATCCAGTTGGTTCGCCACTGGGCTTTCCTGTGGAGCACCTAAAGGCCACAGTCTCCCACCCCTGCTCCGAGTCTAGTCTGAGCTGAGCAGTGCTAGTTTGAGCTCCCCTCTGCCCTGAGTCAGGCCTCAGCTGAGCAGTATAAAATGGGTTATAGGGTACCTGAATGGGTAGGTAGGCCCCTACTCCGAGAGTCAAGCCTCCACCTTAGCAGACCTCCTGAACTCCCTACCCCTAACCCGGGTGGGGTCAGAGTTCCCTCCGACCTCCCCAGCTGTGTGGCTCCCAGACAGCTCTATCAGCTCCTCACCCTGTCTCCAAGCTCTTAGGCTGTTAATGGGCAAACAGGACACTAGCCCTCTGATGTCAGGGTTCAGTCTGTGCAGCCCCCACTCACGTTTAATGTGACCAGCCTAATACACGGGCAGGCATTCTTCCCGTCACTCACCCCACACTCCTTTTCTCAGTCCCTCCCACCCCCTGTGATGACTCTCAGTCACAGTGAGCCATGGAAACAAGAAGCTGCCCTAGTTATTTCTTCCAGGCTATGACTCCAGGAGCCGTCCCAGTGCCCGCTATCCCCACCCACCCCTGGAAGGTCATACCTGGATTCACACCTGTGAAACCTTGGTCGCTGGAACTAGCCTTATGCTATACACATAATGCTGAGTTTATTGAGCATATTGTACACTTTATTGCGTGCCCATAGTGAAAATTGAAATTGAAAGTAAAATTGAAATCAAAAGCAATGAGTCTTTTATGTTGTCACACGGTTTCTTACATCCACAGTGATGTACTGACAGGAAGCAGCACACACTTTTATTGGGTTCTCACCTTCTTGGTATTGGAAATCCCTCTTGTTTTGACCTATAAAGCCCTTAATGGCTTTGGTCCCAAGTATCTGAAAGGTCGCCTCTTCCCTTATGTTTCATCACGGCCTCTGAAGTTGGCCAAGGGCACCCTCTTGCGAGTACTAACTGCCTGTGAGGTTTGTACAAGGGCACACAGACAGGCATTCTTGGTGACTGCTCCACAACTATGGAACTCTCTCCCCCCCTTGGAGATCACATAAGCCGAAACCTGCTCACCCTTCGGAAGAGATGTAAGACCTTTTTGTTTGGCCAGGCATTTGGTGGGTTGGGATTGGGTGGAGGGATTAGGGAGAAGGTTGGTGGGTGGGGTTTAGGTGTTTTTAAACAAACTGCTCTATGTTTTTTATACATGTTTATATATGCTTTATGTTTGTATATCTTTTGTATTCTTGTAAGCTGCCCTGAGCCTTTGAGGGAAAGGTGGGGGGGAAATTGAATGAATGAATGAATGAACCAACCAACCATACAGTGTGGGTGGAAAACTTCCCCACTCTCAACTGCACTCTGTTTGTACTACTTCGAGTGTTCAAACCTCATGCAGGGCAATGGTGCGGATGGTCCAGACTCCCTTAATGACTGCCTTACATCTGGCAGTGCAAACACGTCAAGAAAATTCCCCTTCTCCTTTGGATCCCAATCTCTCATCTGAGGCTCCCACTCTTCTGACAAGCCCTGGCTGGGATCAGTCGAGCTCAGCTGCACAGCAGTCCTAGCTGGGGCCTGTCACTTTCAAAGGACGTCTGGCAAAACTCCCACACACACCCCAGCGCCTCACTCTGAGAGACTGCAGAATGGGGGGAAAGTAGCCGTTGAACATTAAAAGCCCTGGCTGGGAACACTGCAGACAATGGTGCAGCTCCAAGACCCCTTCCCTGACCCTCACACTGGCCACCACACTGCCAATGCCGCTGTTGAGAGATTATAACTTCCAGGTGGTGAAAGTGGCCAGCGCTGGCAGGGTCTCAAAAATACCGGCCAAAACCACGTCCAGCTAAGTTCAGTAACGGACAAGGGACAAACCCCAGAAAACAGGACTGTCCATTTTTATACAATAAAGCCGGCGCTGCACACGCACAGAATGACTGCCCTTTTCCAAATGGCACCCATGCTGCCAGCACTATTTTGGAAAAGGGCTGTGTGCACAGTGTCCTGGGGGCCATTTTGCGCAAGCTCAGTGATTTTTTTCTCTCTCTTTTTTGGGGGGTGATATATCTCGCAAGATCTTATACTGGGACCAAAACCTTGGCGAGTTCTTAGGCCCAGCATGAAATTCCACAAATAACTTGCGAGAAGAAGAGGGCTTCTTCTTTCAGCTGTAGTCAAGATATTACACCTTCCCTAGAATTCTTTTTGTCAGTACATTCCTTTCACTACAGGCTGTGGTATGTTTTCATTTACCCTGAAGAGGCGTATCTATGCACCATAAAATGATACACACCTAAGAACATTAAATGACAAATGCAATACAGCAGATGCATTTTTCTATGTAAATACCAAAAAGATGACTATTTTCTTGGATGGACAGCATATTTTTCTCAGCAATGGCACTGAAAACAGTAAAACACAGTATTTAGTTATGTATTTAAATAACAGGAATCCACTTGTTAATTATATGTATTCCTCCAATAATTATAAGAGACAGTTTATTTGGATTGGTATGAGCTGGTAAAAAAATGTAAACAAATATTTTTTTAAAACTTAAAATGAGTGTTTATTCTACAAGTGCCTTCTATGGGAAGGGAAAAAGAGAGGCATTTCTGCA
This sequence comes from Sphenodon punctatus, assembly GCA_003113815.1. NCBI lineage: Eukaryota > Metazoa > Chordata > Lepidosauria > Sphenodontia > Sphenodontidae > Sphenodon > Sphenodon punctatus. Next base: position 864,840 of record QEPC01001717.1, on the reverse strand, counting down.
TCCTCTGAGAATAAAGAGTTCCTTGGTGCTTTTGCAGACTTTGCAACCTGCATAAACTCAACATTCCTTGTGCTTGAAAAATGTGTGTACTGATGCCCAATATAATGCGTTCTGCCTGCCAGCATCTGCCTGCCTGAGGAGACCGTGCCACCAACATGATACTCTACACACTGTGTGAGGGGAACCTTTTCCCTTCTAGGAGCCACTTTAAAAATTAGTACGAGCATCAAGGGCTGCATAGAAGTTGTGGGCAAGGGTCTAAGGGGTGTACTTAAGGTAAATGAAGGAAGAGAAGGGTTCAGATCATGGATCTATGCTGTTAATTCCCCATCCTTGGGTGCATGTCCTTATCTCTGCTCCCTTCTCCTGAGCTCAGTCTTTCAGTGTTTGGGGATAGGAAATAGATCCAAGGGTCAGAGCCAGGAACTGGAAAGGGGCCATTTGCCCCCCTGGGTCTGATGTTCCCCCACCTCTGCTCTGCTTCAACAGAGCAAGCAAGTTGCTGGGCTTGGATTTGCCTTTCCAGTAGACCTCAGTCACGTCTCCTCCCTTGGCAAGACATGTCTCTGAAATACTGATGTTGTCACGCTAGCTCTTTAGGGACTACTGCTGTTCTTCTCTCTGTTCTAAGCTCCTCATCATACAAAATGGCATCTTTGTCCGTTAGTGTCCTGACGTTCCACGCCCCTAGTGTTAACGGTGGTCTTGATATTTCTCTTGCTGAGAGTCTACCACAGCTGGCTTTTCTTTGATAGAGGTCCCTGTCTCGAATTTGGCATACTATAAAGCTGTATTAGGTAGATTAAATTATTCTGCTTTGTTATAAAAAAATGATCAAAAACGTCCCCCATTTGGCAGCTCCCCGTGCATGAAAATATTTAAGCCGAAGAGGGTTGTGCTGATCCAGTGCTGATCTCTGCCCCTAAGACACTGAACCAGTGGTATGAGAGAGGCTCTGGGCAGTCAAAGCCCTACAAAGCTGTACCCTCCCCCTCACCAGACTTGGGCCAGCAGCCAACGAGGTTTGCTGGGCTATGGCTGCAACTACAAAAACCTGTGTAGCTATCGCGGAGCATGGGGGCTCAGCTGAGTCTAAGGGGGCCCTTTGCAAGTGACGATCTCCACAAGGAAATGTTTAGAGGTGGAGGGAGCAGGGTCCGCACACTGCCCCTGCTCACTCTGAAAACCATCTAGTGATGCTCAAGTTTCTCACAAAGGGCCCTGCCAAGAAAGACGTTTTTAGAGTGACAGGGGAGAAGTACTAGCCCTATCTCCACCTACTCTTTAAACCATCTTCCTGGCTTGCTGCTGCTCTGGGCAGGCTCTGTCTTCATGAGTAAACCCCTTGCCCTTGTAGAAGCCCGTAATGGGACATGAAGCCACCACTTTCTTGCTACTGTGTAGCATCTGCGTAGGTCTGTCATTCCCAGACTGCGATACCTAGGCTCTAGCCCAGCACTTGTTAAAGCCTCCCAAGTGGCACCCTAAACCATTATAATGAGGCACTCCCTTGTTAACAGAATGTTTCCCCCACAGACCTTGCATGGCACCTAGAAAACAAGGAGGTTGCCATCATCTGAATGACGACAATTCCAGCACCAAATAGTATACTGTGAGCAATGCTTTGTGCTTGCAAGCATGTCAAACAGGAAGGTATTTCTGCCTTGCTACTGGGATATTCTGCACAAGCTTTTGTAAATGTCAGAAGTGCAAGATCATTGACAAAGCTGTTGAACATGTCCTTGACAATGACGACGTGTTTGATGAGGATGACTTTGAGTGGGTTGCCATGATTTTTAGACTTGGAATAAAAATATGTTTTTATCGGGGAATGAGCAATAGTGCCAAGAGCACTACACAGGATTCACTTGTAGAATCAAAGCTTGTGAATGTAAGAAGTTCAATAAACTTCAGGCCTAGGGCCAAGGCAACTTCCTCAAAATCTTCATGCTTGACAGTGTCATTTTGGTGTCCCATTAGTGTTACTAGGAAATATGGTGGTTGCAGGGACAGTTTAAAATAGTGTTCCTACTGTATCTTCCTTTTCTTTCCAGAGATAGGGTATGGTTGCCAGTTGGTCCCAAGCAACAGAGACAAAGTTGTTCAAATGGTACCTTTTATTGGACCAACTGATGTTGGTGGGAATAAACAAGCTTTCATGCCACACAGGGCCCTTCCTCAGGCATGTAGCACAGCCAGTAGAAATGTATAATTAGTAAATGTAGGGCAGGTGTATATGAGGGGGCATGGAATAGGTGGGAGTGGATAGGACAAGGAGCAGGTGAGAGGGGAGTAAAGAGAGAGAGAGATGTGCCAGACATTTAAAAACAGCTGTAAAATTATATAGCGGTGTAGGAGACAAAGAAACAATAGGTGGTGGTAAATCCACAGAGACGGCAAATATATGGGTTGGGGGGTATAGTGGAAAAGAGCTTATCAGGTGAAGGGAATGTGCATATCAAAGGAACTCGGTTCACAGTAACACAAAGGATGAGTATTCAGCTGACAGGGCCAGTTGAGGGAGACAAAGTAGTTAGAATGCTATCTAGGAACTTGGTACAGAGGATAACAAAAATTTAAAATGCAGTAGACTAAGGTATAATAGATATTTGTAGCTGCTAGAGGAATATAAGCTGCTAGAGAAATATAAGTCCATTATTTTTGGTGTCAAAGTTTACCGTTTTTTGAAGTGGATTGAGGGGGCAAAGAGTGGTGAACATCTGGCGACCGCTGAACAGAAGTGATGGTGGTTGTGACCTCCGTCGTGGGGTTAAGTGTGGTAAAGCGTGGCTAAGCGTGGTAGCGTCACTCCTGAAATACCCTAACAATCTGGCATCCCTGAAGCGATGTTCCTTCGTTCAGTTTTTTATCAGAGATGTTTGAATCCTGTATCTTATCTTGTATATTGTTTTATTGATTTGTGTATTTGTCACATTGTTCTCTTATTTTATATATTTGGTATGTTTTGTTTTTATAACTTATTTTGCTTTTATTGTTTCGACCTATGGTCATGACAAATAAAATATTATTGATTTATTGAATTTATGTCTATGTTAAGTCCATTCTTTTTGGTGTGAAATGAAGTTATGAATCTTAGACCCAGGCCTGTCTTCTGAGGGTGTTGTGTAGGTTGGGTTTCCTTTGAGGATGAGGACAGACGTCTGATATGGAGTGGTTGTGCTGGGAGAAGTGACTGCACACTGTAGAGTCAGTGACTTTGTTTATAACTGTATGCCTGAATTCATGCATTGGTGAAAGGATTGTTGGGATTCGCCCACGTAGTTTCCATGGCGGCATTTGGTGCACTGAATGAAATACACTACACTTTGGGATTTGCAGGTGTAGTTTCCTTGTATTTGGAATGATTTTCTGTGTGGGGTGTTGACAGTGGTGGTGGTAAAAACGTGTTGGCAGGTTTTGCATCTGCTGTTCTGGCAAGATTTTGTTCCTATTGGCATTGGGGTGTCCTGGGTGGTGCGTAGCTTGCTCCAGGTGATCCGTTGTGAGCGGTTCGGGGGTTGTTTGAAGGCCAGATTCAGGGAAGATTGTTCTTATGGTTTTGCCCCCATCAAGTATGGGTTTGGGCTGTTGGATGATGCCATGCATAGGTTGCAGTGTGGGGTGGTAGGTGACAACAAGGGGTGTGCAGTTAGAGGGTTCCTTTTTTTCTGTATTCCAGGGGCGGATTGGCAATACAAGCCACCGGGAACATTCCCGGTGGGCCGGGCCGGCAGGGAGGGCCGGTCCCGCCGCCATTTGTGATTTAAATTTTTTATTGTTTTTTTTTTTTTTTAAAAGAAATGTTCTGATCCTGACCGGGCCTTCGGCCTGGGTTGGGGGGGGGGGGCTGGCCCATTCCGACCCGCTCCCATTCCAGGCCGGCCTTCCCCCATCGGGCCCCACCTACCCCCTTCTCTGTCCCGGCCGGAAGCTGCTTAAACGCAACTTCCGGGAGGGAGAGACTCTCTCACCTGCGCTGCACGCTGTGTGCTCAGAGTGCAGCAGGCGAGAGAGGAGTAGGAGTTACCTGCAGCAGTGGGAGCGGAGACTGGAGCGGAGCTGAGAGAAGGCGAAGCCGAAGAGGACGACAGAGGAGCAGCAGCGGCGGGTCCAGCGGCGGCGGTGGCGGCGGCGAGTGATCTGAGCGACGGTGGGTATTCGAAGGCCTGGCTGGGTCACACACGGGGCTGGGCTGGAGCCGGGGAGGCCCTGGTCGCTGCACCTGCATCATGGTTGGGCCGAGTGCGGGGGCCGTGGCCACCCGCATGGTTACTTGGGCCGGGTGGTGGGGAGCCCGTGGCCGCCCGCATGGTTACTTGGGCCGGGTGGGGGGGAGCCCGCGGCCGTCCGCAAGCCCTGCATGGTTACTTGGGCCGGGGGGGGCGCGGCCGCCCGCATGGTTACTGGGTCAGGGGGGGAGCCCGCGGCCGCCCGCATGGTTACTTGGGCCGGGGGGGGAGTTCGCGGCTGCTCGCAAGCCCCGCAGGTTACTTGGGCCGGGTGGGGGCCTAACAAGTTCTCTTGAAATAAAGTTAACATGTGACCAAGAGCACGTAAAGTCTTCTGAGTGAAAAAACGTCAAGAAGAATTTAATGCCCAGCTCCGGTAACATCAGAGCTGAGAGAAAAGGAACTTTGAAACAGAATGGACTACTGCATAAACAGGATTTCAGCGTAGAACTCACAAGAAAGATAGATTTGTGTTACATAGGTATGTGTTATATTTTATGCTTCTTTGATTTACTGCACTCTGAGCACAAACTTGCATTATATATTAATCTTGTTTCTTATAATAAATTTCTTTTAATTAAGCCAGTGTGCTTAAGTGAATTCCTAACTTTGGGGTAACACAGTTTGGGGAGAGTCATCAAACTCAGACAAACCTGATGAAGTATTTTCTATGCTTTGGAAAATTTTGAGCCAAAGGTGACGAAAAGGGTTAACCCCTTATGGGCTGGGACAGTTCTGCGGAACTGATCCAGAAGGAGCTGTAAGTGGGGAAACCGAGTCATAGCTATCCCAGATTGGGGCAGAGAGATCCAAATCCCGTCACAGTGGCGCCCATCATCGTTTGAAACATCAAAACCTCCTCGTGCAAAGACTTTATCCAAACACTTTGCCTGCAATTGAAATGCAACTTATTTCTAGGTATAATGAACTGTGGGTGTAGCTGATCATAGATAAATTAGGAGGAGCTGAGTTAAGTTTGGGCCCAACAATTGTACTAAAATTTAAACATTGCTGATTATTGCCTTTTACTGGTTTGCATGATCAGTGAGGAAACCTTTGGCACATAACACATCTGGTAGGCCAAAATTATGGCCTCTGTAGCCAATTTCATGCATAATTCAAAGATAAAATGCAAAGGTTTTTTTTAGTATTTTAGATATTTCCCACTATATATAAGTTGCATAAGGCTTTTGCTAATCATTTTGATGCACTCTTGCATATATTTCAAATACCGTTGAGCTGTCCTATGCCGAGATTAGACAAATATTAATGGAGCTGCAGACAAGAACCCTGGTATCAACGTTAGCTGGACAGCCAGGTTACTTTGGATATGCCATGATGGAAAACTGCAGGGATTCTTGTGAGGAACTTTTAACAAAAGGTCTGTGAGGTCATTAGCTATATAAAGCTGCAGAGTAAGCAGTGCACCTTTCACAAAGACACAATAATTGGATTCACCACAGGGCCAATAGCATCCTATTCCACAAAGATCATTAAATACTATAGCTGTCAACACATTCTGGCAACTACACATGCGGGGTGCAGTCCTGAAACCATTTGCTCCTAAACAGTCCCACTAAGACCTCATAAGCACTTTCAGGATTATGGTTCTAGAGATGTGAACTGGTCCTGTTGCATCAAAAGAATAACCCATTAGCAAGCCAGCAAGCAATCCAACTCTCTGACCCCACAATGCCATGGTTTCTTATATGTGCAGAGTAGATACTTTGTTTGAATTTCAATTTATCTTTAAAAGAATAATAATGAACCTCATTTGCAATTTCCCCCCTTAATTTGTGCAATGGGTTACATGGGTTTTGATTAGGGTAAAGGCACTGTGTGACAAGAAATCTCTTTTTTACAGCACTCCCTCCAGTTATTACCGACCTTGGAGCTCCCCCTTCTGGCTTCAGATAGGGTTGCCCTTCTATTTCCTATCTAAAAATTCACCACATGCCAAGAGCTCACTAGAAAGCAAACCAGAGGCATTTAGCAACTTTGTTGAAAATTACAGGGAACAGAATAGAACCCATGGTAGAACAAGTGTGACATCTCCCCCTCGTAGATCAAGCTGTGTAGGCATTTATAAATCACCGTCCCAAATCTGCTCGTGCTGGCAATTTGTACATGCATGGAGTGAGGCGGGATGGAGAAGCAGGAAAGAAAACATTGCATGGGGGAAACTGTTTTGTTTTAAGCTAAAGAAATTTAACTATTAGAACAAATCAGAGCTATCACATTTGCTGTACCTACATTTACAACAATACATGTATCTACGACATTCATGCCTAGAAAGTGTGTGATTGCCTTGTTGACCTCAAATGTAAGAAACAGACACAGAGTAGTTCAGTTCAAAACCATTTAACCATTGGTTGCACAGAACTTTTCAGTGCAGACTGTCTGGGATAGAGTGCCTCCACCTTGCGATTGATTTGGCCTGGAACGGACCAGAGGGTCCAGCCAGGGACAGGTTGGGGATTCTGCTGGTGTATTGGGCACCCCACTGCACAGCAGCATCCCTGTCTGCTCTAGCAGCTCTCATCTCAGACCTGGTCTTGAGGTCTCCCAGACTTATTGTCTTGGGGGACTTCAATATCCATGCTGAGGTGGGATTGCAAAGGGCAGAGCAGGATTTCATGTCCGCCATGGCGACCATGGGCCTGCCCCAGATGGTGAGGGGCCTGACACATGAGCGGTGACACACTCTGGATTTGTTTTTCTGCACTGACCTTGAGGCGGGGGGGTTCAATGATTGGGGGTGAATATGTTCACCCTTGCCGGGGTTGGAACATCATCTCCTGCAAACCTCCATCCTAGCGCGCCTACCTGACCAGAGGTGTGTGAGACCAGTTCGGATGGTCCGCCCCAGGAGACTTATGGAACCAGAGGGGTTCCAGAATGCTCTTGGGGATATACCTGTTGACCTCGAAGGCTGTTCCATCTAGGACCTCGCGGCCTTGACCTCAGCTAGCCAGGCATTTCACATCGATTGGGTGGCTCCTAGTGCGTCAGCTCCGCAGGTCCCCATGGTTTACAGAGGACCTGGGATGTCTGAAGCGTTAGGGGAGGCGGTTAGAGCACCAGTGGCGCTGCACTTGCACCCAAGATTATCAATTGCGGCATAGAGCATTTTTGAAGTCCTATGTCATGGCAGTGAGAGGGCAGCAAAGAAGCTGTTGTTTGCTGCGTTCATTGCATCTGACTCAGTCACGTCCAATGGAGCTTGGCGGTGAGAGGTCTGGTCAGTCCAGTCTGTCTCTGCCTGGAACCGGATTCGTCCATGGCGTGCTGAGACATGTTTTTTAATTACTTAGCAGACAAAATCACTCGTATTGAGCATGACTTTGACTCCGCCACTTTAGAGGCAGTGGCAGAGCCAGAGGTTAGGAATGCCCTGTCTGGTCATACTTTATGGGATGATTTTCAATGGTGACACCTGCTGATGTGGCCGATGTGCTGGGATCTGTTCGAGCCACAGCTTGTGAACTAGATCCTTGCCTGTCCTTGCTGGTAAAAGCTACCCCGGAGATAATGGGGTTGGTACTGGCAGGGGTTATCAATGCCTCCCTTCAGAAGGGAAGGGTGACAGGTTGCCTGAAGGAGGCTGTGGTTCTGTCCCTTCTCAAAAAGCCATCACTTGACGTTGGTGCCCCGGCCAGCTGCCAACCTGTCTCTAACCTTCCCTTTTTAGGGAAGGTTATTGAATAGGTAGTGGTTCATCAGCTCCAGGTGCATTTGGACGGTATCGGTTTTCTTGATCCCACAGAGTCTGGCTTTCGCTCAGGTTACGGCACGGAGACAGCGGTTGTGGCCTTGGTTGACGACTTCCTCATAGAGTTGGACAAGGGTCGTATGACCCTGTTAGTCCTACTAGATCGATGGTTGGCTTTCGACACGGATAACCATGAGTTGCTGGTGACTCGTCTGTGGGACCTGGTGGGGGTGAAGGGAACCATTTTACACTGGTTCTGTTCCTACCTTGTAGATAGATCCCAACAGGTGGTGCTAGGGGACTGTACTTCATCTCCTGGTGGCCTCCTGCGTGGAGTCCCGCAGTGTTCCATTCTGTCCCCTCTCTCGTTTAATGTGTATATGAAGCCATTTGGGGAGGTCGTGCGCAGCTGGGGGTGTCCACTGTCATCAATATGCGGACAACATCCAGCTGTATCTGTCATTTTCATCTGACTCGGGCCCCGCTGTCTTCTTGCTGTCTCGGTGCCTGGCCGCTATGGGGGATTGGATGAGGTCGAGTCAATTGAAGCTCAATCCCAATAAGACAGAGCTGATGGTAGTTGACGGGATGGATCGTCTGGGTGAGGAGGTCTCCCCCAATTATTGGGGATGTCCGTCCTCCTTTGGTTCCATCTGTGCGGAGTCTATGGGTGCTCCTGGCTATGCCTGGATTCTCAGGTGTTGGCTGTGGCCAGGGGTGCCTTTCACCAATTACATCTGGTGAAAAGGCTCTGCCCATATGTCTCAGACTCCGATCTCGCCACTATTATCCATGTGTTCGTCACCTCGAGGCTAGACTATTGCAATGTACTCTACGTGGGGCTGCCCATGATCATGGTTTGGATGCTGCAGCTAGTGCAGAATGATTGCAGCTAGTGATTGCCTCACCCTCTGGGCCCCTGGTTGGCCCTGCAGTCATCGGAGGGTGACCTCCTGGAAGTCTCGCGTTAGTGCTGGGTTTGGAAAATTGGAAGGCATTCTCGGCGGCTGCACCATTGCTTTGGAACTCCCTTCCAGTGGAGGTTCGCCTCAGCTCAAATCTTCTCGCCTTCCGACAAAATGGTAAGACCTGGCTTTATTGCCAGGTGTTTGGTGGGGAAGGGTGGGATGGGTGTGTTGTGGTAAATTTGGGGGTTTTGCACTGTGGGTTTTATTTTGCGCATGATTAGAGTTTTAATGGAGCTTTAATATATGTTTTATATGTACACTGTTTTTATTATGAATTTTGTGAGCTGCCCCAAGTCACTTGTAGTGAGAGGGGCGGGGTAAAAATGTACAAATAAATAATTTTTTTAAAAGTCAAGGGACAGCATGTGGTGTACTTGATTCAATGCACTGTATCCCAACAGAAACTATGGCACTTTCAGACATCCCCCCCCCCGGGCGCATATTCTGGCTGTGGGGGTGCGGGGATGCACAACCAGGCTATGCGCAGGGATCGGCTGGTCTGAAAGCCCCGCTCCCCCCCGGTGTGGCTTTGCCGGCAGACACGCACAGGAGAGCAGAGCAGGAAATTCAGCTCTGCATCCCTGCGCATGTCTGCCGGCAAAGCCGTGCGCGTGTGCGGGGGGGGGGGGCGGGCTTTCAGACCAGCTGATCCCCAAGCATATCTTTTCTGCGCATTCCCCCCCACAGCCAGAATATGCATTGGGGGGGGGGGAGGG
>QEPC01001717.1:827167-855115 GCA_003113815.1 Sphenodon punctatus | reverse complement strand
CCCCCCCCCCCCCCCCCCCCCCCATGCACCATGGGCAAAGCTGCTCACTGGAACTACGTGAGTGCACCATGCTCTGGGGAAGGAGGCAAGCTGACTCTACGGTGCATGGGTACAAAGAAACTAGTAACTGTACGCATATGTATATCATGCAAAGTGACCACCACACTGGCGGGTACAATCCCCCCTCGTCCCCAAAAAAGACCATGAGGCTGAGGTTAGGAAACCAAACAAAACTTAACGCTGCATAGTTGTAAGGCAGGTTTGGTAGGAGTTTGGTAGATGTGTGATTGTTGAGCTGTTGGTTTTTTTTCTTTGATTACTGGGGTTAGGAAATATAAATTTCCTTGGTTTGGGGGGTTTAAGTAGTAAGAACCCGCCTTAACTATTTGTTGTAAACTGGTAGTTTTTTTGTTAGATAATATCATGGGGTTTTGGCCAAGTAATGGCGGTTGCTACAGACTCCTCCTTTCTGAGCACCTTAATTGACAGCTAATGTGAATGCTGCAAGATAGCATTATGCTGTTTAGCATTTCTTAAAGCGTGTTAAGCTCTGCTCTGCACAAGAACCCTGCCCTGGTTACTTCAGGGAACAGTCATTAAGAGCACCTCCATGTTAAGAACTTGAGTACATTGCAGTAATCTAGCCTTGAGGTAATTAAAGCATAATGTATATCAGTGGTTTTATAAGTGGACATTCTCCATATAGTCCACAAAGCCATCTATATCACTCCCTGACTGCATTCACAACTACACAATAGTTTAATTGAACCCAGCCTCCCTCACCACCCAGTGCATCCAGATCAATAAATATTCAATGAGCAGCATACAGATTGTGAAGCTCACACGAATGGGTTTAATTTCCCCATTGCTCATTCATCTTCTCTGTGGCTTCCCATCCATCTAAATGGGCTCTGATTTGACGTGGACTGTGGCTTTTTGCACAGTCCTGAGCAATGGATGGTTTCTAAGGTACTCCACTCCAGAAACTGTAGGAATACACTGTGTGCCATCATCCCTTGCTTTTCCAAAACACAGAATCGAGGATCAGAATGGTCATTTACCTTCCCCAGCATCTGGCTGCGTAGCGTACACGTTAGCCTATTTCAAACTTAGGCTTCAAGTTCCTTGCCTCGGAGATTTGTAAATTCACCTTTCACCAACATTTGTGCCAATAGAAGCCCAATGCTGCTCAAAAGCTCAAGGAGAGCTGTTGTAAGTTCAAATTCATGAACGAGATAAAAAAATGTTATTCTAATTCTTTTGTTTCCCACTCATATGGATCTATTTTGCATGTTTGTATGTGAGCTGGGGACAAGGACATCTCTGTGTGAGAGATTGTGTTTGTAATGGAATGTACGTGTGACAATGAGTTTGCATATGACAGGTGATAAATTATGTCTGTAAGTAAGAGGGGGGGGGAGTGTGTGTGTGTGAGAGAGAGAGGATTTGTAGGAATCTAAGTGCAAATCTTTGTGTATACGTGTGTGTGTATGTTTAGACATGCACTGTGTTTGGATTGTTCTAAAATTGAGTGAGTGAGAGAGACAGAAGTAAGTGGTAGGGAATGTGTATGCCCATATGTGTGTATGTGTGACAGATTATATGTTGAACTAGAAATTGGCAATCTTGTGCAGGGGACAGTGAATGTGTGGTTGTGTGTCTGCATGTGTGAGAGACCGCAAATCGTGTGTAGTGTGTGTGTGTGACAGAGAGGGGGGGCAGTGATGGTTTGGGCAGGCTGGGTGTGTTGATTTGTGTGTGTATGTGTGTTAGAGCTTTGCTGCAATCTGCGAGCATGGGGTGAAGGACAAGTGAAGGAGTGATAGGGATTGCAATGGGGTGTAGTAGGTTCCTTACTCAGGGGCCCAGTAGCCCTTCATCTGAAGCACCACACCTTGTTGCACAAGCCACGGAGAAACCATTCTCATTCAGCAATTTCCCCATTTATTTATTATTATTATGATTATTATTTATTAGCCGCCCCCTCATGCCAAGGCATCCCGGGGCGGCGTACAATAGAAATTCCCCACAATAAAAACTTCCCCCCATACTTATAATGTTTACTTATAATGTTGCCTACAGCATGCACCCTCACAATCTACAGAGCCTGTAATGGCTTTAATACACGCCTGCGCCACAACCTGGGGTAACAAACTCTTGAGCCTCTATCTGGGGGTGTCCGCTCTAGCCCTCCTGGGCTTAGCAGTCCTGAGACCTCGTCTGGCTCTTACCAGGCCTTATGGGCTTGTAGAAGTCCCGAACCCCTGTCTGAGCTTCTAATCAGCCCTCGTGGGCATTAAGCAATCCTTGTGGGCTTGACAAAGTTCTGAGTTTCGTTCCATCAACCCTTTACTGGGATTCAACAAGTCCAAGGCAAGTGGCTCCTCCGCTACTCACAGCTCCAAAGCTGCTCCTGGCTCCTCCGGTCGCTCTATCAGCTTGTTCCTTGCTTTCCAAATGTGCTGGCAGTTCTGGGTTCTTTGTCAGCTTTCCTGTATGTTCAGTCAGCACCTCGCCTCCAGGCACACTCCTTGGCTCTCAGCCCTGGGTCCCTCAGGGAGAGCACTTCCAGTGGGGAGAACAGGGATGTGACATGAGAGCGGTGGCTCCCCATGCTGCCCAAGGAGCTAGAGCACTGGCCCCCACTCTGCCTAGCCCTGCAGTGAGTGACTGGAGGGCTGGTTCCCTGGGGATAAGGGATTTCCTGGGGAGGGGTCCCAGCCCAGCAGCTGCCCTGCAGGACCTGGCTGTTAGTACCAGAGGATAGCTGGTCAGTCGCACGGTTGCTGCAGCTCCTCTCAGAGCGTCCCCTGCTCCCAGTGCACACAACTAACATAGCAGTGGGGTTTTTTGTTTTCTTTAAAAGTCCCATGCCGCTGCCTGGCTGCTACCCCGCTGCTTCTGGCGGGGTAGCAGCCATCCTGCTACATGGGGGTATTATGCTGAGAAGGCAGATGGAAGGTGGGAGTGAGATGGTAATGGGGACAGCATGGGATGAAGAAGGAGGGTAAGCTGGGCTCTGCCGGCACTGTGCAGCAGCACAGGACAAAGGGCCCGCGGCGCTGCCTTAACAAGGACACCGCCACCACCAGGTCATCGCCAGTACCAGGGTGCTTCCATCACTGCCGATGTGGTGTTTGAAGGGTCTGCAGTGCCATGCACGTGCGCACTGGGGCCAACACCACGTTGGCCCCACAAATGGTTTCTGTGTGGCTTGCTTGGACTACAGTTCCCAGAATGCCCACAGTAGGAAACATCTCTGTGGCCATACTGGGAACTGTAGTTCCAGCAAGCCCCACCATGTGCAAAGATGCGGCACTGGGACTTTGAAATCTGTGGCGGCACAAGCGAGTGGACCGGCAGCGCGGGACCTTTGCAGTGTTGGTGGCAGTGACAGCGACAGTCAGACAGGCAAGTGTGTGAGCGATAGTGATCCCTGGGGCTGGAGTGGCACTGTTGGTGGCAGCAGGAAAGACATACAGGCACACGACCAGGCAGGCGGCTGGGGGCGGGGGGGAGGAGACAGCCTGACTTCCTTCCCCCCACTCCACTCCCTGCCCAGGTTGCTGTCAACAGTAGTCTATCTCCGTAACCACCACCCCTGAAATCCTTGACACTGCAAACGGTCCGAACACACTAGCACCTCCCGTGCACTGAAGCTTCATGGCTCAGAACATTTATGATAACTCCTATCCCCATAGCACAAAATGGAGTTTCCTGCATCTGAGTTCTCAGTCCCCCTCCCCTCAAACCTCCCTTTCACTCTTCCAGACCATGTAGGTCCCATTCCATGAATTCTTCATGGTTCTGTGGGAGACTTACACGCCCCCACAATAGATAAAACCTCAGCAAAAGAAACTCGCCAACCCAGGAAGTAAACAGCCTAAAAAATGAAATGCAAGTGAATGGAGGCACTTGCATTGGAACGCCTACCCATCTTAACTAATAGAGCCACTCCCACTGGCTCTATAATAAAGGCCTTTCTTCAGAGCTTTTCTTCAGTTCAGTGGGGCTTCCGGAGCTCTTTCCCTCAAATTCCTAACCAGGAACTTGATGGAAAGAATACAGAGTACTGCCTGAGAATCACCTGTATACTTTACACTGCATCTTCTTCAAGCAGCCAGGACAGGATTTGGGGGTTTAGGATCGGATCCAATGGAGAAATTCCTAATGGCTTCAACGAGTTTAGGGTTCCAATGCTAGCAAAACATGTTCAGAAATGATCACTCAAGTTAATAGTAATACATATCCACTCTCCAGCTTAAATCCCATGCTTTAAAAGTGTTGTGCCAAGGGATGCAAAACTTTCAAATCCAGATCCTTTTGTTTCAGCTCCTTGTAGAGAAAGGGCATGGCAGTGAATTTCAGATCCTACAGAGTTTCAGAACTCTCAAATTCAATTAGTTTATTAAGGATCAGCTTCCGCCATAATTCAATTATACACAACAGAAGAAAAAAAACATTAAATACACAATTTACAAGCTGACGGCCTACCCTTCGAACAAGATCCCAAGCACAGGAACAACAATCAACCTGAAAATATATAAACCTGGATTGAACAACCCAGGTCCTTGCCCTTCAGCAGGGCACAAGAGCAGGCAAACTTCGGCCCTATTTATAGATGTGACTATTTCTAACATCTAAATCCCTGAGGTCAGATAAAATTTGCTTCCAAGATAAATGTCCTTGCTCTTTCTGCAGAGCACTACAATCTTGGTCCCTGGAATAGAAAAAATCCAGACTAAATGTTCTTGCTCTTCTACTGAGCAAAAATGCAGACCGTCTTGGCCCCTGGGGCAAAGAAATCCTGTATCCTATCCTTCACGGTCTGCGCCCCTCGTACCTCAAGGACCGCCTCGCCCTCCGCGCCCCAGAGTGACTCCTTCGGTCTGTCGGGGGTGCCTTCTTGGAGGTCCCCCGTGTTAAACGGGGGGCCACAATGGACAGGGCATTCTTGGTGGCCGGGCCGCGCCTTTGGAATTCCCTCCCGAAGGAAGCCCACCTGGCCCCAAGCCTTTTAACATTCCGGCGAATCTGCAAAACCTGGCTGTTCGCCCAGGCCTTTGGGGAGGGTGGAAGGGTGGGTTAGGAGTTTTTATCCCCCTCCACCCTTATTTATTGTATTAGTTTTTATGTTCCCTAGCCGTGTTTTAATTGTTGACTTTATGAGTGAGTGTTTTAAAATGTTTTATAATTGTGTCTTTATTTCTGATATTGTTAGCCGCCGAGAGCTGTTTCAGGAGGGGCGGGGTATAAATGTGATTAAATAAATAAATAAATAAATAAATACATAATTTACAGATTGACAATCTATTAGACACAAACCTCTGTCATATCTCTTGAACTCCAAAATTCAGGGATGTTCTAGATTCATGTTCTAGATTAATTTAATGTGAACAAGTGCAAAGTGATGCACATTGGGAAAAATAATCCAAATTATGAGTACACAATGCTGGGTACTAAGCTAGGAGTTACCACTTATGAAAAGGATCTGGGAGTGATTGTGGTTAATACACTGAAATCCTTAGCCCAGTGTGCCGTAGCATTTAAAAATGCAAATAGAATGTTAGGAATTATTCGCAAAGGAATGGAGAATAAAACTGAGGATGTCATAATGCCTCTATACAAATCAATGGTGCGACCACACCTTGAATAGTGTGTGCAGTTCTGGTCGCCCCATCTCAAAAAAGACATAGTGGAACTAGAAAAGGTACAGAGAAGGACAACAAAAATGATCCAGGGTATGGAACAGCACCCGTGTGAGGAGGGTTTGATAGGTTGGGGCTCTTCAGCTTGGAAAAGAGACGGCTGAGAGGAGATATGATAGAGATCTATAAAGAAAGTATTTTTTCACTCAGCGTATAATTAGGTTGTGGAATTTACTGCCAGAGGAGGTGGTCAAGGCCAGCAGTGTCGCTGAGTTTAAAAGAGGTTTGGACAAGTTTCTGGAAGATAGTTCCATTAGCAGCTATTAGCCAGATAGGATTGGGGAACAAAACCCTTTACTGTCGGGAGCCTGGAGATGACCCACAGGGAATGGATAGCATGGTGACCTGTTGGGTGCTTCTCCCGGGCCCCGTGATTGGCTACTGTCGGAGACAGGATGCTGGGCTCGATGGATCGTTGGTCTGACCCAGTATGGCACTTCTTATGTTCTTATCTTCAGTAATCTGAGCCTCCAAGAATATAAAACTGGTGTAGCCTGAAGAGTCCAAGTGGGCACATCCATTGTACTCTGATAAGCAAAAGACAGGCATTTGGAATACAACATACAGCAGAATTGAAAATATACCTTCTCATGAGCTAGCAAGTAGCTCCATAACTTTGCATTGTTTCCTCCACCTAATTACGGTAAGTGACAGAGAGGATTTATAGAATCTCAATTAGAAAGGAAGCTGCATGCATAATCTAGCGTAACAAGCTGAATGCCACTGAAATCAGATTGAAATATGGCAAGTACTCAAGAGTATTGTTTGCCATTTTATTTTCAATGATCCACAGGATATTTGGTTAGTTCAGTAACCAGGCACCTGCTTAATTCATCATCATTCTTTTCCTCCATAGGAAAGCCCTTTAAGCCCACAGCTCTGGAACCATCTGGTTCCATTTATTTATCCCTTGTTACAGCAATCTTCCTTCCACATGAGGAACGTTTAATTATCAGTAGAAATGTATTATGGTCTAAGAACTGATCACTAACTTCACAATGTATTTGTTATTCATATTGATCTCATTAACACTGTATGAAACTATTTCACCCCATAGCTCGCTTGTAAGCCATTCGAAGCAAGTAATTTCTTGAGTGTCAAAGACGGTCACTGTCTCCTCTCATATATACCTGCCCTGCAATTGCTTAGTCTGTAGTTCTGACTTATTACATGCCAGAGCAAGGACCCTGTGTGACCCGCAAGCTTGCATAATCTCACCAACTACAGTTGTCCAATAAAAGAGGTCAGCTGGTGTGGCTGGCTGGCACCATTCATATGGGCAGGGGCTCTTGGCTTTCCCTGCATGGAGCAGTCCAGTTTTCCCAGCCATGTTCCATGCGTGGCTATGAGTGGATAATCGGTGGCTCATGGGAGCACGCATCTGGCCGCTCCACCTTCAGACGGGTGGCAGGCTCCATGGCTCCTGGGAGGCCGTGCAGGGTAGCATCTTGTCTAAAGAAAATCCTAGGTCTCGCCATCTCTTGTCAGTCATAATTCAATATTCAGCTCATGTGGTATTGTTGCTGTTCCTAGCTTTGATAATTGCCTGACAGTTTGCATAACCCTTTAGATCATATGGCAATGATAAGGAGTCACTTAAAAAAACAACAGCTGCAGGAGTGTCCAGGAGCTCCATATTATGGTTGGCATTGTAGAAACCACTAACAAGAAATGATGTTAGTCAAAGGGATGATGGTCTATCTACATGTAAGGAATCACAGACCGACATACAGATGGACATACAGTGAAGGGGAGCGCAAGTAAACAAGACAATAGTGGTGAATGTAGCAGTCACAGCGCACCAGTCTCTTCTCTCTCAGCACAATGCCTACCGATGTCACGGTAAAGGAGAGTTAAGGAGTCATTTCAAAGAGGGCAATGAGATGACTTTACATCTATGAGGAGCTTTTCCCACCCTTCCACAGACATGGGTGGAAGCGCAAAGATATCCATAAAGCACGTTTAACATTTGAACAAGCAAGATCAGCATTGCTGTTTCCACAGAAAGCGGTGGGGGAGTCCACATTACAGCAGGCGATAAGTAGGGTGGTGAGAAGCTACAAAGGGCCTTCAAAGCGAAGGTGAGTTGATTGCATTTCATGTAGCAGCAGTAAAGAAAAAGCCAGCAAAAGGGTGTAAAGGTATGTGTTTGGGGGTGTAAAGGGATGTAAATGTCAGAGCAACAAGCCAAGAAAATGCTCTTAACATATTCACTCTTCTCCAGACCGCTGGGATTTTTTCTGTCCTCCATGAGTTTGCAAAGATAAATCTTAGTGGTTCTGAGATTTCTTCTACTATTCATTCTAGATCCTAAAATGCCATTTCTCAGGCCCTGCTAATTTAAATTCATTCAGATCAGGCAGATATTCTTTGATAGGCTCTTCAGTTATTCTGACCTTCATCTCCTCCCCTCTTGTTCATGCCAATTATCTGGACACAATCTGGCAGGATCAGGGCCCAACCCAAGAGTCTTTTGGTGAATCAGCAGCTCACACAGTTCTTTATTAACATACAGCCTCTGGCCCCATACACAGTCTCTATTCAGTCCAGTCTTTTCAGCCAGACAACCCCTCTTCTGGCTTGTTCCCAGCCCCAGTAGACAAGCTGTCCCCTCCCCCCCATCCCAGCTGTACCCTCCAGTCTCTGGGGCAAACTCACCCCTTCTGCCCCCAGGTATACGTCTGGCTCAGGCACAGGCTTCTGAGCCAACTTGCAGAGTTCTCACTCAGCTCAGTCCTCCGTGCAGTTCTCTCTCACACTAAACCCCTGGCTTTTCAGTCTCTCTGGGATGACCTAGCCATGCCCTTCGCAGATGCCCCCACTTCATTGCTGTCCAGTCACTGGCAGCATTTGCAGCCCTGCTAACCTGGTCATCTGGCCAGCGCTAGCTCTCTCTTAAGGGCCCCACAGCGACTCTGCCCTGTTACACACCCATAACTAAGGTAATGTGTGAACACTAATTAGGAGTAACAGTTTTGAAGGCAGGGGTTTCTGATAGCTTACCACACCCCTCCAGAGTATTTACAAATTTAGAAATATAGGGTCGACAAACACCCATGATTTCTTTACCACAGGATATCTTGTCCCTCACCATAATGTGTGAGCAAGCTAGATAAAAGTTATTGTTTTATGTGGGACAAACCACAAGGCTTTGCTGTGATTAACCATGGAACTGCTGGCTAAAAGTCTGCCCAGCGTCTTCTTGCATGGCTTGTGTTCTAGATTTTACACATATCTTCACACTATCCACGTTTAAGGTATTAGAAAAGAAAGTTAATTTAATCACAGATGTCACCATTTTAGGGGCTTCCAAGAGCCTAAAATCACAGGCACACAATTATGAAAATTTCAGCTGCATTTAAAAGAAAAAAAAAAAAAGTTTCCATCCTTCATGATTGCTGGAGAAAGCTTGAACATAACTGTGTGGTGTGCCCCAAGTAAAAAAACCCCGCATTTACCATGTTGAAATTCCCATGCTTATCAAGCCAAGATTTTTATGGGCCTGACTCATAGTTGTTGAACACGTAGGGTAAGCAACTCGACAGACTGCTTTAAAACATTTACAAGTGTCACTAGCCCCAGAGAGTGAAGCCTGTGTTGTGATTCAGACGCTGCACAGCACAGCTGTTAACTGGCTTGGATTGCTTTTAAAATGTCACCATCCTCCGCTGAGATCAGGTGGGCATCTCCCACATGACCAATTCTCCAAGACTGCAGGGAGTGGGCACTGGTGACTCTTGGGAGGCCTTCTGTTGTTCTTAAGAAATTAATAATACACATTAGTCAGCACTTACATCACTATGAATATTAATTAAGCCTCAGAGGTAGCTATTACTTTCCCCATTTCTTAGGTAAATAGAGGTTAAGTGCCAATACAGTGCCAGAATTAGACTTCGGGAGTTTCTGGCTCCCAGCCTTTGGACACAGCCATTTCCCCAACCACCACCACTTTATCGCACAGGGTTCGGCATCTCCATGATGTGCTAACGCTAGTACTGGAAATATTTTGTTGTATAATATTTTCTTATAATTTACACAAGAGCTGAAAACATACCAACTTCTACTGTGTGTTATTAAGGCAAACAGAATGATTAACTAGGAAATATTCGTTCATATTTTTCTTGTCTAAAACCACAAAAGACAGGGAAGCCAGATACACACCAAAGAAAGTACACAGCAGAGATAAAAGCATGATGAATTCCAGTGCATACTGCTCTAAAACTTATATTGGGATCCAGGCTGGGGTCGGACAATATGCCAGTCAACAGCTGCACGGGAGGATTATGGTTACAATCCTGATCTCACTGAAGTCAATGGCAAAACTCCAATTTACTTTAATGGGTGGGGATTTTACCAAAGTTATTCACCATTTATTCTAGAGAGATTAGTAAACAGTTTCTGCAAAGAAGTGCTAACAAGGAAGGCAATAGAAATATATCAACTGCTTCTGAAGTTAAAAAAAAAAAATGCATTCCAAGACATGTGATATAGACAACAATTTTGCTTCATGTTACATTGGATCTCATCCCTCAACCACTGTCTCTGTCTTGTCTCTTTAAATTACAACTTTGGGTATCTTATTGTCTGCAAGATACTGAACCACATTGAAACTACCCGAATAAATAACCTTCATTCCTCAAAAGCTAATAATGATTGTGTGACCCCCTAATGATGCAGTGGGTGCTGTGGTAGCTGGAACTGGTCTTCTAGGAGAAGATCAAAATGCCAACTTTATTAATTATTCACTTTAAAAAAGTATTTCTGAACTAGGTTCATTCATTTTATTTTTTATTTTGTGAGCATGGTCACGACTGAAAGGGAGTGGGGCTAGATGACCCTCAAGGTTCATTGCAACCCTATAATTCTATGATTTAATACTCCATTTTCTCTAGAGATGGCTGCTCTATATATGTATCAATACAGTTCTTTACAAATAACTCCTAAAAAAGCTGGGTTGAAAACAGACATAAGCTGTTTTTTAGATGCTCCGTTTTCACTCTGTTTTTCATTCATTGCAATGAAGCATTGTCAGGGTGTATCTTTCAAGTTTTAAAATGGCATGAATCGCCACAGAAATTAGGGATGGGACAATTGGGGGTTTACTGGTATCGGTTTTATCTGATACCAGTTTTATTGGTATCAGCAAACTGGTTGACGATTTTTTGGATCTTTAACATTGCGGCCATTTTTAAAATGGCCGCAATGTTAAAGATCTGAAAAATCGGCAATGTTAAAAAAACGGTATGTTGATACCGATAGTATTGGTTTTATTGGATTAATCCGATATTGCCGATTATCTGCATTATCGAATTAATCCGATACCGATAGTCCCATCCCTAACAGAAATGTCTCTGGAAGGGAGGGGGGAGCAAAGAAGGAGTGGAGCAATAGGGAGCACTGGGTACAAGGAGAGTTCTGCCATCTTTTGAAAACAGCCAATCACCTTGCTCTACTAAGGGCCACCACCACCAATCTGTTTTGTATTGGTCAGACAAACAAGGGGGCAGGGTCTAGTTTGGGAGGGGAGGGCTGGAGGAGGAATGAGTGAGCTTAGAGCTACTAGTGTGTTATATTTCAAAATGGCCAACTGTTTGAGTCTCTTAGCAAAGGGTGTGAGGAGCATGCAGCCCCAGGACAGGCAGAGCAGAACGTGAGAGGTGAATCTTCATGATAAGCACATGGCTGCTAGGGACAGGCAGTATGGATTTGGATTAAATCATAATGGCCTGTCACGGTTTACTCCACAGCAGTCTGTAATATGATCCTGCCATTTGTGGATCCAGAGTTGCAGAGCTGCTTTCCCCCCGCCCCCATGGCCCTGGAGTGTACTTACTAGCCTCGGAGGGCTTGATTGAACACAACTGCTGTGGGGGCTCCAACAGGCTCCCTTGCCGCGGTCTGCTACCTGCTCTGGATCGCACATGTGCAAAATGATTGTTGCCCTTAACCAAAATAGCGGTATCATCATTTTGGTCACCACCCTTTTGGTTAAGGGTAGCGGCCATTTTGTGCATGCACAAAATAGCCTGAGTGGCCATTTTGCCCATGTGTAATCTCAACACGGAGCCTGCTGGAGCCCCCACAGCAGTGGTGGTGCTTCAATTAAGTCCGCCGAGGCTGGTAAGTACCACTCCGGAGCCTTAGTGAATGGGGGTGGGGGAGGTAGGACCCACTACCCCAGGAGGAACTATGAATAGGAGTATGGATTGGTTTCCCAATGACTTCAAGGGGAAAAATTACAGAATCTGTAATTAAACTGCAAATTACAGATCTGAATCTGTAACTTAATCTAAATGCCCATCCCCAATAACTGCTGGCAGTCATACCCTCATTCACAAAGATCCACATCTTGCCACTGTTCCCTGTTTGGAGACATACCTGCCCTCACCCAAAGATTCACACCTTGCCGATTCGCCACTCTGCCTCGCTTTGCAGACATACCCTCACAAAAATTGCTTGCTGCTACTTTGAAAGCTATTGCTCAGAAAAGGAAATCCAGATACAGTTTGACAGAGGGCCCTTGCACCCGAGATGGGAGGGTGAGTGAACTGCTGTGAGCGGAAATCATGGCAGCGAGATCACGTGAAACTTTGCTCATATGTGCAAGGTTTTTAACATAATTAGCCCATATGTGCTGTGATTTCACTCATGGGTGACAGGGCCCAAAATCCAGCCTTGCCACCCATAAGAGAAATCACAGCAGAAATTGGGTGTTAAAAACCCTGCACACGAGAAGAGATTCACATTATTTCCATGCACGGCAGTTCTCCCCGCCCTCCTGTCTCGTGTGCAAGTGGCCAGAGTCCCCCTCACACACTGCCCAAACCGTTATTTCATGTTACTGGCTAAGTCTCAAAAAATGCCTATTGCTCATGCTAAAAGCTGCTCCGAGCTGCCTGTGGCAGGAGGTGGCAGGGTATAAATTCTTAAAATAAAATAAAATAAAACGAGCGAGCGCACTCTGGATCTCATTACACTAAATACAGATATCAGCTGTACTGTATGGACATCTGTAATTTTCTCCATAATGGTCACAGCCTCAGAGCTCTGTCCAGCTGCTACAACTTGAAGTTTCTTTCAGTACACCGAATGCCAGAGGGCCCTAGTTAAAAAAAAAAAAAAAAAAAAAAAGGAAACATTTTTTAATGCTACTCATGAGTAAGTAATTTTAGGATTGGAAGCAACATCCCTAAGGGCATGGAATCAGGAATAGATGCGATATGTCATCTCTTCTCTGCTATCCAGAGCATATATCAGATCTCGAATTGTCGTCATGGAGTTTTGCTAATTATGGGCAGGTCTACGTTGAGAGGGGGTACTGAGGATTGAGAGGAATGTAATGCTTACTCTGGAGTTTACATTATTTTGTTGTGAATCTCCTCTTTTTAGGGGTGATCTTTTCAAAGCCTCCTCTGCTGAAATTCAGAAAAATCCTTTTTACTCCCCCTTCCCCCCTCACCAGAAAGTTTCTCTACTCCTTCTAGTTGTGGAGAAAAGCTTGCAATGGGCCTGAAAGGTCTGGAAACCAAAAAGATCCTAAAATGTATTAATGGTTTAAACAACCTTGTGAACATTAAGCAAAAGTGTTAAGGGGAGTTGATTGCCGGGTCAGCATATATACACATTGCTTCTTCAGACATGGGACCTGAGGAGGACTCCTGGCCTAACCTGACAGCCCAGACATAGTACCCGAGAACAGAGGAGGACTCCTGGCCTAACCTTGCAGCCCAGAGGCTGCCCTGAGGCCTAGACCAGCATGCCACCAGCTGGCAGGGACTGTGACAGAGCTCGACTGATCCTGCAGCAGGAAGGACAATTTCAGTGCTTCCCAGTTCCTAGGTCACTGAAAGGGGACTCTCTGGACCAACTGAAGAACTGTTCAGTTGCAGGGGTTAGTAGTGTTGGTCAGGACCAGTTAGCAGAAACTGTATAATACTTTTTACTGTTTTTACCGTCCATATCCCCATCCCTCATTCCTGTCATTCCTCTTCTTCCATGTACAGTGTAAAATAAAGTTTATATTGTTTGTTTTTAAAATTAAATTGTAATCACAGCACGTATTTGGTGTGCACATAGTAGAAGAAAAGACGAGGGAGGAGACTTAAGGGGCAGATAAGGAATTGATAAATGTTTCTTGACCTGTCACCCCCAAAGCCAAGCAGAGGCATCATTGAGTAACGCACAATGACTCAGTTTCACTGACACCCTTTTCACCAATAGGACGACACTGGACAAGGGTTATGGGAGTGTCCAAGCAAGTGCTGCCATTACAAGACCACCCTTACATATAAATAAAAGAAACCCAGCCACAAAAACTAACACTTCCTCCATCCAGAACTAAACCATGTAAGTAAATTCAGGAGAAGTTTGTTATCTAATCCATGCTTCCCCTTCTCTAAATCCCTCCTAAAAACCTAACTTTTCTATCAGGCCTTCCCTAACGCCTCACTTCCACAGATTCCTTCTTTATGTTTCTCCTTATACGGTCTCATCCTTCAGGATCCCTCTCCTCCCTTGTAACAAAGTGGAATCAAACAGTCCATGGTTCACCTTGTGTTTTTACGGCTTTATTGTTTTATAAGATTTTGTGTTTTTTAACTTATTGTGAGCCGCTCTGAGTTGCCTGTGCGCAAGTGTAGTGGGATACGGGTTGGGAGGGAGGGAGGGAGAAGAACAAATATATTTGGGGAGGGCGTTCAGCAAGGGAGAAAGGATTAATAGTTTGAGGAGCAAGAGAGTTGCAAGCAGGCAAGGATGGTTGCAGAGGAGGAGCGAAGCTCCTGGGTGGGAATGTGGAGGGAACCAAATGCAGAGAATATATGGGGGAGAAAGGCCATAAGAGCCTTAAAGGTAAAGACGAGGAGCTTGTACTGAATATGTTCATGTAGTATGGAGCCAGTATAGAGTGGAAAAATGGTGTTGGACACAGCCAAGTGCTGGGCAATGTAGATGACCTTGGCAGCAGAGCATTGAACAAAAGTGAGAGGGGCGAGGTCAGAGCAGGGGAGACCAGTAAAGGGGAAGTTGCAGTAGTCATTGCGAAAGAGAGCTAGAGCATGGGCTAGGGTTTTGGCAGTGGAAACAGTAAGACAAGGTTGGATTTGGCAACAGCCTGGATCTGAGGTGTAAAGGAAAGGGATGAGTCAAAGATGAATCCCAGGCTACATGCCTGAGGGCCATGCTGGATGGTGACACCCTCAATAGAAGTTGAGAGAGCAGATGGAATGGAGTGTTTGGGGGGAAAGATGAGTTCAGTGTTGGTCATACTAAACTTGAGTTGGCAGTGAGACAGCCAAGCAGAGATGTCAGAGCAACAGTCAGCAACGCGAGACTGGATGGAGGAGGAGGTGCCAGAAAGATATAATTGAGTGTCATCAGCATACAGGTGATACTGAAAGCCATGAGATTAAATGAGTTTGGCCAGAGAAAGAGTATAAAGGGAGAAAAGGGGCCAGGACAGAGCCTTGGGGAACTCCCAGAGAGAGTGGGAGCAACTCAGAGGAAGTACCAGCAAGAGACACATTGATGGAACGGTTGAAAGATACAAAGAGACATTCATAATATGAATGATACGATTAATGCAGTGGGGAAAGAGTTAAGATAAAAGAACAAGAATCAATTCTAAGTGGTAATTGCTGAACACAAACTAAAAAGGGCCAGAAATTAACCACACTTTTGGAGGAAAAAAATGCACTGGATCAGAAAGGTTGAATTTTAAATGCCAGCGGCTCTTGTTTGGACAATGACGGATTAAAGCATATTAAACTAACAGGTGAAGTTAGGAGAGAAGACTTTTGGGGGGACTATAATAAGAAACCACTTAGTAAGTGCTCATATATGACAGTTAAAGAAGCTTTAAAAAGTATTTTAAAAATAATATGGGGGAATTAAAGCTGTAGGAATGAGAAACGAGTGAAACCGATCTGGGCTTTAAAGAGAATTTAGGCAGAGGATACTATAGAGTAAAGGGAGGTTTAGTCCCCCAAGATGTCAATCTCCCTCAGAGTCCCTTGCGGGAGCTAAACATGCTCAGTGCCAGCATGATTCACTACTTCCAGGCTTGTAAATACCATTGAAGTTATGGGACTTTATGGGTTATGGGAATCCATGGGCCATGGATTCAGTTGCTACATCAAGGCCAAAAAGACAACACCAAATCAAAGGATATTCCACAGCTTCTTTCTTCTCAAGAGCTCAGTCATTCCAGACTGCCCGATCAAAGAAATTGAGCTGAATGCTACCAAACATTGTAGGCTGACCTGGGAGCAAAACTGTTGTCACCGAGGGGGCGAAAAACTGCTAAGAATAAATTTTGTTTTAAAAAGGTGGTTGATTAGCATGTGTACATATTGGCTTCCTTTGGGGTCGGCTTTGACAAGAGCTAGGTCTAGTCCAAACTAATATACAACTTGCCATGATGTTTCAAGTGAAAGTTTGTTCCGTTTCAGTTTTTTAGCACTCTTTCCATTTTGCAAAATTCACTTAAATGGTCATTTTCCCACTAAAATTGTGCAAAAATTCAATTGTCAAAATATGACCTATAAGTCCACCTCTCACCACGAGCCTCTTTGGAATGATAATTTTGTCACTGGAATAAGGACCCATTCCCTAATTGTAGAGTTAGCTTTCTGTTCAACAACACCGCTTTTAAACGAGGGGTGCTGAAGCGCCTCCTGAACGCCGCGTTAAAGCAAAGCCGCCGGAAGTGACGTTCTCCCTGTTGCTGGCGCTGCCGGTGGCTGGCGACACAGGGCTTTGGAGCAGTGCGTTCTGAAAGCCTGAAAATTGAAGTCTTAAGAACGCGCCGCTCCAAAGGCCCGTGTCGCCAGCCGCCGCCGGCAATGGGGAGAACGTCACTTCCGGCGGCTTTGCTTTAACGTGGCATTCAGGAGGCGCTTCAGCGCCCCTCGTTTAAAAGTACCCTATCACACAGCAGAAGTTTCTTCAAAACAGAACTTTACTAAGAACTCAGAAGACATGCTTCCATACTGTACAGACTGCATTGGACAAGATGGAGGAGAGAGAAAAAGGAGACAAGGAGAAAAAAAAATCTGTTTCATCCCCTGAGCCTCCCCTTACTGGACAAGCCCCATATTAAGCTTGCAGGGCTTGCAATGGGCTTTTACTTGTGACTGTTGCACAATCCAACACCCCT
Organism: Sphenodon punctatus; assembly: GCA_003113815.1. Classification (NCBI taxonomy): domain Eukaryota; kingdom Metazoa; phylum Chordata; class Lepidosauria; order Sphenodontia; family Sphenodontidae; genus Sphenodon; species Sphenodon punctatus. The sequence continues at coordinate 838,252 of QEPC01001717.1, read as the reverse complement.
TCTCAACAGTCACTAGTCAAACCCACTGGGTTCATTCTTCTTAATAGCTTGCAATGGCATTCCCCTGCTAGTGACTGCGTGAACACATCCGCTGTCATACTCTCTGTAGGAGAGTATTGCAGATCTAGGAGTCCTTGTTCCTGTGAGTCTTTCAGGAAATGGTATTTTACATCAATGTGCTTGGTTCTGGGGTTGATTCTTTCTGTTTGTGCCAGCACTATACATCCTTGGTTGTCTTCCAGGATCGGCGTGGGTCTCTCCAATTTTTGCCCCAGATCATTCAGAAGCTGTCACAACCAGATAACTTCTTGGCTGGCGTGTTCCGCTGCCATGTACTCTGCGTCCGTCGAGGAAAGTGTCACACAGAGGCTTGTTTCCTACTGCACCAGCGTATGGGTCCTCCATCAAGCAAAAATAGGTACCCACTGGTAGATTTTCAGTCCGAATGGTCTCCAGCCCAATCTGCATCCACGTACCCTATCAGGTCTGATACGGAAGTTGCTGGGAGCCACAGCTTGAGGTACACAGTTCCTTTCAGGTACCATAAGACCCTCTTCACTGCGTTCCAATCCCTTTGGGTTGGGGCTGAGACTTGTCTACACAGTATACCTATTGCCACCGCAATGTCAAGCCTTGTGATTGTGGCAATGTACAAGAGCTTTCCTATCGACCTTCTGTATTGCTTATTGTCTGGCAGCAATAAGCTCGGTTCTTTGATCTCCTTCGGGTAGCTGGTTTTCATAGGGGTATTTGCTGCCTTCACACCCCCCATGCCAAAACTTTCTATTATGTCTTCTTTTGCCTTTCTTTGGTTGAGAAGCTAGCATCCATCATCTTCTCTTTCAATTTGTATTTCAAGGTAGTGTGTTATGTTTCCCAGGTCCTTAGTTTCAAAGTCCTAATTTAGAGCTCTCATTGTTTCGCGCTCGTCCCCTTCTTGCTCAAAACATATGATAAGGTCATCGACATAAATTAATACAAAGATCCACTTGCCCCTTAGTTTCTTTGTGTATAAGCAGGAATCTGCTTTGCTCCTGGTAAAATTTTCCCTCATAAGCACCTTGTTTATTTTAGTGTTTCATGCTCTGGCGGCCTGCTTAAGCCCATATATGCTTTTGTGCAGTTTGCATACAAGATCCGGCCTTTCAACGTCTGCAAACCCTGGTGGTTGGTCCATGTAAATATCTTCCTTCAACTCACCATTTGGGAACACTGTTTTCACATCCATATGCTTGACTTGCATTCTTCTTCCGGCAGCTATACTTAACAATGTTCTGATTGTAGTGTGATTAACTACAGGTGCAAATGTTTCATCGTAGTCTTCTCTGTACTTCTAGGAGTATTCTTTTGCGACAAGTCGGGTCTTGTACCGTTCAATATTTCCCTGCGCATTGTACTTTATTTTAAATGTCCATTTTAGTCTTTCTCCCTGTGGGCAGTGGAGTAAGTGTCCAAGTCGTGTTGCCCTGCATAGTCTTTACTACTTCTTCAGCCGCTCTTACCCATTTTTCTGCTTCCCCTTCTGACATCTACGAGATGTCCTCCCAGGATGCTGGCTCTGACAATTTACTGGTGCTGACTTTGTAGGACAGACGAGAGGGGGGAATGCCTTTGTTAGACTTCATCGACTGCCTTGGGTCAGCATCAGCCGCTGGCTGTGTCTGTTCCTGCACTTCTGTTACCTTTGTGCCGATTTTGACTATTTGTTCAGAGGATTGCTCCCTTTCAGTGGTTTCATCCGTGGTTGATTGTTCTCCTTCGTCTGGACCTTGGAGAGTCATCACATGGTCGCTTGAGTTTTCCACAAAGGTCACACTGTTACTAATGGTTATTCCGTCTGTGCGTGGATCCAGGATCCTGTAACCTTTGGAATACTCACTGTATCCTACGAGGATGCCTTCCACTGCTCTGTTTTGCAGCTTGGTACGTTTCGTCTCTGGGATATATATGTAAATCTTACTTCCGAATACTCTGATGTGGCCCACACTAGGTTTTTGACCATGCCACAGTTCATATGGAGTTGTCCTCACTGTTCTAGAATACAGCTGATTTTGTAGGTAGGTAGAAGTAACTGCTGCTTCGCCCCAGTATCTTTCTGGTAGTCCAGAGTCTGTTAACATGCATCTAACCATTTCGGTTAGTGTTCTGTTTTTCCTTTCAGCTGTTCCATTCTGCTTGGGTGTATATGGCACTGTCTTTTGGTGCTCAATTCCATGGAGTCTCAGGAAGTCCTCTACTTCCTTTCGTGTGAACTCACCTCCATTGTCAGTCCGCATTGTCTTTGGTCTGCACTGGAACGTGTTGCTCGTCATGGTCACGTAGTCCTGAAGTTTGTCGAATACTTCATCTTTACTCTTTGTGATGTACATGATTGTGTACCTTGAATAGTCATCAATGAAAGTTACTAAATAATAATACTGGTTGCCTCCTGGCATAGGAACCTTAATTGGGCTGCAGACGTCACTGTGTACAAGATCAAGCGGTTTCGTGGCTCTATTCTGACTCTTCTTAGGAAGCGTAGCCCTCATGGCTTTGGCTCTGATGCAGCAGTCGCATTTCATGATTCCAGGACATGTTGATACCTTAAGGTCTTTGGTCAACTGCTGTCAGTGCATTTCCTTTATGTTGTCTGGGTGTCTATGTCCCATGTGTCTGTGCCACAGGTGGATGCAGTCATCGTGTGGCTTGTGTGCAGTGAGTGTCGCCTGTTCTTTCACTGTGCTCAGACAGTACAGGTGCTCATCTGCAGTGGCTCTGGCCAGTACTTTTGTCCCACTCTGAATTGTGCATTCGTCTCCCTAGAAACGGATGGTGAGCCCACTCGCTGCCAGTTGCCTCACCGACAGGAGTCCACCTTCTAAGTTGGGCACATAGAGCACATCTTTCATGGGTATGGTCAGTGTGCCTCCCTGTGACTGGTTGCAGTACAGGAATCCTTGTCCAATTCCTTCCGTGTTGATGCTTCTCCCATCTGCAAGGTAGATCCTTTCTTTACTGCTCAGATCCAGTCCTGTGAAGAATCCTTTATTGCTAGTCATGTGGCTTGTTGCCCTGCAGTCTACACACCAATTTTGGGATGAGCTCTCTTGCATTGCTCTGAAGCACCCACTCCATTGCTGAGCAACCGTGTTGCTGTTTGTGACTTTGTCTCCACAAACACCTAAGCAGAGGGCTAGTTTCTGCTGTTCTGCTTTCTATATATAGCAGTCTCTCTTTAAATGTCCCTCCTTTTTGCATCTGATGCATACTCTGGTTTCCCTCTTAGGAGCTTTGTTTGAGGTTTTCAGTGCAGTCTCATTACCCAGCTTTAGATCATTCTGCAGATTGTCCTTTCTGCGCTGGAATTCATCCACAAGTCTACCTTTAATAAATTCCAGCTTCAGTTCAGCCTCTGGCCTTGTCTCCAGGGCATTGACGAGGGCCCTGTAAGATTCAGGCAGGCTGCAGAGGAGTAGGGCTACCACATGGATGTCCCTTATATCTTCTCCAATGCCGCACAGCTGTGCCACTACTTCCAACATGGCATTTATATGCTCCTGCATTTCTCTTTCTTTGCCAAGCCTCATTTTGTATAGTTTCCTGAACAGAAACAGTTTGCTATTCAGGCTAGTTCTCTCATGAAAGTTTTACAATACAATCCACATGCCTCTTGCTGTGGTCTCACTTCTTATATGGATTAGCTGGTCATCTTCTACCAATAAACTTAGCCTTTGCTAACCTGTCCTTTTTATCCCATTCCTCGTGATTTGCTGCTGGTCTTTTCATGGTAATCACCTCCCATAGATCATATTTAGACAGCAGCATTTCCACTTTAAACTTCCACAATTGGTAGTTTACATTGTTCAGCTTTCCTACTGAAAGTCTGAGCTCTGAACTGCTTACCATACTTGCTTCCCTCCCTTTACCCTTCTGGGATTTAGGCCTTCTTACTCACAGTCAGTAGTTACGCCTCCGTGTCTGGGAGTTTTCTTTCACAGTCTGCACACCTTCTGGGCTGCTTCTAGTCTTCAAAATTGCCTTGAAGATGTCCTGGGCCCATAACCTATTGTAGAGTTAGCTTTCTGTTGAATAACACACAGCAGAAGTTTCTTCAAAACAGAACTTTACTAAGAACTCAGAAGACATGCTTCCATACTGTACAGACTGCATGGGACAAGATGGGGGACAGAGAGAAGAAAAGAGAGGAGACAAGGAGAAAAAACCAACTGTTTCATCCCCTGACCCTCCCCCCTACTGGACAAGCCCCATATTAAGCTTGCAGGGCTTGCAATGGGCTTTTTATTTGTGGCTGTTGCACAATCCAACATTCCCAACAAGTTATTAATGCAAGTTGTCTATAAAATGAACCCTATTCCAATTTGTATAGAAATGCAAAAACACACAGCTGACGGGTTTTATTGTTATTCGGGGAAATGCACCCCTCCTTTTTGTGATAATTTTTACAATAGCATTAGGAATTCCTTCAGCACAAACTTACATGCATGTACAACCTTACCAATATTGGAGTCCTATGGACCTCAATGACATGACGGAATTACTCCTACGTGCAGTGCTTGCAGTATCGAGATGTCAATTTTTTTTATAGGACATGCATCTTCAAACCCCTTAGTGATTCTAAGATCCAGCTTGTGGGAAGTTTTGACAGGACCACAACCATCACAGAAGACCAATGAGAACCAGAAGGGAAACCAGAAAGGTCAGAATGCAAGGTAGAGGGTCGAAGGTTGAGCTTAACCAAGCAAATCAGCCAGAAGGCCTAGTTGGAAAACATCATCAGGACTTAAGCTGGAGGCTGAGACATAAGTCCATAGGGTGTTTGGGGTCTAGGAGAAACATGGGTGAAGGGAATGGGGTGGTACTAGGCAGGGATAGCAAGTCTGGCAGGGCAGATAGGATGCAGATTTAAGGTCAGGTTGGGAGGGGATTGGGGCAAGGACTAAGGCAGTAAAGGGGATGAGGAGCAGGGTGCAGGTAGTGAGGACACTGTGCAGACAAAGGAACAGGGCGAGACACACAGCAGTGAGGGACTAGTCAACAAGCAGTGCTTCTACAGACATTCTGAAGATAAACAGATCCAGGGTCAACCATAGCCAATCAGGAGTCTTGTGGCTGGGTCAGTAAGCAAGTGTTAGAAAACTCAAGTGCTCAGGCCAGAGCTACTGACTGCCACTGAATGTGTCACCGGACATTGTATTCACTTTTTCTTTTTCTATTAACATGACAGCTATTAATAATTACATGTAACATGATATTCACCTGTGAACATTTGAAGAGTACAAAGTTAACCACACCAAACAGAGAAAACAGTCAACCAACACCATATGAATAGGGACCTGAACTCCATTGTGCTCAGATTTTTTGAATGTCAAATAAAATTGTTTATATCATGGGGTGAAAACAGACATGATGCTAACCAACCTTGGTGGTTATTTATGCATGTTGCAGGGCTGTATTGGTGCCCTATGCAGCCCTGAAACATGCATAAATGACCACCAAGGGTGGTTAAAGGGTGGTTAGCGTCATATCTGTTTTCACCCTTAGTCGTATCTGCCACAGGAGAATTGTTTCATCTGAACATGGTTTTTTAATCCTCTTAGAGAGAATCAGCCAACAAGGCATCAAAACAGGGTGTCTTGTGCGTCCACCGCAATTCTTTCTATGGAGATCACATACCACATTCGTCTTAATAAATCTTTTTCCGTAAGGTTCCTCTGGGATGTCCATGCACTGGCAATAACATGTAAATCAGCCACTGTGGTGGCACGCACGCTTCCTTTCCTTAATTAGGTGGCACTGCAGGAAAATACTTAGTAGGACTATAATTGGTTTAAAAGGTATATTTAAATCAGTTATTTCCTTCATAAATTGCCAGACAGATTGACATAGAGGATGGACTACTTCACAGCTCAACCAGCAGTGTAATATCCACTTCTGAGCTGGAAGATCAGGGTCCATGCTCTACAGATCATGGCAGTAAACCCCTCTCCATGGGAGTCTAAGGGTCCAAAAGGGCCTGGTTTCTCCAGGTGGGCCATGTGGCAGGTGATAAATTACATTTTGCAAAGTAGTGACCAGCGGACTTGGAGGGCATTGATTTGTCTGGCAGCCTGAAAGTGTCCCAAATATTGTGACTCTTCTCTGAGGCCTCAGAAGTGCTTGAATCTCATAATATTTGCTTACCCTGCAGGTAACAATAAAGATATCCAAGCTGTTAGACTAACTGGTCTAACATTTCCCTAAAAATAGTGTTAATCAAGTGTTGGAAGATTGTCAAAGCAATATAGACACCAAAGGGCATAACCAAATGCTCAAAATGTCCATAAAAAGAGTGCAGAAGGTAGTCTTCCATTCATTGCCTTCCATATTCAAACTAGATTAAAAGCCCCAGAGATGTCTAGTTTGGTGAAAATCATGGCTAAGCAGAAGTCCTGATAGTGACTTGTTAAGAACCTAATAGTCCTATACAGGAATGGATTGGGACTTTTGCAAGTGAGACAGACAGGCAAGTAAATCCTTTATCCTTCTTCTTTTATTGCCATTTCATAAATGGGTGGAGTTCCAGTTCAAAAAGGGAGTATAAAATGTGTCCAAACAGAATCTTGGCCCACAGCTGGAGGTCAAGGAGGACTCTTGTGGCTATGCCAACAACCTGTAGCTAGTATCTAATTTATGCCCTTCTTAGCCAAGTTTAATCATTTATTCTATTCAGTAAATATTCTTAGCTGAAGCAAGTGTTAGGAGACTCAAGAACTAGTAACTGCCCCTGCATACCTCACTGGCAAGGCATCCACCGCTGAGCTGGCAGCCCTGGGTTCCTCTTGAGAGTGTTTAAATAATCCATTTACAAACAGAGAAAGACAGAAATTAAAAGGATCAGTATAAGCAAGGAATATATTATGGGCAGAGTCTCAGCTGAGATTTGGAAGAGACGAGAAGGCAGGTTTTAGCTGGCAGGAGTTCCAGAGGATGCTTTTACTCCAATCAGTGGATATATTTTCTAAAGCTAGGATAAAACAGTTTCATCAATTTTGGGGCATTGTCTAAGCCAGAAATTCAAGTAGGTTAGATAAGTTTCTGCAATGTGTGTTTCCCTTTAATTTATGCATACTACACGTAACAAATTATGTTCACAGCTGATGAAAACAGATTTTTTTTTAAATCTAACAGCTGTGTTTATAAACTCCAGACACAATTAGCATTCTATTGTGACACGCACCATACAAACATATAGTTAAGAGATGGCCCTCACTCCGAGTTCTGCAAATCTATGGCACTGGTTCTGCAAAATGTTGCACCCTGGAGAGAAGTTAAGCATGAGAATAAGTCTTTGCAGCACTGGCACTAGAAATGATTCTAAGAGTAATTATTTCTAGACAGACTGACCAAAAAAAGAGGAAAGCGCAGTTGAAAATATTCAAGTGCTGGTGCTGTCACTCACTTCCCTATTCTTCTTTTGGCTTCCTCTAATCACTTCCTCCAAAGTCCTACCTACAGTCATACAAGAACCAACACCAGAGAATAAAAAGCTTAACCTCCACCCTCAGATACTCTAGTGGGAATTCTTTTAATGTGACCCAGTATCAGACCCTCAACATTAGTCTCCTGAAGTTAATAATAATAGCAACAACCTGTAGCTCTGATATCACTTAATGATCTTCATTGTTCTTAGCTAAAGTTGGTGAACGTTGCTGTTTCTTACAGCCCTATTACGTGACCATCTCCTAATGTTCCTTCCCATCAGACTCTTTTGCTACCCCAACAAATTGCACAAAGGCCTTTGCATCTCGCAGTGCATTTTCTGTTCCACCCCTTCAGTGCCAGGTTTTCCTAATAGACTCTATGCTCTCATTAAGCCAATAGTTTCCAAGTTCTTGGTCTTTGTGACCTCATTTTGAGATGTACATGTAATTCCATAATGTCTTGCAGAAACCAAGGCATGCAAGTATATCAAATCTCAGTCAAGATTGTGAACTCATTCACAAAATGGTGCAACCACATTTAGGGTCCTGGCCTACAGTCTGAAAACCTTTGCACTAATCCCTCTGCACAGCTTATTATGAAAACAAACGCAAAATATGAATGGGAAAAGGTTTCTGGTGAGCTAAAATATCCCAACGGCTTGGAACCAGATCCTAAAAATCCATAATCCAGATCCTTCAAGTCTATTTACATCAGCAATCCCACTAAAGTCAGTATAACTATTTACATGAGTAAAATTTGCAGGATTTAATCCTTATTAATTTACACTAGTTTTTACAATTGCAATAGAATCTGACACTCATTCTGTATTTTAAAATAGATCTTTTTGGCACTACCAAGCAGGGGTTTCAAAAGCAAAAGAAAGAGAGTTCACTAGTTAATATTTGTCAACTGCTTTGAAAATACTAAGTATTGTGCACATTCTCCATATTGCTACAATGACTTCCAGTTTCAATGCTTCCCTTTGGGCCAGTATGCTACAACCCCTTCCTCATCCAAAAAGCCATTACTCATAAGAAGAGTCCTATAGGCACAATGGGATCTTTTGAGGACTAAGATTTGAATAAAGCATTTCAAGTAAAAGTATTGGACTCTGTGATGTCCCTCATCTATTTGAATGCCTAAGATCCCATTTACAATAATCAGAGTTTTAAAGAGTAGTAATTTTAAAGCAACAAGGTCTGGCATTCACAGTGTTCATCAATTATATCTAACAGCAACATCACACAAGGGCTGCTGCCTTAAAATATCCTCTTTGAATCTTGAGAAACACTGGAAAGAATTCTGAGATAATGCGAATGCCCCCAAGAGACACCTAATTGCCAGTCCCATAAAACATCCAGGTTCCAGTTTCTCCTGGAAACAATGGTCCAGGCGGAACCATTTCAGAACATTGTGTGGCAGTGCTCTTAATCTTTTACACCTCTGAAATAGGAGACATTGCACAACAAGACTCCGGACACCTGATGCAAACTAGCGACCACACTGTAAATCAGTGCTCACTTTGATCATTTACCAGCATCTTCTCAGACTGATGTTGCCAAAACACTTCTGAAGCTACTAGGGGTGGGAATTCCGGTTCTCCCAAGACCTGATATTGTCGGTCTTTGGGTGTATCAGCTTAATCCGATAAATCTGATATTTACCTGTACTGGCATACCGGATTTTTAACATTGGCCGTGGTACGGAATTTTTTACATTGCAGCCATTGAAGTCATAGCCGCAATGTAAAAAATCCGGTACCGCGGCCAATGTTAAAAATCCGGTATGCCGATACCAGTAAATCTGGTACCAGGGAGATCCAATACCGGTACTCTCCCCAGTGTCCCACCCCTAGAAGCTACCCACAGACTCACTAATCTGGACTTGGTTATTTGAATATGGTCAAGAGAGGATATGTATGCTGGAAGCACTGCATAGATCCAAGAGTAGCTCTAAATGACTTTGTCCTCAAATATCTAAAAGACCACCTCTTCCCTCATGTCCTATCACAGCCTCGGAGGTCAGCAAGGAGCGCCCTCTTAAGGGGACCAACTTGCCCATCAAGTTCACACAAGGGCGCACAGAGGCATTCTTGATGACTGCCTGACAATTACCTTGGAGGTTTGTCTAAGCCTGAGCCTGCTCATTTTTAGAGCTTTCAAAGGTTTTGATCTCAACAGTCTAGGCCCCACATATCTGAAAGACCGCCCGTTATTCTGTGCCCCATTGAGGCCCCTACGATTGGCTGGGAGCGTCCTCTTGTGGATACCATCCGGTTGCCTTGTCCATATGACAGTCTCTTGCAGGGGGGCATTCTCAGTTGCTGCCACATTGTTATGGAACTCCCTTCCCTAGAGGTTTAAGCCGGTGCCTGAGCATCTTCCGTGTAAGACTTTTTTTTATGTTTGAAAACACATTTGGTGGGTGGGGATTGGGGTGAATTTGTTGGGTGGTTCTGTAGTAGGGTGGAGGGTTTCTTGTACGAGTGTTAATATTTGTATTGTTTGTGAGCCACCCTGAGTCTTTGGAAAGGGCAACATATAAATGTAAATAAAATAAATAATAAATGATAAATGAATTAATCTTCTGGAGGTGATGCAAAATCTTTTTGTTTGGCAGACCCAGAGGAATTGCGGGTTAGAGGATTTGCTTTGCTTTTACTTGGGTGTTTTAATATTTGGTTTTATTTTGTGTGTTTCTGAATATGTGTCCTGTATTGTAACCCGCCCTGAGCCTTAAGGAAAGGGCAGGATAAAAATATGAATAAATTATTTTCCCCCCCAGAAAATAGACCTTTAACTGCAACTTCCCTGCATTTCCTATACCAGAAGGTCATTTTTAGGCTGTGTCCAAAGGGGGAGAGGATTGAAAAAAGAGTAGTAATTACACAGCTTTTGTATTGTGATTTGGCAGAATTTCACACCCCAGGCACAGTAGAAAACTCAAGTGTTCCTTAACTCCCTGGGTCAGTCTTTCCCAAATGCTGCTGGCTCATAAAAGTGATGGCCATAATTTTGTATAAAGGCAAAACATTTCCTGTATCAAATCAGTGTGTAAAACCCAGACTCAATCCACTGTACCCTTAAGAAGAAAGGAGAAGAAAACTATTTGCTTTCTTATAATTTGTCTCCCTGATGTAATCTATTATGTCTGGGGATTGCTGCCATGTGCAAACATCTGGGATTTATCATGTGCCTTCTGCTGCAGAAGAGATTAGATGATTTCTGGATATTAAACTAGTGCAGGAGCATTCTGCAGATTTTAAAAGGGAACAAATGGCACATTTGTCCATGCTGTGGGCATTTACAGATAGGACACCATTCTTTGACAAATAGGGGAGGGCCTCCCAAACTTTGGTGAATATTAATCCCACATGCACTTTCCAGGAAGACAAGGTTAAAACGAGCAATTCTGACTTTTATTTATTTCAGGAGTCTGTCCAAGCAGAAGGGAAGAATGCCCAAACTTTCAAAGTCTATCATTACTTTAGCAAGTTGGGGCAAGTTCAAGGACAGAATGTATAGAATGGCAAAACATTTCCCAAGATCAGTGCTACCCAAAAACAAATAGGGCCATTATTCCTCCTCATCAGAGAGCGGATGGGGATTTTTATAACTGCTTTCG
>QEPC01001717.1:811457-827067 GCA_003113815.1 Sphenodon punctatus | reverse complement strand
CGCCTGTCCCTGGATCTTCCCTCCTCCAGACGGCATTGTAAGACCTGGATATTCCGCCAGGCTTTTGGTGGGGGAGATGGATAGGGATGTGTGTGTGTGAGAGAGAGAGAGAGAGAGGAGGAGAGAGCTAGGAATGTTTTCTTTTGACTCTTGAGACCTTTTTAACTTGACTTTGTATTGATATTTATGAATATTTGTTTTGTTTTTATAGTAAGTCACCTCGAGTTGCCAGAGGCAGGAGGGTACGGGATAAAAATTGCTGCATAAATAAATATACTGGTAAGTGTGCTCTCCAAGACTTTCTTGCCCATCAACATTGTTTTCTTCTTTAAGTTGTCATTGCCGTTTTCTATTCATCCCCATCAAAGTCAAGAGAGACAGGAGAGTCTGATTCAAAGAACTGTGAGCTGAGCTCTTAGAAGAGGAGCAGAGCTGGTCGCTGTCTGCATAGTACTTACACGGTACACTAGACTTCACTATTTTTTATTTTCTACACCCCATTAGGCAGAACTACACAACAGAAGACTGTGCACAGGGAATATTTTTTCCTCACGTTACCTGTTAAAAAGGAGGGTGGCTGCAGTATGTTCAGAAGTTGTTCAGACCCGTAGTCCGATCTCTTGAAAGTTTTTCCACTCTCTAATCAAGGAAGCGTTATTTGTCCCTGGCTTTCTAAGGGACAATGTCGCAGTGAAGTACACTTACCTGGATTTGTCACAAATAGAGATGTTGTCGCTAACGCTGTGGTGTCCTAGACTCTGCCTTTCTCTGAAGATCAGAAGCAACCAAGGTTTTGTATTAGCAACACTAGCATGAAATTAGTGGAAGGAGAAGAACACATGTAGGTGCCCAAAGTAGAACATTGAGGAGATTCTATACGCTGCAAAAAGCAGAAGCCACTGCTCTGTATCCACATACTTGGGAGGGTGGAAGAAAGCTCTTGCAGGATACCAGAAGTAAGTCCTTCTACACCATGGGTGAAAACAAACAAGACAGTAGCCCACATATCACCTGCTTGTCAGTTCGGTGACCACCAGATGTTTTCTCACATCTGCCTCAGGGCAGGCAGGCAGCTGCTACTGGACACGTTATCCAGAAAAGATTGGTGACACAGCCCAGGCTAAGGTTCACCCAGCCGGGTTAATCTGGGCTAACATGCACCCTCCCTTCTGTTAGGCCCTGCCCAGCTCAGTCCAGCTGTGAGGCAAAGTCCAAGGACTGGGCCTGGAGGAGTGCACTCACCCAGCCCACCAAGCAGCTGATTGGGGCAGGCGGCACAGAGAAACTGCCGGCTGCCAGACACCTGTTTGGAGTGGACCAGAGGAGCATGCTTATCTCGGCACGCCAAACAGCTGATTGGGGGGGATGGCAGAGGAGTGCGCTCACCCAGCCCACCAAACAGCTAATGGGGGGCGGGGGGGGGAGGCAGAGGAGCATGCTCACCCAGACCTGCCAAACAGCTGCTCAGAGGGCCTGAAGAAGCAAGCTTACCTGCCCTGGTTGAGCACTCTTCTGCCCTCCATTTCCCATCAGCTGTTTGGCAGCAGCTTCTCCCAGGGGCCTCATCCTGCTGGGCAGCAGGGGCCCAGGAGTCCTGTCCAGTATGGACAGCTCCTCAGCCGACCCATGGAGTGACTTATGATGGCAACCCCCACCCCCCAATTCCCTAAAGTGGGGCTACTTGTTTGAACTGCCCTCCCCACAGACCTGAGTTGTGGTGGCTGCAGCGGTACTCTCTGGGGCAGCTAGGGATCCAGCTCGCCCCATTTTGGTTTTTTTTCACTGGATGAGCTGTCTGATAGAATTGTTAGCTTTGCAATCCACTAGTTTATTGTCAACCGAGTTCTTTACATCTCAGAGACAAAGAAGTCAGAGACCAAGAAGTATTTAAAGCTTTTAATTTTAGTTATTATGCTGTTCTCAGTGCCCATCTGCCTGCCAATGCAAAAACATGATAAATGATGTGTCTGGTTTAAACTTTTGCCAATGGCAAAATTGAAAAGCTCGATCATGTTACATTTGTGTGTGTGTGTGTGTGTGTGTGTGTGTATATATAGAGTGTTGTGTTGCTGGGCACAGCTGACTGCCATGCTCTGCCCAGCAGGCTAAGCAGCTTCTCTAAAGTTGTGGGGAAAAGTAATTGATAGTTTTATATAGTTGGATTTTGCTCTCATTTATACACTTGCGCTGCTCTACAAAAGAGAAGCTGCATGCAGGGCTAGCCGTAGAATTTGCGAGGCCCAGGGCCAAGATAAAACGCAGGGTCCCTGGTAGTCCCTCCTTAGGGCCTAAAGGTGTTCAACCGGGTCCCTCCACACCTTGCCCTGGTAAAAACAGGGGCCACTGTGGGGCCCCCAAAAGTGTAGAGTCTGGGGCAGTCGCCTCAGGTCACCCTGTGCTAAGGCCAGCCCTGGCTGCGTGGTTACAGAAGTGAGGAATAGCTGTCCAGAAACATGGTAAGTATCTTGGAAATTCTTTAAGACAAGAGACTCGCAGTACAATCCTCGAGCTGTTTAGTACTGCACTAACCCTTAGCACCAACATAAATCCCACTGATGTGAATGGGAATCCTGCTGGCACCAAGTCCTAGTGCCAGCGCTAAGCAGCTTGAGGCTCAGGCTGACTATATATTCAAGTGTGAGATAATAGTCACTGGATGCCAATGGACAGCTTTTCAGAGAGAAGGGGAAAACGAGAAAGAAAGAAAAGTTCTCTCTAAATGGCGGAATAGAAGAAATACAGTGCCAGTAATTAGACATATAAAACACCACCAAATGAGAAAGAGAAAGCAGAGATCACAAAGAGAAGCAGAGTCAGAAGGGCCTCAAAGAGATTAGAAGGAAAGAATTAAAAATTTACATTTAAGAAAAATCACTGAGGGAAAACTCAGATGCTGAAAAATGAAAAGGCTGCCTGATGCAGGAGAAAAGGGTAGGATGAAGGAAGGAGACAACGGCTTTCAAAAGGTATTTTATAGAGGATTTGCAAGGAGCCATCCATAATGCCAGAGAGATTCTACCTGAATTGTGCGTGTAACGGAATTGTGCATTTAGGCAAGTGGCACTGTGAAGCCTTCAGATGCGGGTGCTTCTCTCACTATTGACTATTGTGCACTTCTATCTGGGAGCATAAACCTCCTGATTTGAAGAGTTAGAATCACGTTAAGGAGGTTCTCCACGGTTAGAGCACAGGATTATAACCACAGAGATGTGTGGGTGTGGGTACAGCTAAGCTCCCAAACCTACCCATGCCCGTCCTAAATTTTAGAACTGAGTGACTCTGGGCAGCACTCTTCCACTCTCTCTGTGTTCAAATGGGTCAGAGGACACACTTGTTCTCAACCAAGGAACGATGACTCTCCAGCCAAGGGACAGAGAACAGCCAAACCTCATCCCCCTGCTGAGCAAACTAGGTCAGCAGCCGAACTAGAATAGCTCTCCGATGACGACGACAAGGAGACAGATGGATATTCCTAGTTCAGAAGAGCAATAGTAGTCACAGCACCAGGTACCAGCAAACCAACCACAACCCTCCAGCCAAGTCTTGACAAGGAGTAGCCAGAGCAGAGCCTCAAGCAGCTGCCAGCTATTGGACAATGACACCAGAGAGCCAGGAGCACAGTAGTTTCTAGGACTGTAAAATTCCCCCTGGACTATAGCTTTTGTCAGGACATTTTGAGCCATTTACTCAAATAAGGCAACAGATTTTAAAAGGGGGCATGATGTTATTTCCCTAAACTCTCCAAGTCTTTGACCCTTTATTCTAAATGGGTACAAAAACACGAGTTGAAGCTTGACTTCCAAACCTGATTCAAGTTCAGTATGTACTGGCTCAGAATTATTTAAGTTTCCTCTAAGATAATGAACATGTTTAACTCCAGAAGTTAAAAATGAATCCTGTAAATTTACCTCTTTCCCCCACAACAAATAAAAAACAGCAAGAGATGCAACAGAGAATAGTCACCCAGAGCTATGTTTAGTATGACTGTCAAGTGTCTAGGAACGCTGCTTTGCGCAGGGGTTGTTCCGAGCAAGTTTATCAAAAACATGCAAGCAACCCCTACGTTTGATTGTTGCAGAAGGAAGTGTGCAGCTGTCCCCAAGCAATTGGAAGAAGCATAAGGAAAAGCTGCAGATGCAGTTTGAATCCCAGAACTTGCCAAAGTGGAAGGTAAAGTATTTCAGATAGAAAGTCACTCACTTTATAGCCTACAAATGAAATATGCAACATGTCATACCAGAACTTGGATTATTGGCTATGCTGACATGCCAGGACATTAATGTTTAACTAGGTGGATGTTGATTGTTTTAGTCACCATAGTAAGATTACAGTATCCAAAGCCTCAGGAGTGGTCCTTTTCATGACACCCACACACTTTCCTGGGAAGACAGAAAAATAACAGAGTAAAACTTTGCTTATCTAGACCTCTGTAATCCAGAACTTTCCTTATACCAGACATGCTTTTATGTTAGTATTTCTGAACAGATTTGCTTTTTACCCCCTGCGCAGCATAAGACAAAGTACACCCAGAATAAGAAAGAACCCTCACATATCCATACACCTCCTTCAGAACCCGTGTGACAGTTGGTGAATCCAGAACTGGCTGTAGCCAGATCCACCTTGCCACCTCACTAGCCTGGTAGAACCAGCAAATTGCAGCTTGAAGACTCCAGCCAGCAGGTAGCCTTGCCTCCTGGAGACCTTAATCATCCTAGACCAATTCCAGGTAGGACTGGCTGAAAAGATTCCATATATACATTGATTCTTGCTTGAGCTTGTCTGTACAACCACATGGTATTGGTTTGTGACCTGCTGCTGCCAGACTCTTGCCTCGCCCATCTCCTCAACCATGTACCTTGCCTAACCATTTCTGCACACCAGGTCCCATCGTTTCCCTCATTTCATCCACCTGATCTCCCACCTTTTAGCCTTTCTCCTCTTGCCATCTGCTCCCTAGATTGATCCTCCCAGCCCAGTCCTACCACATGACATAGCACAACCCAAGACTACCATTTTGGTCTGATTTTTGGCTCAGATGGAATCATTTTGGTTCATGACCCAGCTTGTCCTTCCCTCACTTATTCCTCTGGCCCAAAGTCCTTAGCTATGAATTTTTTTAAAAAAATCTATCATCTGGAAGAACTTGTCTTCCCTGCCCCACCCCCAAATGTGTCTACATACCACAAGTTCTACTGTATGTTGCCATGTGTGTTTTTGTCCAGCCCTTGTAAGAATGTCTGCACTGCATTAAAAAACCACCTTGCTAGCATCCTTCTTCTTCTTCTTCTTCGTACCAGGACCTCCTATTGCCCACACTGGTGATGTTGATGGAAGAAAGAGAAAGAAAGAATTGTGTTTGGTTGATTTTACAATGCTCTGAGGATTTTTCATCTCCTACAAAAGTGATTCACCTATACAATACTCTAGTAATTTATAGTAGTTATGTACACTGCAGCTGATGTAGCCTGCATCTCCAACACAAAGAGGCATTTTTAAAGTGAACCAATAAACTGAGCTTTCAGACTTGCTTCTCCATTGCAAGAAATGTTCACTTCTCTTTTTGTGGATTCTCCATGAAGATTTTGATGATACTTACCTTTGAATTTCTGGGATGGCAATGGGATATGCACATTATTCTACCAAATAAGGGAAAGTACACTGAATATAAATAATATATACATTTACCTCACATCCCTGAGGGTGAAAAAAAATCCACTTAAAACATATAACCAAATGTTATTTAATATCTTAAAAAGTAACACAATCCAAAATGGATATTTCACACAACACTACATAAACAACATGAACACAATATTACCATATGGAGGGACTTTCAAATATAGACTTACAAAAATCCCTGTCCTTTTCTCCTTTTAAGTTATTATACTAAGCATGACAAGTAATCATCATTTACAATATGGTACACTGACACAATAAAAAACATGTTACAAATGTGCTGTTATAAATCAGTAACGTTAGGGAAGACATTTCATGAACTGTAATTATTTCATATGAAATACTATACAATATAAACAGAACATCCATCTTGGATGACCTTTACAGCAACCAGAGACCAAGTAATTTTATTTATTTTTTTCAGTGCAAACACATTTATACAAGGCAGTCTTGGCTGCAAAACTCCCTTCTAACATACAGTAAGTCCCACTTGCATTTTATTAACTCATTTAACCTAATGCAACAGTCACATTCAGTCACTCACAGAAAGTTACCTGCAGAATTATCATCCCTTTAAACTTAAGTTTCTTCTACATTAAAAAAAAGTTAAAATCTGTGCCAATTCACTCGAAGGGCCCTAATTCAGATCTTTCACACTTAAAAATGGCTATCCTTTGGGTGGTTCTATACACTACATGGTATGACATGAATTATACAGCACTGCAAACTACCCTTCAAAGCGCAAAACACATGACTGTGTATTAGCGTCAAGGTATATGTGGTGTTAATGAGTGGCTGGGGAGGATGAAGAAGGGAGGAGACAGCAATGGTTTGTTGACTATTCAAATTAGTAGATTTTTTTTATTAAAAGGGATAACATACCTTTTAAAAACACAAATAATTTTTTTTTCCAAATCCATGTGAGTGGATTTGTCCCTTCTAAACATTGAGTTCAGGAGAAACAAATGTACTGGACAAGTATTTTTTTTTTATAGAAGAACAACAAATTTTGGAGCTGGGACATTCTCAGTTACATCTCTGAAATTTCAACAATTATTATTCCCAATTCCCAGCCAATGTGGCTGAGATTAAAGTTAAAGTGTCACTAAAAATGGTGGCACTAAACCCGTTTCCCTCCCACAACAGTTTTTACACTGTTGTAACATCCTTGGCCTCAATGAAATATCCCTTTTCCTCTGGCTACATTATTGAAAAGGGAACATTTTTGGCACCACTAAATAAATGTCCAGTGCAAGAATGTTTCCCTGTTTCAAATAAACCTTTTAACACTTCAAACGAGTAACTCTAAGGTGTCATTAAACTGTTTAAATACACCAGTAGCGTAAATAAAAGGAGATTCAGAATCCTAATATGCAGTGGGACATTCAGATGCATTAATAAAGGATAAATTAATTATGTTATGGCTGAAATGCTGGAAATAAACTATTTATATAAGAAACACATTGCCATCTCCTCATGATGAACAAAGAAGGCTATAAACTGCAGTGTCAGAGACTATCCTTTTACTCAGTACAATAATCTGAACTATCACCTTGGGGAAAGTACTGTAAAATATATATTTTAAATCAATCTTTTGAAAACAAAATATTCCTTTTCCTCTGGCTATATTATTGAAAAGTGAACATTTTTGGCACCACTAAATAAACGCCCAGTGCAAGAATGTTTCCCTCCTGCTTCAAATAAACTTTTTAACACTTCAAACGAGTAACTCTAAGGTGTAAACATTAAACACTGTTTAAATATTAAACTTATTCTAACCACTGTCAAAAGCAAGATGGAAACCTAGTAGCGATCGCCACCAGCGATTCTCTGGGTTATCTGGAGCAGGCCGTTGAAGGGCATCCTGTAGTACAAAAAGGTGATGTAAACTGAAGATAGTTATTTGCCCACTTTAGGAGCTTGTGACTCTTATATGTTTGTTATGTACTTTGAGATCCATGAGTAAAAGGCACATTAGAAGTGCAAAGTATTACCATTGTTTATGAGGAGCTTGAAAGACTGCCTTACATTTTAATACTCTCTAAATGATCCACGATGTAGAGAAATTGCTTCTGTCACTGTAGCCAGTATGGGTTTTAATTCAAATACATTTTATGGTTTGAGTGTGAAATTTTTTTCCTCCCTATGTAAATATTTGACACTGGTGTACTTGAGTCCAACAGCATCATTTTCCAATTTAAAAACCCTGAAACAGATTGGCTCCTCTAGTGAGTATGTCTGAGGAATGATGTTGGGGTGCCAGGAAAGGGAAGTCAGTACATCCAGCATTTATATAAAAATTAGAGACACAAAGTGTTTCGAATGATTATCTTTTATTGGACCAACTGTTGGTGAAAATAAGCAAGCTTTCAAACCACTTTGTCTCTCTGTCACTTGGGACCAACAGGGCCACCACACTCTCTCTGGATTATAAAAATCAGAGCAGTTCAGGGACAGCTGCCTCTTATTCCCCTATGTTTTGAAAAAATTTTCTGGCTTTGTAAAAGGTGGGTACTCAACTACTACTCTCCCCACCCTTTGTGTTTGGCATTTTTTATAGCATGAACTACACTTTTATTCTGTGGCCAGCATTACTACTGCTTTCAGTTAAGTCACCAGAAACTTTTATCATTATTTTCAATGGGGACAAGATTAGGTCCTTCAATATTAAATTTAGGAAATGGAGAGTTCATCAACATAAGTGATAACGGACAATACGGCACACATTTAACTGATGCTCTGATCTGATATGCTGGCATAGGTGAAGGCAGAATATGGCCCCTAAAATTTGAATGCTGGAAATAAAATATCTGATGTGTCTTCAGTCAAATCCTGAACTGCCAATCATATTCCATATACTGTAGATTTTAAGCAGTCTGCTAAATAATAATCACAATTTGACTTCCTACAAGATAGAAATTTTACCTGTAATGGAGAGATGATGGCAGTTTCTGGGCTTTCTTTTGCTATTAACAAAATTAACAAGAAAGCCTTTTGTGAAAATCTCATATTACTAAGCTGAAAGCCAAATTTAATACAGTAAAAGGAAATCATGGCAATGAAAACATGACGACTTCATACGCAAGCACTGACACACAAGAGAACATCATGGCCTAATGCTTCAGAAAGTTCTTGCTTATAACCTTGCTTATAACAATACACTTTTTCACGTTGCTGCATTTCATCAAATTCATGGAGGTAGTTATATGTGTAAAAAAGAAAATCACCATAAAGTAACATGTTGTATTATAATACATAGTACGTGTGCAAAATGCTGACAGATTTGTGTTGACCCTTTATAGTTGAACACAACACAGATTCAACCTAGTCTAATTCTGTAAACCTTTAAATTGATACATTTTTAAGAAGAATGATGATGAGCAACCATGTAATACAAGGCTATGATTTCATCAAAGATGACATAAAGCACTCAAGCTCCACTCTTGCGGTTTGGTTATCAAAACCTCAAGAAGGAATTTTTCTATATTCCACTGTTGATTATTTTATTGGTTAAAAAAAAAAAAAAAAAGTCAAGTTTAGAGTGTTTCTATTTGAAACTTCTGTTTACATTCCATATTCCAAGAGTCACATTAATATGTATGGATCAAATGCCATGTCAACAGTAGTAATATGACATTTTATGTTGCTTGCTGGTTTATGGGAACCTTCTGATATCACACACTATACAGATTTTAGGGTTGATACTATCATATTTCATTGGAATGTCATCTTCTATAAACCTACTACATGTGTAAATTTAACAATTTTATAGCAAAACAAGTTTTCCACATATGGTGAAGGTTACCTTCCCTGCTCACATTTTAATGCTGCAGTGTACTTTCAGATCATTAGCTATAAATAAGATAATTGTTTCAGAATTTTTATTTACTGAACTGATACATATTATTATAAATATTAGAGCATGTTTCAGAAACAAAATCACAGTCACTGTATAGTATACAACAGTTCCCCACACAAAACTGACTCTGGAGTTTGCATGTAACAAGTATTCCTGGAGTTACATATTTAAGCAATAAGATTTGACAGGCAGTGCATATGTGGTTGATTATAGCACCACTTTGAAGGTATGATAAGGCAGGAGGCTGAAGGCCAAGTGACTTTAACCAACCAAGTAGTACAATAATCTCTCTTATGTGCACTGAAAGATCTTATAGCTCTAACAAAATGGAATTTATACATAAGAATAAGGAAAGCAGTTAGACCCATGCATTTACTGGGTGTAATAAACATCGGTATTGTATGATAAAATCAGAAACCAATTGTGTCCTGCATTATAAAGCCATAAGTATATGAAAGCTACATAAACTGTGTAAAGATAAGGCAGTATCTTTACTAAAGACTTCTGATGACACTAGAGAACATGAGCGAAGCTCAGCTGGTTTATAAAAGTTATACAAGTCACCAGAACAAACCTGATGAAAATACTGTTTGTAATATGTACAGTTGTTGGATGTAACACCTGGGTATGAGCCAAAGATAGTCAATGTAAATTCCACAGCCTACACTGTGTTCCATATTTTTAAGGTGTTTTGTTTTTCTTCCACAGATTTCTCTCTCTGTTCTGATGAACAGTAAAAGTGGATACCTTTGGAAACAGTTTTCTGCAGTATGGAGTGGTATGAATGACCCAGAGCAGAATTAGGTCCTTTATACCTAAGCAATTACTCCTGAAGCTTGAATAGCTGCAAAAGTTACTCGGGAGTAGTTAATATATTATAAATGATTTTGCAGTAACAATTTAGGGGCCTACAAATTAGATCTAACACATCTGTAGAATAAGGGCTTCTACTAGCTAACTTTTGGACACATTTAATTTCTAATCATATGAATTTTTTAAAAACTAAGTATGTCCATACAATGCTAAATTGCAAATAAATTCCATTGAATAAAAGGTCTGAAGTTTATATTTCTCTAAATTTGTTTTTTGATAACCTCTACAGCGTACGCTATTGTCAACCTAATTTAGGCACTCCATTTAAAATCTACATAAAATAGAATTATGTCCTTCCATTAGAAAGAAATCAACTCTTAAGGCCATACCCATCATTTGTATTGCAAAGAGCTTCTTTTTTGTTCACACAAATTAATTATCTTGATTCTGATATAAATAGCAAGGTGGAATATATCTGGAGTGACAAGAATGAGATCACCTCACTTACTCAGTTTATACTAAAATAACTTGTTTAAATGTTACTTCTGTCACTTAGTGCTGTGCCTCAATCACAGTTTGGTTTCACCTCCCGCGTCTTCAATTCAAAGACTTGTAATCCCTGTTTGCAGTTATGGAAGAAAGTAAGTTTTAGGCAAGCATATCTCATATTCTTAAAAACCAACAAAAATCCTCATTACCGCCCTCCCTCTCTCCTCAACCCACATATTTAATAACATGACCTCCTCTACCTTACTTTTATTGATTCTTGCAAAACCATGTCATGAGAACTCACAGTGAAAATGACTGATGTATAAATAATTCAGACAGAGCACTGAGGTCTTTCCTAGTCGTGTTGGGCATTGTTTTCCCTCAAGGTGACCCTTGCTGTTTCTTTTCGGCAATGGCTCAGTTTCTGAAGTAAAAGGGTCAACTCTGTGGCAGAGTTTAACCCCTGAGAAGGGGCATCACACGTCTGTGGCATTTATAAATGGGAACTGGCAACTGCATGACATTGAAAATGCAGATTACACCTACAGTGTCTAGACTTTCATATATGTGCTCAGTTACGATTAAGTGAAGCAAAAAGTGTACATATTATCCCTACTGCTATTCTGTTGCTACAGAGCCACAAATATGAAAAGCAATACCTTGAAATAAAGATTTCTTTGTTGCCCCTAGCCTACTAGCAGCACAGTTTAAGTATGCACAAAAACTGTGATTGAGATGCTTTTTTTAAAATCCGAAGATGTAAACATCAGTCCCAGTGTCGTAAACTTTGCTGTATAGGAGGAGACAGAAGAGCTGAGGCAGAACAATGATCAAACACTAGTAACGGAAGCTTGCAGGCAGTTGGCAGGTTTCTGCAGTTTTTCAGCTTCACTTGTTGGAGGGTCTGCAGTGGCTCGAAAGTTGAACCCTGGACCAGCACCACCATGTGCAGGACTCAGAGCAGGGTTCTGACGTCTGTTACTTTCAACAATACTTGAAGTGTTGGAAGCCAGGCTCTCACGAGTACTAAGGAGAAAAATAGTAATAATATATATTTACACATACACACACTACATACCTATAGATCTGACCAAACCTATATACCTGTCAGAGGAAAAGAATGGGGTGTTTTATAAAGGGTTTCCTGTTTGTATGCAAAGTCACATCAATGAACCATCTCAGCTTGATTATTAACAGATGCTTCATGAGCCGCCATGTTAAAACACAGGCACAGTTCTAAACAAACGAAGTCATCGCAAAATTCAGAAGACTAAGCCTGTGTCAGCCTTCTGGATTTTTCACTCTGACAAACATCTGTATTACGTGTGAAATGTAGCACCTCTCTTTCCAGGCCAGAGCACTGAAGAAAAAAGGAGTTTCCTCATTGAATCAGCTGTGTGACTGCATGACTGAACTGAGTTATGAGAAATATGGTTATATCAGTCTCCTCTGCACAGCTTTTCTATGCTTCCCTGTACAGCACACACACAATATTTCATGGTGGTTCTGAAGATACTGTATTTCCTACTAAAACCTTCCTATTTCCTACTATATACCTGTCTCCAAATTTAATCTAGCAGCTATAGTCCGAACATGAAAGACGCTGAATGCTTTCCATTGCCAGAACCAGCAATTGACAGTATCTGACCCTTAAAGATCATTAGTTTCAATATTTCATTCAGCTTATGTAGAAAGCATTTTAGCACAAATAGATTTCCCATCTGTGGGAGGTCAGTGGGTACTAAGAAATTCTAAAGGTTAGGCCATTTTCTAAGGTAACTAACTATGGACTTAGAAGGCTAAGGTTGGACACATTTTAAAGAAACAAAATCCTGGTTACTGTATTTGAAACAGTTATTCATATATCAGAGATAATGGGGTTGGTTTGTTTTTATTTCTCTTCTTTAACTCTCAAAGACATGCTCACAAAAACAGACTTTATTCTCAAACGGAATCATTCCACCTAAAACCTTAATCCTTCGTTAGTGACCTGACAATTGTTCACTGTGGAGATAATTACAATATCCCAAACAGAGGTCAGAACTCAGATCTGGAATAAGCATCAAAGAGAAACTGAAGGATTAATTATACTTTTTGGAAAACTTTGAGAGTTTTTATAACAGACACAATTTTCAGTATTGCTTAAGGCCTCCTTTGTGCATTGAGTCTTGTACCAATTAGCTCCAATGTGCCACTTGCACAGCAAGGTTTACTCAAGGTATATGAGAGGGGCAGAATTGTGCCCTCTATTTCATAGCTTGACTGCTTAGCCTGATCTCGCTAATTCGGAGAAACCTGGAAACAAACACACACAAAAACAATTAAGGAGGATTTATCCAAAATTCATGTCTTCATGCTGTTTGCTCATCACAAAATCATAATATTCTGCTTATGACAATGTGTTTTCAAAGCATTCAGCTTGATGTCACAAACTGACTGTTACTGCATGCCAAGTTCCAACCTGCTATCGTTCTGCAATGGCAGAGAGGAGGAGGAGTGTGTTATGTGTGTGTACTGATGGCACAATCTGATATGACAACCAGTTAAGAGGAGACTGCAGGGTCATATGATTTAGGAAGAGTAAAGCACCCTGAATATGCACTGTATCCTTTTCACACACCAGCAGAAGACAAACTCATAGCAAGTCTGACATAATTTTGTCCAATACTGATATGTTCAAGAATTTTATAGTTAATTATCTTCCAGGTTTTTTTTTTCCCTTTAGAAAGGACTTTTCCATGCCTAAATCCTGTGAAAATGTATGCTTTTTCTACATTGTTATTTGTCTAAAATGTATTTTTTCTTTTACAGTGCTAAAGTGTTTATTTCTGATTACTCATGACTGCTTCATCCTCCTTCTCCCTAGAAAGGAATTGCAAACCATTTTCTCACAAGCTGGGAATATAATAAGAGTACATTAGAAATAGTTAAACACAAAAATTACCCTCAGCTCCATTTAATTTAATGAACATATGATTTTCCTTCATACGACCATATAAAGTAAATTCAAACTGAAATTCCAGGCTTGAGTACATATGCAATTCCTTGAAGTGTCTTGAACTCCTCTTGGCTTTACAATACACCATCTGGACTAATGTATGGTCCTTTAACTCTCATTTTAGTAACTCTTATGACCCCCCCCCAAAAAAACAGGCTAAAAATTGGGTAAAGCAGGGAATGTGAGGAATAGTACAATAAAGCCAATTTTAAAATGTACCGTTTCTGATTCTCATTTGATTCTATGTAGGAGAACAAACAATTGATCATTAAAGGATAATACTGTTAGCAATACAATAAACTAAATGCATCATGTGCCTCAATAACCAGAAACGAGACACAGACAGAAATTTAATCTTCTGCACAAAAAGCGGGGACAGACTTGTGTTGGATGAACTGAACGTTTGGGGTGCAAACCATGTTTAAGAATTATCCTATAAGTGGTGAGAGAACCGACTTGTGGCTACAAAAGCAACATTGGCCCTATTCACACAGGTGCCCCCCCTCACACCCATTCCCCCACCCACTGCGGCCCGTGTGAAAAGAACCATTACTCAATCTCCCAGAGAAAAGAAAAGCTCTGGACACTCAGATTTAATTTAAATTGCTTGGGTGACAGCAGTAAGACTTATCTGCAAGTATTGTGCTTACATTAAAAAAAAAAAATGAATTTAGGGAAAGTATAACAGTAATAATTTTGTTTTTAATAGCACCTTCTGCTGCCAAATAGCACTTGGAGCACTTCACATAAAATACAAGAAAACAATGGGAGTTTTTAGACAAGAGCCTCCCCCACCCATCACACACATTGCAGGGCTGCATTAGTGCCCTATGCAGCCCTGCAACATGCATGATGAGTAGGGAGGCACTTGTCTTAAAACACCCAATGTAAAATCCATTTTAAAACCATTTAAAAATGAAAAAGATAAAAAGAGGACAAAATACATTAAGAGGAACCAGCACTGGATCCTAAAAGGATGTGGAGAATAAATAAGTCTTCAGGTGCTTTTTAAAGTTGAGGGCGGCGGAAATGAGACAAACATCTGGAAGAAACTAGTTTCACACTGAGGGGCCCACTACCGCATAGGTAAACCCATACCTACTGCTTTCACTAAGAAACGTTAAACAGATGTGATCAATAAGGGGAACAGGCATATCAAATACTAAATTACATCAATGTGACGTGCACCAGGAAAAATCTGAAGTTTTAAAGTTACATGCTAAAATACATTTCAGACAGTTAATTATTGCTAGAAACCAGTCAAACATGCATGCCCATGAAAGGAAAATCTTTAAAGTTAACCTAGTGGTTTGCTGGATAGTGCAGTCTACTGCCATACAAGTCTCCAAAAATGCATCAGCCAGTGAGGTCGAGGCAGAGAAGTATTATTATTATTATTATAAACATTTATATAGTGCCAGTCATGTACTTGGCGCTGTACAGAACATAGAAATGGACGTGGTCCCTGCCTGTGGCTTACAATCTAAAAGACAAGGAGGGGGAGACAGGGAGAGGGGACAGTGGGAGAGAGAGGGGAGAAGACAAACAAACATTCAAGTGGATGCGAAGTCTCAGGTGCGTGTGCTTGGCTTGGTTACAATCAGGTTGGTTGCAACAGTCTGCAGAGGAGGGCAGACAGTAGGTATATGGGAACGACTAGCAGGCATTGGGAAAGGCGGCGAGGAAAAGGTGGGTCTTGAGGAGGGATTTGAAGAAGCGGAGGGAGGGAGCAAGGCGGATGTGGGCAGGGAGGGAGTTCCAGGCATGGGGGGCAG
>QEPC01001717.1:794296-811357 GCA_003113815.1 Sphenodon punctatus | reverse complement strand
TTGACTCGGGGAGCGAGACTTTAAAGGAGCAGTCAGAGAGGTAGGAGGAGAACCAGTCAAGGACAGAGCCACGGAAGCCCAAAGAGTAAAACGAGTCCAATAGAAGCAAGTGGTCAACAGTGTCAAAGGCAGCAGAAAGGTCAAGGAGGACAAGAATGGAGTAGAGGCGCTTAGATTTAGCGACAAGTAGATCATTGGTGATTTTGGCCAGGGCAGTTTCAGTAGAGTGGAGGGGGCGGAAGCCAGATTGGAGAGGGTCCAAGGAGGAGTTGGCAGAGAGGAGGGCAGGCAGCGGGAGTAGACGACATGTTCCAGAAGCTTTGAGGCAAAGGGAAGGAGGGAGACTGGCCGGTAACTAGAGGGATCAGATGGGTCCAGGATGGGCTTTTTGAGGATGGGGGAAGACAGTGGCATGCTTGAAGGAGTCACTCTCTCAGTCACTCTCGGGAGGGGAGCACTAGGAAAGGCTCAAAAGAAAACTTAATTTCCTTGGCTGCAACCACAATATATGAGTAAGAATCACCCCACCTCTCGCATCCTCTCTGCAATTCAAATGGGGGCACGGTTGCCCTGTGTTTGCCCTGCATGGTGGCCATAATGCACTTGTCTGCATGCAAGGCATCCATACATGAATGCAAGGCATCCGTAGGTTTACACGCTGCGATGCAGCGTGAAGCACATGTTGCTGGTTTTGAAGAGGAGGGGTGGAAGAGTATTACGAGTCAGTCAAGAACAGCATGAAAGTCACTGGTTCTAGTTCTTCTCAGAATTAAAACCAGCACCTGTAATCTAGAGTAACTGTCAAAGTTTAATGGCATCACCTCAGATTGGACACCTTTTTAACTGAGAAATCTAGGGAGTGAGATGTATTCCTTCCTATATGCAGATGATATGGCCTTCCTCTCCCTAACAAAGATTGGGCTACAGAGAACGTTAAATGTTTTGGAGGTATATGCAGAGGAAAATGCCCTGAGAATAAATGGATCCAAGTTGAAAGTAATGACTTTTGGTTCGAGTAAATCATTAGGGTGGGCGATAGGTAAAAAAAACCTGGAAGTAGTAAGGGCTTTTACTTATCTGGGTGTTATTTTCAACAAATCCCAAACATGGGGGGAATCATGTGCAAAGGGTAAAAGCAAAAGCAGTGCAAGTAGGGGGAGGGATATTGGCCTTTTACAAACACTGTGGAAAGTGCCCTTGTATGGAGGCACTAAAGGTTGCTGAAGCAAAAATGGAAGCTACCCTTCTTTACGGGGCAGAGTTATGGGGCCTAGACCCCAGGGCTTGTGAAAAAACACAAGCTTCTTTCCTGAAGAAACTATTATGGGTCCAAAGATCCACCTCCTGTGCCTTGGTTAGGACAGAAGTGGGTGCTACGAACGTAGGTACAAGCGACAGGCAGAGGGCCCTGATCTACTGGCTAAAGGTTAGATCCCTCCCTCCGACTCGCTCACCCAAGAGAATCTTTTGGAGATGGTGGGTCAGAGGAAGTTAAACGGGCAATTGAAGAACTGGGGCTAGGATACCTCTTTGAAAGCTCTGATCCGATCCTTACATCATCCAATAAAGATCTCATTATACAGCGCCTTCTGGACAGCTCTTTGCAGGCTGACAGGGCAAAGGTGGGAAAGCAGAGGCATATTCTACTAAGCCAATATAGTTTCCCTTCAGAATTACCTGAGGATTCTACAACAGCATCTAAGACAGGCAATCACTAGGTTGCGCTTCTCTCAGCTGGAATCCAAAGTTCAGGAAGGAAGGTGGGCCAAGATCCCGATGGCCCAAAGGCTATGCCCTTGCAACATGAATAGCGTGGAGGATATTATCCATACCATGTGGGAGTGCCCCATTTATAACAAAGGAAGGAGGAAATGGTTGGTGCCTTTGGGAGAGTCAAAAAATGGATATACAGTTTAAGAAAACAGTAAACATCTTACAGGACCCAGCAAAAGACACCGTAATAGCACTGGCAAAGTTTCTGCATGCTGAGTAGGGTGTAAGGAATAGTTGGAAAACATAAATGCAAGAGGCCAAGTGTTTCCTCTTCAGCATGAAAAAGTCTGTGATTAAGGAATTCAAATGAAGCTGAAATGGTGCTACCCTGATTAAATGTGGAAATTCTGGAAGCGTTTGGCACTGTAAGAGAGAACAATTGATTCGTATGCTGAAATGTACGCAAGGTGGCAGTTTGTTTATGTATTTTATTGATATTTTATCTGTGTCATATACCATGTTTTCATGGGTATACGTGGGTTATGAATATACATTTTTTGGCCTAGGCCGTAAATAAAAATCAATCAATCAAACTTGAGAAATCTATGGCAGCATGGGAGAAGGCAGGCACCTCTCTGCCTATCTTCTAAGGGTTTATATTACTGAATGTCTAAGAAAACACAAGAGATTGAACAAAAGTTCTGAGAAATAATAATAATAAAAAGTTAGCAACAAAAAAAAGAGAGATCAGCAAAAAGACTATACCCGTCGGTACTTGTCTGAAAGTCTAGGAGATAAGTAATCAATATAAAATAGGATGCCACAAAAGAATGCTACTTGCATCATGTGAAGTCACCCATCTGAACTCCTGTGTTGGTCTCTAAGTTAAACAAGGGGTTTAGGGACCTTTTTTCTACTTGGAACAGAGAGAGGAGGCACCTCAATGAGGGAGATTAGTTTCTCATGTCTTCGAGCCAGGAAAAAGGACAAGGACTGTCCCCAATATGATATAATAATATTTTTTATTTTTGTATACCGTCCCCCTGCCATGGCATGCAGAGCACTTCATACAGAACTAATTAACACAACCTTTGATCCTCACAACAACCCTGTGAGGTAGGTTTGGCTGAGAATAGTGTGACCAGTGAGTTTCTGGCTAAGCGAGACTTGAACCAAAGCCTCCCCCTACCTCCTGGTCCAGGTACTGCACACTTAGCCACTACCACCACACTGGCTGTTCATATATTCATAAACTAACATGAAGGGCCCTCCTGATTGACATCTGTAGGGGTGAGAAATCAATGATGATTACCTCTCTCAGAGAAAACCAAGCTTTCCCTAAGCATTACCTGTGACAACGTAAGCTTTGGCCTTTTACAGAGGCTGTGGGTGCAGTTTCCAAAGGAACTGCTCCCCTGCCATGGCCAGGAGCAGGCTATAAGGCCTTCACAGAAGGTTGGCTGAGGAAAGGGAAAATTGCTCATCAGGAGCTGGTTATGGAGCAGGGAACAGATCCAGCTTCTCCAACTGGCTGCCAAAGACTCGAGGGAATGGCATAGAGCTCTGCCAACATGGAGGTAAACCCAGCAGATAGCTAGAAGATGACAAGAGGGAGGCAGGGTTTCTCCTTGAGGAACCTATCCTAAAGTTCTCAAACTGAGGGCCTGGACTTCAAGTGTACATGTCATGTGTGGATGGGGTTATGCTCTTGAAGGAGATTCATATTTCTGTACATCTGAGTCTAAGGAATAGCCAGCAGGAAAAGTTGCACAAGGGCAGAGACTGTTTTTGTTGTCATCTTAGAGTCCGCAGGTAATCCAAAGGAAAATGAAAAAGAAAAAAAACCTACTGTGTCCTACATGGCACAATAAAACTCTTTAATTTGTAAAACTCAGTTTAATGAACAGGCCCGGAAGGCAGCACAGACTTGCATTTTTGGGGTCCTTGTGCTTGATTTGGCCCAACCGAGGCACTGGATGAGTTGCAATTGCATGAAGGGCCATCACAACACCGTAGCATCTGTCCTCTTGGCTGAGGACCTTCCTGAACCTTTCCTCCCTTCTCTTAGGTGAAATCCCACCAAACTGGGCTGAATCCAATAAATATGGATTCAGAAGAATAATTTCAAAACAAAAGCTGATGTTTCTACATACTGTGGTTGTCTAAGTTACCAAACACAAATTCTGTGACTACTTGGTACTTACTCAGATGGTAAGATTGTTGGGGAAGAGACAAGTCTTTTTGTTATATGGCTGTAAAATGCCTAGCACATTGGGTGCCCTCATTCACAACTGCGGGCCCTTGCAACTAGTGCAATACAAGTAAGTCTACTGTTCAAATTACTCATATGGATGTTATATGTGAGGTCTTTTTTCTCCTATTCTAAGTGACCATGTCTCTTATTTTTTTGTAAAGTGCCAAGTACATCGCTGGCGCTATACAAATGCTTATAATAATAATAGCCACATGTGCCTGCAACTTCTCAACCTCATGAATGTACTCATCTCTCCTGATATTCTTCTCTCCTCCTCCCTTGTCCTCTTAGATTGTAAACCCCTTGAAGGGTAGGGACCTGTCCGTAACTATTGACTGTACAGTGCCAGGTACATTGTTAGTGCTATATTTATTATTATTGTTAAATAAAATAATAATTCAGATCATTTATCTAAGAAAGTGATATGGAAATTTTAGGGTGAAAGAAAGTTAAGCTCATAGGAAAACGTCACTACTAAGTTCACTACTTGGCGGCTACATAAGGGGAAGAAACCATCCCACCAATCTGGATGAAAGATGGCCAAAAAAAAAAAAAAAGGTCATCCAAATGGGGAGGGGGAAAAGAAGGGAGGGGGTTAGAAACCGATCAGCCTAATCCCATAACCATTATTCCACTGAAGTTACTATTAACTAAGATCAGAACATTCTAGAGTAGTTTGTAAATTAAGCCAAACGCCTTACCGTGGAGAATTGAACCCGCTGTCCACAGTGATACTGCTGCTGTCCATGCTGTCCAGTCGAGCTGAGTGAGTGGCTCTCTGATTGTTGCTGTTTTCTGTTTCCTTTGGAGCGAGGAGAGTGAGATTCTTCTCAAACTTTCTTTGTAAATCCCTTTCCTTTTCTCGCTCAAGCAACCACTGCATAGTACCTACATCATCCCTGTTCTTTTCTTCTTCAGCATTTTTGTTTGCCCCTTCCTCAGAGTCCTCATCTTCAGATACATTGTAATAATCGAAGGCGGTTTCTTGGTTTCCAGCTGGATCTTGCTGTCTCTGTGAAACAGGTACAGTTTGTGTGACCGAGGTTACTTTAGCTTGTTCAAGTTTCTCACATTTGCTTGGCAGTGTGTTGGAGGACATCTTTTGATGAGATTTTAGAAGTGGCACACTGGATTTGTGAAAACTATTCACAGACAGGGTATTGTGCAGAGGTTTAAAAAGTGTATCTTTGCTAAATATTTCTTTCCTTTTATCAAGGCTGCTTGATTCAGTGTTATGGTGCTGAACCACCCGGCCATTTGCAATCACCTCAGGCGTTTGGCCAGCTGCAACAGGCCCAACACCGGGGCCTTTAGGGGACTCCTCTTTGTGCACACCAGGTTCTCTGGCTATGTGCTGGGATTGTCTTTCTGAGGGAGACAGCTTTTTGATCCCATCTGTCAAAGTCTTTGTGTCATGATCCTCTTTATTTTTCCCCAGTGGTGATGGAGCAGTAAGTACTGTCTCGCTAGAAGTATTACACTGAAAATAGTCATCAACTGCTGACTTGGTTGTACAGGAGTTCAGCTCACTATAGGATGGTAAGTTTTCTGAGGGCTTGTTCTGTTCCAACAAGCTACAGGAATTGGGGGTTTCTACGTTGCCACTAACCTTTTCAGGCATACCGACTTCTTTATAGTTTGTAGACGAAATCAGAGCCCTTTGATGACTAAGGGATTGTGAAGGCCTTAAGGTACTGTCATCAATATATGTTTGGCTAGTTGTTTGGTCATCAGGGCTACAGCCCTCAGCTACGTCTTCAGGTGTACCTAAAGTAGCAGCACCCAGTGGACCTTTGGAGTTATCCATTGACCTAGACCTTTCCTTGGCTTTGTTAGACCTCTCATTCCTTGATCTTCTGTCCTGTGTATGGCTGTGGCTTCGATGGACCTTAGAATGGGAACTCCCCCTTGAAGGTTCAGGAAAAGGCATCTCAGTCCTTCTTTTGGCCAGTTCACCAGATACATCCCATTCTGGTGTCATGGGAAAGTGAGACTCTATCATGTTAGGATTGCTGTGCATAATAAAATTATCTCCTTTGTGTTCTATTATGAAACAGCCTTCCCGCGGGGACCTAGTGAGGGGGTCGTAGAACTCATATTCTCTTTCACCTGGTATATCCAAATGAGAACCATCTGAAGGGTCTCCTTTGGACACCCGTGTCTTGCTGTGAGACCGAGACTTTCCATGAGACTTCCTGTGATTCCTACTCTTTTTGCTTCGCCCACTGTGGTGAGCTGAAGATCCAGCTTTACTTCTTTGAGCTTTTTCTTCTTCAAGTTTCTTCATTAGTGCAGTGTGCCTCATGACATTTTCCACAGTCAAATCTGGATTAATGCGCCTAATAATCTCAATCTCTACTTCCCTAGGTATAGTGGTGGGGGTGTCTTCATCCCTCAAAGGCCATTCCTCAGGAGGAAACTGGGCAGAGAAGTTGGCCAGTTGTTTTGTCTTGTCCTTTTTAAAACTGAGCCGAAATAATTTTAGCCCAAATTTTTTGGACTGCTTTTCCCCATCTTTAGGCTTTGTGAGTGTCTCAGCTTTATAAGAAAAATTTACAGTACTTT
Organism: Sphenodon punctatus; assembly: GCA_003113815.1. NCBI lineage: Eukaryota > Metazoa > Chordata > Lepidosauria > Sphenodontia > Sphenodontidae > Sphenodon > Sphenodon punctatus. The sequence continues at coordinate 804,825 of QEPC01001717.1, read as the reverse complement.
TGCTTTTTTCAGTGGTTGGTACCTGGCAAAGGGAAGGAGGGCAATAGGAGTCCTTGCAGTCTTTTGTGGATTTCCTCTGGAGAGTGGATGCATGCATACTGTGCATGTCTTCTCTGCAACAATGGCAAGAGTCGCAGTGGTTTTTCGGTAACGTTCGGTCCCTGATGCAGCCTGAGGTGGAGGGCGTTATAGTTCCTTGTTGTGGAGAGGTACACTGAGACCTGTCAGGTATCCTCTCATCCAAATGGTACCATTTACTGTTAGTTCTTATGAGGGACGGTGTGATAAAATAAGTCTGTGGGGTCACAATGAAATAGCCATCTGGAGTTGGGTATATTTTCCTCTCCCTTACAAGCATGTTCAAGGTATGCCGAAGGATTTCAGGGCTTGGTGTTGGAACACCTAAAACAACAGGAAACATATATGAGTCACAGTACATCACAGACACATTTTGGCTTCTCACCACTCTTACCACCACTGAGCAAACAAATTATAATTCTTTGTCAAGAATTCTCCAGTCTGTTTTACATGTATTTCCTATGCTTCAGGTGTCTGAACATTTAATTAATAAAAGGGCATTAATGAAGTTAAAAAAAATAACAGTTATTTCGAAGATATAACTAGTAGTTGTTTGATTAAAACAACACTACAAAAAAACTAGCAGCATATACCTGTAAAAATTCACCTTCCAAGGCCTCTCAGAGGACAGACGTTCCCCACCAAGTCTCAGTGCCCACATAGGCAGACTCCTTCACTTAGGTTTCAAACTCCTCAGCCACACACTTGAAATACCTACATATGATTTCAGATGTTAAAGTGGAATCTGTATGACTATACCATGGAGTACAATCTAGCCTAGGCCGATAGATGAGGTCTAACTGATCTGAGAGTGTACAAAAGGGTTAATAAAACCTTTAAAGCAAACTTTTACCACTCCATACTCCATGACTTTGTCAACCATAATGGGCTCAATTGCCCTGTGGTGTTTCATGCCCCCGCCCCTTGTAAATTTTTTTTTTAATTTAAGGTTTTTATTCGGACGCTGCTGGGGGTCAGTTTGACCCCAATTGAAATGCATGGGAAACTGAAAGTACTATGCGCCTCGAGTGCCGGGGGTAATATAGACCCTCCCCAAATACTGTTAAAAATAAATAAATGTCTATTATTTCTTTAAATGCTTAAACCAGAACCTGTTCTTTCCTTCTTTTCTCACAACAAATGGAAATAGAAAGAAATACAGCACGGTGCCTGTTTTTATAAATGACATTTTTGTATGTACAAAAATATCACTACAAACGTTATTATACCCCAAGGTAAAGAATCACCTTACAAATCAAATATAATATTTATTGATGGCACTGGCTTTCGCCCTGGCCCAAATTAACACACACAAAAACATAGCAATTATATAACCAAAGAACCACTTTACAAACATAAATTAAGTTGTATAGTTTGCAGTTATAACCTTACTAGTGTGAACCTTCAACACTTTTTTTTCATCATAGCTGCTTTCAGAGTTCATTTTGAAAATTACTTACCAATCAGCCATAGGGGGTCGTTTGCACCCCTCCATTTACTTGCTAAGTGACCTTTTTGGTCAGTAAGGGTTAACAATAAAACCTTTTGCAGTAAGGTGGACAAGGATAAGGTTATCTAAAGGCAGACCAGGAGACTTCATGGAGCCATCTCAGAGGAATACAAAGTGTGCTAATGACCCCTCCAAATACTTGCCTTTTTGCAGTAAGGTTGCTATCTAAAGGCAGCTATCAGACTTCATGGAGCCATCTCAGAGGAATAGAAAGATAATTAGATAGAATCACTTGGCACCTCACTTGAGAAAACAGCTGCTATTCCTGTGTAGTTGGTAGTATTCATTGTGGCCATCGTGGGGTATTACGGACCCCTGCTGGCTTTTGTTTTATTCCTATTCCTATCCTTCCCCCACAAAATCTTGATACTGTGTGAATTCTTTTCTAGACAGCTGTTGTCCTTTTCAAATTAACCCCCGTTTTAAAAAAAATTATGGCTTACTTGGGGTCTGTTTGACTCCAACACCGGATTAGTACAGTGGGCACGTCAAACTTGCTAGGGTTATATAGGACCCGACCTTTAAACCTGAAAGTTCCTGCTTTTGTTCAGTACGAAAGGGTTGGTTTATAAAGCCCTGCAAGGTCTGGGCCCCTCATACCGCAGGGAGCGCCTCGCCTTCTGCACCTCAGTACGATCCCTTTGGTCCACCAGGGGTGCCTTTCTGGAGGTCCCCCGTGTAAAATGGGGGGCTACAATGGAGAGGGCGTTCTCGGTGGCCGGGCCATGACTTTGGAACTCCCTCCCGGAGGANCCCCGTGTAAAATGGGGGGCTACAATGGAGAGGGCGTTCTCGGTGGCCGGGCCATGACTTTGGAACTCCCTCCCGGAGGAAGCCTGCCTGGCCCCATATCTGCTGGCTTTTTGCCGAGCCTGCAAGAGCTGGCTGTTCGCCCAGGCCTTCGGAGGGGAGGGTGGGATAGTTGGGGAGTAGATTTTGGGAGTTTTAAGAGACTTTTAACATATTGTTGTATTTTTTAATATTTCTATTGTATTTTTATGTATTTTTAGTTATTGTACGCCACCCCGAGATGCCGTGGGCATGAGTGGGGTGGCTAATAAATATAAATAAATAAATAAATAAATAAAAGGGCTGCTGTGTTCTAGAGACAAGTTGATGTCTAGCACTGACCCTTGGAACTACTACAGAATTGTAAGAGGATGAGACCAAAAAAGTGTTTTTCTACATTTGGGAGCTTGAACTTCTTAAAATGGAGAAAAGTAATTTCAAGCCCTAACTCTATTGTATGCAAAAGAGGATCAGAAAAAAGTCAGGCACAAACGAGGAGCTTCCCTTCCTTGTTTTGATTTGATGACAAATGAAAAACTTCCACATTGCAAGAGATGGGATGGGGACTAAAGACCTCTCTAACTCTACTACTGCTACTTAGCATTTTTATAGCACTGCTAGGCGTACACAGCGCTTTACAGTCAAAGCTTTTTTTTTAAAGACAGGTTCCTGCCCAGTGGGCTTACAATCTAAAATGGACAAGGATAAGGGGAACACAGGGACACAAACAACACACACTCCCATAGTTTTTGGTTTTTACTGAGAGGGAACTGAAGCGGAGAAGCTGTGACTTGCCCAAGGCCACCCAATGAGTTCATGACTAGGGTGAGTTTTGAACCCTGGCTTCCCAGGTCCAAGTCTAGCATCTTATCCTCTACACCACACTGGCTTCAGACCAGTGTGCCTTCAGACTCAGACCAGTTCTTAAACTCAAGACCTTCATCTGGCCCTGAGCTGCCCCTCCATAAAGCACACAAGAGACCTCTGTTCCTTTGGTGACACTGTTATGGCTTATTGGTAATTTCACTGCACAGCGACTCCTTGGTTCCCCAAAACATTCTACTCACTTCTCATCTATAGGCTCTAATGATGCAGAGCTAAACTTCCTCTGATGGACCAGAGGCAAGCTGTTTCCCCAAGCTGCAAGCCTCTCTTGTCATGATCATTTCTGGTGATCTCCTTCTCCCACCTACCGTACTCCCATGTTCCTGGTCAGGCTTTATATAGCCAATTACCTCCCAACTGATAGCAACCTCCTGTTTCCAATAGGGCTAAAAAACTATTAGAAGCAGCTGGGGTGCAAAGGATCCCCACCCCTCCAGTACTTACAGGAACCAGCCATACACTCATTCAATAAGAGAAATCTATACACTAAAAGTATATAAAGTATTGTATTGTAGAAAGTATATACACAACAGAATAAGCAGAAAGGGAGAACATTCATGTCCAGTATGGAATTTATGACATGGAACTAACCCTTTTGTTTACAGAACTGGAAAAAGTGCTCAAGAACCATCAATCACTATAAATTAATTCATTCAATTAATGAACGGCTGCTGTCATCGAGTACCCATCTGAGGTACCCAAAGATGTTACCAGCAGGTTCGGCTCCTGGGTTTTGGCCTGGGATGGGGATTCCCCCAATATTGTCATTAGGATTCACAAAACACAGTGGCGGGAGTCCCACCTCCTGGGCCAAATCCAGCACTGCTGACATTAGGAGCAGCTCCAGCTTCGCTCCCAGTGGGATCTCAGAGTAACCAGGGCACTTACTGACAATATCAGTTCTGATGTTTGGAAAAAAAACACTTTTGCACAAGTAAAAAAAAACCTTTTGGTGCGTGCGTCTGGATTGACTGTGACCATAGTCTGATGAGCTGGACAGGATCCTGGACCATATAAAGGGATGCCTCAGTTTCTCAGGACAGCACCCTGTTTAGAGGTAGTGTACTGTTGTGAAGATCTGTCCTGTACAGCTCTTGAGGAAGCTTGCCTGTGTGAGACTTGCCCTGCCTGGCAAGAAGTCAAAAGGCGAGCCTTTTGCAAATAAAGCCCTTTTTAGCATGTGAACCAAATAATATTAAAATAATAAATTTTCATAGTTCTGACACTTCACAACATAAAATAAAATAAAACAATATAAAATCAATGTAAAAACAATTTAGGAGAAGGTAAAGAGAGGACAAAATACATCGTCCTAAAGCACCAAGAGAATAAAAGAGTCTTCAGATGCTTTTTAAAGGAAGGAACTGATACGAATATCTGGTCAATTCAAGTGTGATGAGTAGGGTCCTCCTAGTTCTCTTACAAGTATGGCTGTCGCATCATCTGGTGCTGGTAGCAGACTTTGATCTTCCAAAAGACAGAAATTTCTATCATGGTACAAGTGGGACAGAGTGATATGGCCAGACGTCTGCTTTCCTAATGGGATAAAGAATCGACCCGGAGGCACAGCTAGCTCTTAACGCTGAGTATAATATTCCTCCTCAAGCAGAGTCTGTGCAGCATCTCTCCAGCTCCTTAGGGGGAGCTGTTACTGTGCTGACTGAACATGTAGACTGCCTGTTTGCCTGGATGCAGAGTCCAGCCAAAACAGAAATGGTGGGGGCTGCTGGGAACTAGATACTAACATTTCTTTATTCATCACTGGCTTAATTACAATTGGTGTGACAAAAAAACAGTGTGGATGAGAACAGATACTTCTGCATTCAGACGCTGAAGACCACCTCTCTACAACTAATTCCCATACACTTCAAGCTGGTCAGGACTTCTTTGTGTAGATCTGCTCGTTGAACAAAAACACACACACGCTGACTGCCTCACGTACACCATAACAGATCCTTTTGAGCAGTCTTTCTATTGCAGCCCTTTCACCCAATGTTTCAGCAAAAGGAAAGTTTAAAAGGTTTTTTTGTTAAATGATGTAACCTCTCCCTCCTGCCTCCCCGTTTTAAAAAGTAAAAACCTCTTGAATAATACACATGATCTTAATAGGAGCTTCTAGAGTGCCTTTTACCAATAATAAAAAAGATGGAGAACAGAGTCGGGTTTTTATCCATTCTACATGCAAAGAACATTAAAATGAAAATTAATCTACTGCTGGCCAAATTGCATTGAAAGAGTTTCTTACATAGGCTAGACTTGTAATGTTTTAGCAAGCTAAGTTGCACAACTGTATAATTGTTTTTGCACACAAATCTCAAAGGTTTGACCTAACCTGACCAATACAGAAGCCACACTAGTCAGCTTTACTTCACACCATTCTTCCTGGGTATTGTAAATACATGGATGCCTGGCTGAAGATCCTGTGTGTATCCAAAGATGCTTGTATCAGGCGAATAATAAATACATTTGTGAGGAAAGGCGAAATACAATGAACACATTATAGGGTTAAACATGAACCAGTATGGATATGAACACAAAAGCTTTAGTGACACAGAAACATGCACAAAGGGCACAAATGCCTCTCCCTTTGTTTTAATTTATGTGCATTTATATAGTTCACATAATAGGCATGCAGGCAAATTAAAGAAAATGAGATATATTCATCTCCCCTTTAATCCTAGGTATCTATGATGTTTATGAGATAATACTGGGAGAAGCAGCAACAGAAACATGCTGGCAACCCAGGACGGGTAGGGAAGTTTAACTGTGATAAATGAGTCTATGTAAAAAAGGGTATATCTGGCAGGTGGGCAACAGCAGCTCAGCATACACCTGAAGACCCCAGAATGGCCCACACAACATGCTGCTCCCACTCTTTACATCAATACAGAGTAACATACAATCCCTACCATCCTAAATTAAAGACACCTTTGATGTCAACTAGCTATACAAAGGGAATAGCCACCAAAGGGCTGCATATATATTGTTGTTGTTATTATTATTATTATTATTATTATTATTATAGCACTGCATCCTTTTCCCCCTCACTCAATCTTGTTCCCTGTAACTAAAGACGTTTTTACATGGACAAATTATCCCAGGATCAGGAGAAAACTATGCCGGAATTGTTATCCAGGCATTACAAAATGGTATCTGTTTACACGGACATTTCTATCCCAGGATGAATTCATTCTGGGATAGTTCATTTGACAGCACATTGCTGTTATCCCAGGATTAGAGTCTCTGAAATGAATATCAATCCCGAGGTGCTTTTCATCTGTGCTCAGTGTGCTGATTTCTGGGATTGAGGAAAATCTGATTTTCTTAATTCTTCTGATTTCGGAGTTGAAGAAAATGGAAACTCGTTTGCCTGCTTTGTTCTGTGGGTATTTAAACTTGGCGCTCCACAGCGTACTGTTGAAGGATGACGGAGGTAATAGATCACCCTACAGTCAAGCACTCCTAGATACCACAAAGGCAGACATTCATAGAGAGGATGTCAGCCCTTGCCATAAACACTCTCTGATACTAATCCCGGGATAGTTGTTTAGACGGACCTAATCCTGGGATAGTTTAACATCCAGATGTTACAAAACCTAGAAAAAGAGGTTTTGTAAATCACTGGGTTTTTCAGTGATCCTGGGATTACGATCACTGAATGCTGTGTTTAGATGGACCTCTCATCCCAGGATTAACACTCTAATCCTGGGATAAGTATCTGTGTAAAAACGCCCTAAGTGAAGCACGTGAGCCTGCTACTTCTCAACCTCATGAATGTACTCCTATCTCTCCCGATGTTCACCTCTCCCTTGTCTCTTAGATTTTAAGCCCCTTTGGGGTAGGGACCTGTCCATAACTATTGATTGTTCAGTGCCAGGTACATTACTGGTGCTATATAAATAATACAAATAATTATCCTTACATGTCTAATCTGTGTAGCTCCTTACACTTAGCAACATTGTCAGTGGCAGAGAACCAGAAAGCCGGGGGCTCTCACCTCTTCTTTACTCATTTGCCAAAGCAGGGCAAGATGCACTAGGGATGGGACTCTGGGCAAAATTTCGGTTTCGGTCAATTTTGATTCTTGTGAATTTCGGGGTTTTTTTTTGTTTTGGTACTATCGGATCTTTTGCATTGATTTTTGTACTGGATTTTTAACGTGTTTTCTCAATGGTGGAAAACTGCAATGTTAAAAATCAGGTACAAAAATCAATGCAAAAGATCCGATAGTACCAAAAAAGAACCAAAATTTCGGATTAATCTGAAATGGCCATTTTCGGGTACTTTCGGTTTTATCCAAAACCGAAACTCCCATCCCTAAGATGCACCCTGGAATCAGATCCTGCTGCCACTGACACCCCGCTCTCTGCTTTTACAAGGACAGCACCTCCCTATCACAACGGAGGTACCTTTGACTGTAAACATTTATAATGTTACTTGTTTAGATATTCATTTAAATAAGAATCTTTGCCAGGAGTTTGGTGAAAGATCTATTAAAAATATTGAAATTGACGTTTTGATGATTTTATTATCTGCTATGCAAATAACTATCACCACAAATGCATTTTTCATCTAAAGAACAAAAATCTCTATTATCCACCCAGCAGAGCACAATGACTATACTGCATCGTGTAAGCTAATCCTTAAATGCTGGTGTAGCTGATTGCAGGTATTAAGGTGACTGACTCTTCTGGGAACTCCCGGAAAACAGAGCTAAAATAAAAGGAAGCAATAAGTGTACCTGGGAAATAGACGCTACAACGTGCGAGTCTTTCCCCCTTCATAGTGGGGGTCATCCCCACCTTGACATACAGTCCTCAGAAATTATATCACAGCTAGAAGGATGAAAGTGGTAGCTAACTGGGTAAGGCTCTCTGAAGCCCAGTATTTTACTTTATTAGTAGCTTTGAGGGCACATTATGGTCACTACCACAGGTGTATATCATACAAGCCTGTGGGCTAAGACACCAAGCCAAAACTGAATCTGGCGCTCACACAAGTTTGTCATCAAGACTGAATGCTTTTTGGCCTGGTTTCCTATACATATATTAAAAAAGCTTACACAATCACGCTACGTGCGTGTCCCCATCTCCTTAAAATTTGATCATACTGGCTGATTTAAACCAAATTTGGTCGAGGGGACACAAGGTCCAAAGATAAGAAGGATCAAAATAGGGGCACCTGGAAAGGAGATATGAGCCTTTTTAACTTAAAAATCCTATTGGCTTACATTGAGAATTGTCCGCCCTTTAGGAAAGCAGAGTTCAATAATTTGGGTGCTTACTGCAAGGAACTATTTGTTACTTTACTGTTTCCAAATTTCAGCACTTTCACTGTCTACTGTGAAAACTAAGTCTTTACGTAGCTTACCTGCTTACTTTTGGCTGAGCAAAAACAGCTTAGTTTAGTTTTTTTGTACTATATACATACCACATTAAAGTCTGGTTTATTTAAAATTTAAATTGTCCTATCATAAATTGTTAACTGAATTCTAATGCTCATCATACAACTTGACCCAATCACGAGTAAACAAAATACCTAGTAATTCAGAAATGTATTTTCTAACAAGAGAAAAAAGTAGAAATTGAAAATCTGAATCAATGTATATTAGCTATGGAAGCAGCGTCTCTTTGTTACAAGGGCAATACAAGAAGCCTTTTTGAAATTCCCGAGAGCCGTTTTAATTCTCGGGGGTGATATGAATATTCGCACTGGGAATCCGAGAGCCAGCTTAGAAATTCTAGAGCCTGAGGAATATATAAAACATCCTTTTAATAATCTTCACACATCTATGGACAATATTAAAAGTCCAAGGGCTCCTAGACTGGCCCAGTTCCTGTGTGATCTTGACCTGGTGATACTGAATGGTACAATGTCAGGTGATCTTGAAGGGCATTTTACTTTCCATTCTAAGCTTGGTTCCAGCATTATTGATTATTTTATAATTTCTTCCAGGCATCTATTTGAAGTTTTGGAACTAAAGGTCCTCAATGTTGTAGAGACAGAACATTCTCCGCTTGCCCGCCTGATGGGTTATCCTCACTCCTCTAGCTTGAGACTTTCATCCATTGTTAAAGACAAGTCTTCGCTGGAACTTGCAGTTGGCCCTGTGCGTCCCAAATGGTCCTTAAATTTGGGCGAAATATTTTCAGCATTTATTCGCTCTCCTCCAGCCTATGAATTAAGCTCGGGAATTTTGGAAGCATCCCCAGAATCAGTCAAACAACTGTTGGAACTATTTATTCCTCTATTAACTTCTATGAAAGTCCGTAGACCTGGGAATTTGTATCCTCGAGGTTGGTTTGGCTCTGATTGTGCCAGAGCTAGGAACTCTCTTCGGAAAATAGTTAGACTCATGAAGGGCCATCCTACAGAAAGTAATAGGACTCATTTGGTAGATAGTAGGAAATCATATAGACTCCTCCTACAGAGAAAGAAGTTGGATTCCCAACTAAGACAATGGAACCAGTTACATCAAGCAGCTCTAGCAAACAACTCTAGACAATTTTGGTCGCTTATAGCTAGGGCTAGGATAGGTGGTCCTTGTGCGCACAACAACCAGCTTTCTTTATCCAAGTGGCAGTCATACTTTGAACACTTATTTTCTAATCCTGAAAACGTCTATTGGTATTGAACTCCAAACCATTGACAGATTCCAGGAATGGCCACCAGTTTCTTTCACAGAACTAACTGAGCTCATATCTCAACTAAAGAGTGGTAAGGCCCCAGGGATTGATTTTATTCCCCTGGAGCTATTGAAATACGAGTCTACTTGGTGGGTTTCACTACTGGCTCCTCTATTTACGCAAATTAATGCAACAGGGGTAATTCCAAAATCTTGGCTCAAAAGCCTGGTGATACCAATCTATAAAAAGGGGGACCTTAATGAACCCACAAACTACAGACCAATTAGTCTTTTGTCTGTCGTGGGGAAGCTTTATGCAAAGTACCTTCTAGGTAGGCTTCAAAACTGGCTTAACTCTGAGAAAGTTATATTCCCAGAGCAAGCAGGTTTTAGAGCAGGCCAATCTACCCAGGACCACATATTTGTTCTTAGGCATTTAGTAGCAAAATACACCAAAGCTCAAATGAAAGGTTCTTTATTTTTCTGCTTTGTTGACCTGAAGGCCGCATTTGACACCATCGAGGGGTGTGCGCCAGGGTTGTATCTTGGCTCCGGCTCTTTTTAATTTCTATGTCAATGACTTAGTTTCCTTCATGGCCGGATGTAATACCCACCCTCCAAAGTTGGGAGATCGAAGGCTCC
>QEPC01001717.1:747714-787660 GCA_003113815.1 Sphenodon punctatus | reverse complement strand
GGGGGGGGGTTGCTCCCCTCCAGGGGCTAGGTAATCACGTGAGCCGCTCCTTCACAGCTCCTTTTCTGCAGGGGATGCCTTGGGTTGCTCTTCCACCCAATGTTGGTGGGGGGAATTATGCCTATCCAGGTAGCAATCAGCAGGCTGGTATGAACTATGGGTGGGCTGGGTGTGGTGGGATTAATTTCTCAAGGCAGTTTGGGGGTGTCTACAGGGTCTTCTTATATTAATACCAATTTTAAAATCAGTTTCTATGCAGAGTGCAGGCTCCTTAGGGCAAGGTCATTTGTCTCCTATAGGGGGAGTACTGGGACAGCTCCCTGGTCCCACAGGAAGTTCAGCTGGTGTGGGTCAGGCAGGTTCCAGTCAGGTGTTGACGTCTGGAATTGGGGTAACCCAGCAGCTCCCTGTGGCCGCACGGAGTGCAGCTGTGGCTCCTAGCGCGGTAACTGCAGGTAAGGTAGGGAGTGGGGTTGAGGCATACTAGGAAGCTCAGTTAGCGAATGTGGGGCACCCACTTCAGGCATGGGGTTGGTTGTAGGGCATAGTGAGGGACACAGTGGGTATGGGTGGAAGATCTGATCCTGGGTTTTTTTCCTAGTCAGCAAGGGGGGCTTGGGGCAGCACAGCAGCAGGTCAGATTAGAGAAGGCATCTGGTCAGGATAGGTTGCCATACTCAAGTATTTCTAGGCCTTCGGGATATTATCTGCTTCCATTCACTACAGAAAAGATTTTAAGAGTGGAATATATTGACATTTTCTCCCTGCTCAACAGGGAGACTATTAAAGATTCCCTTGATGGAGGCTTATTCTCAACGTGGGTATTCCTTGGCAAAATACCAGGATATCATTCATAGGGCCAAGAAAATTTATTTGGGGGGGGGGGGGGGGGGGAAGAGACATGGCTGCTGTACGATGAGGAGTTGAGGACCAGGGCTGCAGAGGATCCTTATTTGAGATGGGAGGCTACAGATCAGGAATTGTGGCTGGAGTTCAATGTGCCCGTCACGTCCATTGTCTGGCCTGCAGACAGGCAGTGGGCAATTTCTCCCCTTTGTTGCCATGGGCCATCATTGAAACCCCAATAAATGCCTTTTCCAGTGTCTTGACACTGAGTGGCAACAAAGGGGAGAGACTGCCCACTATCTGTCTGCAGGTCAGACAATGGACGTGACGGGCACATTGAACTCCAGCCACAATTCCTGACCTGCAACCTCCCACCTCAAATAAGGATCCTCTGCAGGATGGATATCAGTCTGAGAACAGCAACTGTAAACGTCAGAAAGGAAAAAAGGGAGGAGATGGGGCGCAAGGAAAGCAAGAACAGGGGTGTGTGTGGATTCAGCACTGTGGCTTAAGGCACCCTCGCCTATTAAGTTGGGTTTTTTGGAGGAGTATAGTTGACTACCCTGTAGTTGCAGATGGGGATTGTTTGTTTGAAGGTTTTCAGTTTGATTTCCGGATTCCGTTTGATGGGGATACGTGTCTTGGTGTCGGAGGATTTGAAGTCAGTGAAAGGAATGGAGTTTGTGGTGCGGGATAAGATTAAGAGGTGAAACTTGGAAGGGTGGCTGGTCCCGTCAGGGATCTTCCTATGCCAAACTTAAGATTGTCACCTTTCCTACCCAAGGGGGAGTTCAGTCAATGACGGGATTGATCCAGCCTTATGCTCGGTGAAGTATGGGTCTTTCAGCTCAGCAGTGGAGTTGGTTAGAGTGAATGGACAGAGAGCCATGTTAGCTAAGAGCGATATAAATCAGTTTTTAGTTTGCTCCCAGTGCACCCCTTGAACTTTGACTTGTTAGGCTTCCAATTTGAGGGAGCCTTTTATTTTGACAAGGCGATGCCCACAGGGTGTTCTATTTCCCGTTCAGCATTTAAGAGTTTTAGTTCTCTACTGGAACGTGCAGTTAAGAGACAGGCAGGATCAGCATTTGTAACTAAATATTTTGACGATTTCCTGTACATTGGCAGGGCTGGAATGCCTGAGTGTGAGGTATTGTTGGGGGTATTTTAAGAGGTGGCAGACCACCTTGGGATCTCGTTGGCAGCGGAGAAAACTGAGGGCCCTGCTTAAAGATGGACTTATCTTGGGATTGAGATTGACACCGAGGTTGGGGTTTGTTGGCTTCTGGATGACAAGTTAAGCAAGTTATCTGACTTTATTGGGAATGTTAGTTTGAGGAAAAAGTGACGCTGCAGGAACTGCAGTCGATAATTGGGCATTTAAATTTTGCTTACAGGGTAGTGTCTCCAGGATGGGCAATTTGCTCTCATCTCACCAGTGCAACAGTGGGATTGACTAAGCCTCATCATCATGTTAGGGCGTCGGAGGTGATGAAAAACGATCTGGAGGAATAGAAAGTATTTTTGCAGACATACAATTAGGGTTTGTTTGGCAGTCTACACTGTTATTGGAGGCGGATTTTCAGATCAATTCGGATGCTGCGGAAGGCATCAGCTTTGGTTTGTATTTCTGGGGCTGGTGGTGTGCGGAACGGTGGTCGGAAGAGTGGAGGAGAAATGTTCATTTGAGGAACATCACCTTTTTGGAATTTTTTCCTAGCTGTTCACTTATGGGTGGAGGAATTTAGGGATCACCGCTTCTGGTGTGACAATATGGCTGTTGTGCAAGTAGTTAACGCACGATCAGCAAAGTCTAAGTCTGTGATGATTTTAATGAGGGCATTTGTTTTGCATTGCTTGATTAATAACATCAGTTTTCAGGCTAGACATGTGCCTGGAGTACAGAATGGTATCTCTGATGCTCTTTCCCATTTCCAGGTTGAGAGGCTTCACATGTTGGTCCCTGAAGCCAGCAAGGATCCAGAGTAGATGCCTGTGGAGCTTTGGAGCCTTTGCTGCTGAGTATATTAGCTGGGGTTATGGGGGCTATAGCTCCCTCCACATTCAAAACTTATACTAGTGCCTTCGAGGAGTTTAGGGTTTTCGTAGTGGGGCATGTGGGCCCATTGTCAGTTATAGCTTTATCTGCTGGGTTTGCAAGAGGGCTGCTGCCACATTGCAGGCGTCTCCTTTTGGGATTGGACACCTCGCCCAAGTGGATTGGTTTGGCAGATTAGGGATGAATTGGGCTCAGCATGTGTCAATTTTTCTAAGGGCTGCGGGGTTGGGGTGAGCATCCAGGTATAGTTGTGATCCACCTAGGAGGGAATGATTTGGCTTATAGGAAACGGATAGGGTTAGTCATTGATATTAAAAGGGATGTCAAGAGAATTTTGGAATTGTCCCCAGGTGTTGTGATTGTGTGGTCAGACATAATAGAGAGGAGGGTGTGGAGGGATGCTAAGCATCCATCCAGGGTGGACATGATGCGGAGAAAAGTGAACAAGGAAGCGTGAGGATTAGTTAGTCAAATTTGGGGAGTTGCAGTGGACCATCTCCTGATAGCTAGTGGTTATCCTGAGTTATACTGGGATGATGGGGTTCATCTGTTGGATATGGGGAACAATTTTGTTCCTGAAGGTCAGGGCTGTGCGCACTGATGGGCATTCCAAAGTTGTTTGGGTGGAGGTAACCAAACAAGGCTGGTTACTCTTGTGGTGGTATCCTGCTCAGCTATCCAGTGAACAGGGCTTGGGTAAACCCTGGGGGAAGGGAAGGCATCCATTTGACATCAGCGAAAGGGTTAGTAATGACCTTAGGCTTGCCTGGCTGAGGATACTTGCTGTTCTGACGCTGGGGCACGTAGAGGGCGATTCATAGGGCTGCCCGGCTGATGGGTGAGAACCTCTGCCTTGTTTCTGTGCCCCTTCTAGGCACCTGACCCTGTGGGTGGGTGTAAAGCCTCCTTTTGAGTAAGGCTAGCTGGCAGCTCAACAGCTTGACTGATGTGGGAGCTGACTGACCAGGGCAGGCGTGCTGCGGCGGGCACTGTTCCTGGGGTCAGACTCGCTTAACACATCAGACCCCGGATGGGGTTACGTATTTATGCTGGGAAAGCTGGGTGGATTTAGTTGGAATGCCCATGAATTGTTTGTTTGATTGTTAATTAATAAACTGCAGTCCTGTTTTATCAATAAAGTAGTGTCTGTGTCTTCATTTTGTCTACCCCTCAGCAAATTTCCAATGCTCTAAGCTGACATGATTAACTCCATTAAAAGTGTCTGCAAAAACTTTAAAATGGCACACTATAACCTGTACCTATAAACTTCGTTCCTCCCGTCTCTTTTTTACTTTCATTTTTAACTTTTGTGTTGTAAACTATGTTTATTTGTAATGTTTATCTGTATTGTTTATTTATTTTTAATTTCTTTGTTATGACCTATGGTTACAACAATGAACTTGTGATGATGATCAACTTTGTTAAAGCCAGGTTCATAGTCATTATAGAGTGGGATTGCCAAACACAAGGCTAAATTCTTAGTTGTTATCCAAGATTTTAAAAAGATTTACTTTTACTATATGAAATTTTAAATCTAGTCAATAAATATAATGCAGGACCTTCATGAACATCTCAAATAATTCTAAATTGCAAAACAAACAGTAGTGGCTCTCTAAAAAAGTTGACAAATTGATATGATACTATTAAATAAGATTAATATTATTACAATCAACCCCTCCAACACATCAATGTATAGGTTTATGGAAAATATATTTTAAATAGTGTTAAATCTAAAAGATTTTCTCCTGAGCTGGCACTATGGCTTAACGAGGGGTAAAAGAAATATTCTCATTGGCACTTCCAACACTATTTAAAATGTGGCGTGGTGGTTATGTGATGCTATAAATAATTAGCATATCTTATTTCAGAGATAGTTATGGACCAGATTGTGTCTGCACAATGGCTCAGCAATCTAGAAAGCTAGTATGCAAGTGTAAAATCCCGCACTGAGGAAAGAGATTTATTCTTAGTCTGAGAATGGCAACTGTGATCTTAGGAAATTATACATGCCATGAAACCCAAACAAGCAGCTGTTCTACTTAAAGGACAAATGACCTAGATGGGCAAGAATTCCTACATGGTGGTTTCTGTACAAGCTGCCTGACAGTGACTGATATAGCTACCTCAGTCATCTTCCCCCTCTTCCACCCTCTCAAGACTTCACAACCTAGTTAGCAAAGATAAACTATCAGGATACAAACAGCTATATGGGACACTTTTAATATCTACGGAGAAACACTCAAAAAGCCATGGGACTGGTTGATGTATGACAAGGGTGGACAGACAAGTTTAGTAGATTAATCAGCACCAAGGACGGTCCCACCTCACTGGAAGAATATATAAATTATGAAGGATGCTCTGACTTGAACCAACCAATAAAAAGGTATTCACATTTTAATTATGTTACAATGGGGGAGGGGGGGAGGAGTTTCTCCCTGGAAACAAAAAGAGAAGGAACAATAATGAAAACAAAACGAGTGTGTGAAATAATTTAAGACAATAAAGGTTACAAGGATTTTTAACACACCTTTTCGGGAGAGAAGAAGGAACATAAGTTGCTCATTATGGAGCAGCAGCCACTGCTCCATAGTTAAGGCCAAAGTGCACTCTCCATTATAAATCCTGAACATTCTAATTGTCACTAATTAAATTATCCTATTTGTGTGAAAACTGGAGAAGAGGGTTGCTCGTGTGTGGGGTACCACGTATACAAATTTTATGGAAACCTGATAAGAGACAAAAATGTTATAGCAGTTGAAAGGTGCGGACCAGAAAATGTTTTTACTTTCAGGTATAAGGTGCTTTTTTGTTAACCCTCAGTACTTAATGCTGAAATATTGCATCAGCGTTTGGTGGTATTACCTCATTAAGGGGCATTTCCTTAGTTATTCTGGCTTTTGAATTTTTAAAAACCATGCCACATTTTTTAAAATCCAAAAAGCATTGAAGTTATGGGGAAAGCTATAACATTGTGCATGCGTGGTCGGCTCCTGGTCACGTGGCAGTCCAGATCAGCTGTTGCTGCTTCTGCACTGCCGAGAGTCGAGCAGGGAGGCAGGGGACTTTCTCCTCCCTCCCTCTTGATCTCTTGGGCGGCTCAAAGTGAATTGCCCCTTGGGATTTTGAGGCATCAGGGAGGACACCCCCCCATCACACCTAGCCCACTGGCCTATGCCACCGCTTCCTCTGACTACCCTCACCTCCCCTGCATGGGGGGGGAAGGCTTTTCAAACAAGCACTCCCCCTTGTGGGCTCCTAGTAGTGCGTCAGCTGCAACAGCGGATTGCTGGTGGGTGGAGCCAGGAGTCGAGAGGGCTGGTTAAAAGAGTGTCCTGGCCATGCAGCACCGCCCCACCACCCCTGGCCTCCCTGCAGCTTCCCAGCTCCACCACCCCTGGCCTCTGCTCCAGCTTCCCAGCAGGTCCTGTGCACCACATGGAGCCTTTTCTAAGCAGCTCCCCCTGTTAGGAGGAGTTGCTTAGAAAAGCCTCCCCGGGCAGCTCAGAGCACCTGCATGGGGAGATGGGGGGAGAAAAGCTCCCCACCTGAACAGCATAGAGGACCTGCAGGGAGGCTGGGCGTTCCTTGGGATTTTGGGATGGTGGGGAGGACACCTCCCCAATGTCCCTCGACCCTGCAAGTCCTGTGAAGCCGCAGGAAGCCTTTCCTAAGCAGCTCTTTCTGTTCGCTTGCTGCCAGGAGCAGACAAGAAGAGCTCCTTAATAAAGGCTCCCCAGGGAGGTTGGGGTGGGGTGGAGAAGGAGGCCTCCAGGAGCAGCAGGCAAGTGGTGAAGGTAAGTGTGAAGGGAGGAAGGGGAGGTGTGTGTGTGTGTGTGTGCATGAATAGGGTGTGTGTGGTGATTGGGTGTGTTTGGGGAGGGAGGGAGGGGGCTGCAGTGTGTGTAAAGGGGGTGTGATGGTGTGTGTTTTAAGTGTGAGGGGGGTGTTTAGGGAGGGAGGGGTGTGAAGAGTGAGTGTGTTTGGGGAGGGAGGGTGCACGTGTGTGTTGGATGGATGTGTTTGGGGAGGAAAGGAGCTGTGGGGGGCTGGGGTGGTCTTGCATTTTTATGTTTGGGGAGGGGGTGCCAGCTTTGCCTTGCTATCTGGTTTGGGGTGGTTGGTGTGCCCCTGCACACTCTGCATTTTTATGTTTGGGGAGATGGTGCCAGCTTTTCTCTAAGCCGGGTATGAAATTTAAGTTTTCTTAAAACTCTACGCTTGATCTAATTCCTGCTCTAAGTTGGCACTGAAAACGGGATGTCCACCTGAAGGAAGGTCTACGTGCCTCCTCCCCTTGTAATCTAACCTTGGGCTCACCGAAATCAAGAGATTTTTAGGAAGCAAATGTCCTTTCCTAACTTAAACAATGTATACAAAACCGTGAAATCTCCTAAACACCTACCCCAACCTTAATGAATACCTTCCCCCATAACAATCTCATGATTTTGAACCTGTTCTTGTGATTGTAAGGAAAAAATAAAAGTAATTACTTCCTCCTGCTCTACACTGGCAAGGAGAGCAGGGATTCTGAATTGGAGAACTATCTGTGTGACTCACCTGAGCTGAGTCCCAGAAGTTTTCCAAAATCAAAAATCTCAAGACTTTTAAAAATCATGAGATGAGCTTCAAAATCATAAGATTTTAAAGGGGAACTGTCCTTCCCTAGCTTAAACAACGAACACAAGACCGTGAAATCTCCTAAACACTTCGCATAACCATAATCCTCTTTTCCTTTAACAATCTCATTATTTTGAAGCTGATTGTAAGGAGTCAGAACCCTTTTGAAAAAATAAACCTGGTCACTTTCTCGTGCTCTAACTTGGCAAGGAGAATGGGGAGTCTGAGTTACAGTCACGTGAGATGGGCCCTGAAGTTTCCCAAAATCACAAGCATCTACACTTTAAGGAGGTGAGCCCTGAAGTATCCCAAAATCACAAGCATCTACACTTTAAGAAATCACAAGAGCTTCAAAATCATGAGATTTTAGGGGGTAAATGCCTTTCCCTAACTTAAACAATAGAAGATGCTCCAATCTCCTAAGCATCGCCCCCAAGATAATACTTTTCTCTCCCTAAAATCTCATGATTTTGAAGCTGATCTCATGATTTTAAAGACAATGCTTTGGAAAAAAAATAAACAGAGTCACTTCTTCCTGCTCTAAGCTGGCAATGAGAATGGGGTGTCCATTTTAGAGAAGGATCTGCATACCTCCCCTTGCCATCTGACCTGGGGCCCAGAAGTTTTCCAAAATCAAAAGTGACAAGCCTTCCCAAAAATCACAAGATGAGCTTCAAAATCATCAGATTCTTAGGAGGCAAATGTCCTTCCCTGCTTAAACATTTAATACAAGACCATGAAATCTCCGAAACACTTCCTGTAACCGTAACACTCTTTTCCCTTAACAATTTTATGATTTTGAAGCTGATCTTGTGATTTTAAAGGAGACCCACACACAGCATAAATCATGCATAATCGTTACGCTGCTCATCATTCTACTGCCTCAGCAGGATGAATTTTCTCCATTGCGTTGTATTCATTAAAAAAGCCCAGGAAATTCAGTTTTCCGTGCCTGTATAATTCTTTAGTGGAGAACATCAGGTATTGCGTTGTAGTTACCAAGATTATCTGCAGGCTTGTATAATTTTTTTTGTCATGTCAGATTATTCTCCATGTTGGAAGGAGTCTGATTTGATTCCTTGCATTTTCTAAAATCTAATCAATGGGTACTGCCAGGCTTGTGCACAGCTTTGTAACCCTCTGCCCCCGTGAACAGCTTTGTAACCCACGAGTGCTCTCCACTTCAGGAGGTGAAGGATTTGTTATTGCTTCTCATACCCCAGGGGCAGTCACATTTCAGCACATGGTGAGTGTTTGAAAATCAGAAATGTTACTGTTATGTCGCTCAACATTCTACCGCGCCAGCAGGAGGAATTTTTGGTATTGCAAAATTTTGCTGTATTGCAAATCCTCTCAAAAAAGGAGGAAATTCTATAGTCAAAAGACCCTTTGGTTTAAGGAAGGAGTTAAGGCCCTTGTAAATGCATAGACTAGGGCTGCAACAAAAGCAATTTTTTCCTACAAAAATATTGCAATAATTGAGAATTGTCACCGAGATCTCGGTACAATCTCGATAACAGACTGAGATTTCGGTTGAGAAATTTTCCTTGAAATACTGGAATGAATGCAGTACACGGTAAATCAGTAAACAGTACATGATAATATTGAGGTAATTCTCGACCAAAAAATGTCAAAAATCATTTTTCTCAATCGTTTCTCGCTTAAAATAAGTTGAGAACCACGATTCTCAATGATAAATGAGAAAAACTTGAGATCGAGTTTCAGCCCTAGTGAAGTTGTAAGGGAAAACAGTTTATTTATTTATTTATTTATTTATTTCCTTGCATTTTTTAGCCGCCCCCTCATGCCAGTGGCATCTGGGGGCAGCTTACAACAGATAAAATATATAATAAAATTCAATTTAAAACAAAATTACAACGCTCATATCTCAAAAAAATTTTCTCTTCTAAAATCAAAAATCCTTCCCCAAAGAAACTATCCCCCACCCCCCCCGAGCGAGCAGCCAGATTTTACAGGCTCGGTGGAAAGGCAATAGACTTGGGGCTAGGCGGTCTTCCTCCGGAAGGGAGTTCCAAAGTCACGGCCCAGCCACCGAGAACACCCTCTCTATTGTGGCCCCCCGTTTTACCCCGGGGACTTCCAAAAAGGCACCCCCGGCAGACCGAAGGGGTCGCTCTGAGATGCGGAGGGCAAGGCGGTCCCCGAGATATGAGGGACCAAGACCGTGTAGGGCTTTATAGGCCAAAACCAACACCACTAATCTGGCCTGGTATGCGATAGGCAGCCAGTGCAGGACACGGAGCACAGGAGTAATATGTTCCTGCCGACCCGTCCGCGTCAGGAGACGGGCTGCCACGTTCTGCACTAGCTGCAGCCTCCGGACCAGTATCATGGGAAGCCCCACAGAGAACGCATTTCAGTAGTCTAGCCTTGAGGTGATGAAGGAATGAATGAGGGTGGCCAGGTCGGGCCTGGAAATGAATGGACACAGCCTCCAAACCAAATACAGCTGGCGGAAGGCGGCTTTAGCTACTGCCCCCACCTGTCGATCCAGGCGGAGGTCTGAGTCCAACAACACTCCCAGACTCCGAACCTGCTGGACTACGGGAAGGCGGACCACCTCGACAAGGGGAGCCAACACCTCCTTCGCCCTACCCACCACCATCACTTTTGTCTTATCGGGATTGAGCTTCAGTCTGCTCTGCTGCATCCAATCCGCCACGGCCTCCAAACACTGGGACAGCACTGAGGCGGCAGAACCTGGGTCAGCTGAAAAAGAGAGGTACAGCTGAGTATTATCAGCATATTGGTGACAACGCACCCTGAACCCTCTCACCATCTCCCCCAAGAGCCGTATATACACATTAATAATAGTGGAGACAAGATCAAACCTTGCGGAACACCACAGGTTAAGGCCCGGGGGCTAGATGTTTCTGCCCCCAGTACCATCCACTGGCTTCTTCCCGAGAGGAATGAGCGGAACCATCCAAGGACAACCCCACCCAGACCCCCCCGGTCTCACAATTGTTTCAATAGCAGTCCATGGTCCACTGTTTCAAATGCAGCCGAGAGATCTAACAGGATCAGAAATATTGAACGTCCTGCGTCCATCTCCCAGTGGAGATCATTCACCAAGGCCACCAGCACTGTCTCTGTGCCATAGCCAGGGTGGAACCCAGACTGTAAAGGGTCAAGGAAACCGACACTGTCCAGATGCACCTGGAGCTGCAGTGCCACTGCCCGTTCAATAACCTTCCCTAAAAAGGGAAGGTTACCGACTGGTCGGTAACTGGCGAGTGCACCCACATCCAAAGATGGCTTCTTCAGCAGGGGGCACACCACGGCCTCCTTGAGACCGAGTGACAATCTCCCCTGCTGGAGGGATGTGTTGATTACCCTTGCCTGCACCGTCCCCAAGGTCTCCCTGGAGGCTTTCACCAACCAGGACGGGCATGGATCTAGTTCGCAACGAGTGGCTCTAACAGACCCCAGAACATCCACAGCATCGGCTGGCATCACCTCCTGAAACTCATCCCAGAAAGATGGACCAGACGGTGCCTGCATAACCTCGCGCTCCTCCCCTACTGCCCCTAATCCGCTGTCAAAATCACTCTGGATTCGAGCGATCTTGTCTGCAAAGTAGATGGCAAACTCCACGTTTGATACCATACATTGTCTTTGCTGCTTTTGCGGCGCGCAAGTTAAGGCTGTGGCTTTAACTTGCAATTTCCATACTTTTTGAAGCAGGACTGAATTCTTAACTCCTTCCTTAAACTAGAAGGTTTTTTGATTATGGCATTTTATTAATCTCAGACTTGAGAAAGACAGACACTTAATGCTGGAGGAAAAGAGCCAGCAACTGTGTGCTATTTTGCCCGGAGCTTCTTGCAAATGGAATATGCCAGCCTGTTGAATTATTCTGTGATGTGTATTTCTGCTGGACATGAACAGTGCAAAAACCAAACCAAATAATATCCATGCCTATAAGAAACCGTGCCTATAAGAAGGTGGGGGTGGTGTTCGATAATTTTCAATTTCAAGTACGCAATGAGGTCTATAGTATATTTACTGCTTGCTCCCAAGGCTTCTGTCTTTTCACCCTTCCCTGTACACACCAATGTACTGGTACTGTAGCAAACTAGCTTGCCGAAAAATCACCAAGACAAAACTATGCTAGAGCTGGAAGTGTGAACTTTGATTGCCCCCTCCACATCCGTCCCTCCCCCCCCACATGTATCATTAACTTCACAGTCTGTAGAGAACGCTGAAGAAACCTCATAAACAAAGCCACAGGTTGAAACAGAAATCTAGTATTTACAAAACAGACTTACTGTACTTTTCCCCAAGCAAATGTAATTCAACCTCTGATATTATCAAACAACTCAAACAATGTAATTACTTATATGACCGGTGAATTTTTTTTAGACATACCTGAAAATCCAGACCATTGTTAAACATCTCATCTAGTCACAGGGTAAGTCCTAACACACAATTTGGCAGCAACTCCAGCCTTGCTTTTGCTTTATGTTTTGGAGTTTTAAATATCTACCTAGCCAGATGCACAAATACCTGTTTAGCTATAAGAACAATTGCCAGTCACCTAGAAATAGTTTTTTTTTAAAAACTAAAATGTGTAACTTTAAATTCTGACACCATCCTGTGAGGTAGGAAAGTAAAAGTTAAAATATGTAAAATTCTTAACTGGCTCAGGAAAAACCATCAAGGATCTAACATTGAAACACACTTCTCGGTCACCGACACACACTTTATGCTAACCAGCTCCCTTTCTTACTGGTATTGATGTGCAGGCTCTGTGTACATCAATACCACATGGGATAATCACTGCTTCCCTCACTAGACTGTATGGGCATCTATATGCATGGAGGAGCATTGCTCATCTCCATGCAGGGTTTTGACCTATGCTCAATCCCCAAAAGTACTTGGATAACCTTACATCAATGACGCATTGCCAATACAATACTTAAAGTACATGCTAAAGTTTGCATTACCTTGCAGGACCAAATCTTGCAAGGATGTATGTTACGTTAGAGACAGGTGGTGCAGCTGCACCAGGAGGACTTGCACTCTGGCGCAGCTGCAACTCTGGTTGCTGGGAGGAGGCGAGAGGCCTCATTCCATCTTCTGCACCAGGACCCGTTCCAATCTAGCCATGCCCCTGAAGCCCCGAGTGTTTTTAAGGCTATAATGCTGTACAATTATCATGCATTCCAAACATCCTAGACAAGTATAGTCTGATCTGTTGAATCAAAAGCTTATTTCAGAATAAGAGATGGCTTTGTAAATGCTAAAGGCAACTCTGGTACGCTTCTTAAAATCCTTCATGTGGTTCAGACTTGATCATATGAACGAGTACTCATGTGAGCAGTCCTGTTGATGTGACCATGGTTGCCTGAGAGAGCCAGAACCACCCAGAGAAAGGTGGCAGGGAAGGGATCTCTTGTTACTTTTGCTCAGATCTTCAGGATAAGTCTCATCTACCATCTGAAACAACGAAGCAAGACAGATCGTCTACCAAA
This sequence comes from Sphenodon punctatus, assembly GCA_003113815.1. Lineage (NCBI taxonomy): Eukaryota > Metazoa > Chordata > Lepidosauria > Sphenodontia > Sphenodontidae > Sphenodon > Sphenodon punctatus. The sequence goes on along the minus strand of QEPC01001717.1, from coordinate 774,640 downwards.
GTATTCAAATTCCTTTGTTAAAAATACTAAAACTTGTGGCCAACCTTTTAGGAGGAATTCTTTGATTGCCATTTTATTTTATTTTGTTTAAAGCCCGGCTCACAAGATTAGTGATATATTAGCTTACAGTTACCTGGGAAGCAAGTTGTTAGGTGCTCCATTAGTGCTTCTTGCGTGACTTGTTTTCGTGCAGAGTTCATTGCAGAGATGGCTAAGCAAAGGATTTCCCCAAGTGGAATAAACTGTGATTGACTGATCGGAGACATACTGATTGGTGATACATCACCTGCGGAAAACAGAATGGACATTCAATGAAGTAGTTCACTTACCCATCAAAATGAATAGCTAGAGAGACAGATGCTTTCATCACAGGGTTGTATAGCATCCGCAATAAAATCTCCATAAGAAGAACAGGCAGTTGCTTATCAGGAAAGTCAGGAACAAGATAATTTTAAACATTCAATTTACAAAACTGAAAACATATTCTTAAGATACTGAAGTCCCACCATCTCCACATACACAGAAAGCTGGGCCTGCAAAAAAATGTACAATGCATTGCAGAGCTTCGCATTTACATGTGTAAAATGCTAACTACATACACAAACATGTAATTACAAATACTGCAGGCGCTCTCACGTTTTTGCAGGCACATTCACTTGCACACTCCTTTGAAAGATTGGCTGTATGATTCCCAAACCTCAGCACAGAACTGCTGATGTGGAGAACCAACTGTGGCTATAACGAAGTGGGCTAGGTCTGTGCTGGTACCACAGACATCTTGGGGAGTGGGGTATAAGCACGACTACAATGTGCAAATGCCCTTTGAATCTAGAGATGACCGTGCTGCCAGCAAGGACCAAAGCAGTCCCCGTTGTGCAGCTCTGTCAGCTGGCTTGCAGTGAGCATGTGCCACTTTGCAGCCACCTCTGGGTCCGTGAGAAGATTTGAGGACTGGCAATGGTCCACTGCTCCAAAGAGAGTTTAAGAATAACTAACCAACTGTATGTGCTAGAGCTGGAGAAGAAATGCTGAATTTTAAAAATTAGAGTCATTAAAAAAATCCTAAAGAAAACTGAAAATTTCCCTTAAAAGCGTTTTGAGTTTGTTAAGCAGCAAGAACATGAACCCTGCTCAGAAGTACAGAGGCACGGCAGACAAAGACCAGAAAATTATAAATCTGTAACAGTTCTCTCCTTGGCATGTAGTGTATCTTTGCATTGATTGTGCAGATTTAAAAGGAAGTCTGATATTCTGTGGATGAAATATGAACATGCACAGACAGCTGTGTTATCTGCTTTAAAATGAACTTTAACTTGCCAAGTTATTTACCCAAAGATCCCCCCCAACCCCCCCATGGAGTCTTTAAATCTATATTAGCTAATATTTAAAGAGCAACAAAAAAAAAAATTTTTTTTACAGGAAACAGTCTCATACGATGATAAACTATTTGTGGAGATAAAAGTACAGTGTGCATGACACTTTTAAAGTCTACTCTTTATCTCCCATTTTAGCGGTAATGTTTCCCAGATGGTCCCTGAAGTACGCCAATAATGACTATATACAGCAATAAAACTGGTGGAAAGCACAAGAACTTGGAGACTTTGCCAAAACATCCAAACCCTAACTAGTACCTATTGGATTCAGAGTAACTTTAGCGCCAGGGTCAGGTTTTGAGTTAGAGTTGGAGTAGTGGCTAGGGATCAGTTTTAGATTGAGTATGAAACCTCATGAGCTATTTTCACTGGAATTTTGGCTGTATTCAAACAATGCAATGTTAGATCAGGAACAAGTCAGTGACTGAATCAGGACTCTCAAACTGAATACTGACTACAAACATATTGACTCTGAATTAGTATTTAGAGTTGCTGCACACACACAGACTCCTTCACCAAAGGAAGCTGTTCGAATGTTTTTAGCGAACTCTGTGTTCAATATATTTCTTTCACTATGCAAGATGCATATTTTGTTTATACAGCAAGGACATTACTCAAGGCACGCTGAAGATTTTTTAAATAAAACCCACACAAATGGAAAAGTACTTAAAGGAAGTTTACTTCTACTACATCTCTACCAAGTTCCATTCCTCAAACAAGTCCCAATTCTGCAACTGCATCCACATTGACATACCCATGAGCCCACACAAAGTGCTTCAATTTTAGTGGGGTTCTCTGTTGGCACAAAAATTTGAAAAGGCAGATTTAAGAGCATGGATGTGTCCTTAAAATATTAGTAATCTGAGACTTGTTTTACATGGTTGGGGTTTTCTCCAAAATTCTGGCACATATTTGGATATTACTCAAGCAACAGTTATTGCAACAACAAAGTAGAAGACAAGAAGATATCTGATTTTTAAAAATAGAAGATATGCTGACATGTCAGGAAGAAAAAATAGTAGGTCCTGCATATTTTTTTATACATAAATATTATGTAATTTTTTTTACAGAGGGGAAAGCGGAGGGGACACTAAAGGGTTCATTGCACTAGTGCTGGAAAAATATCTGAACACAACTGGCATCATTTACTGTAGAGCAGCTGTTGCCACTCAATACTTAATGTGTGACCAAATCTGCCATTAGAATTATGAAAATTCTTCTTGTTATAAAATCTACGCTATTGATATGAAACTTGGTTCCATTGTAGATATCTTCCCACAGATCATACTTGTGAAGTTTGTTGAATGCTGGTTAAGGGGTAACAGAGGTACAAGAGACTGATGGGGGGGAAGGGGGATACAACAACCATTTTTTGCTCTCAGCTAGTTAGTGCTGGGAACAGTACTTACAAATGAAACTTAGGGAGAAGGGCCTTTGGTTTTGACACTAACTGGAAGTGAAAATCATCATAGGCATTTCACACAGGATTGATACAGGTCATAATCCAGATCATCTCTGAAATGATCTTAATTATGATCTGCATCTTGCAGATCTGGATTGTGATTACCGAGTCCATATCTTGAGTATGGACCTCCTTCCTCTCGAAGAGGTCCCAGAGAGCAGTGATGGGCGGTCAATCGTCGTTTCCTTGGGACCTCCCCTGTGGGGTCCTGGAGGGTTCTATTCCATCTCCCTTCTTGTTCAATGTGTATATGAAGTCCATGGGCAAGGAGGTTTGGGGTGAAGTGTCATCAATATGCTGATGACACCCAGCTCTACCTCTCTCTTTCATCCAATCCAGGTCCTGCGGTCTCGGTGCTTACCCAATATCTGGCTGCTGTTGGGGACTGGATGAAGGTGAGCTGATTGAAGGTGAATACAGACAAGACTGAAGTCATGATGCTCGGACGCCTCTGTGATCTGGAGGGAATTGGGATTCCTCTTATTGATGGGATCCGTCCTCCTTTGGTCACTCAGGTTTGCAGCCTTGGAGTGTTTCTGAACCCTCTGCTGTGCCTGGATTGTCAGGCTGTGGCTGTGGCCAGGAGCGTTAACCTGAGGTTGTATTACTACAATGTGCTTTATGTGAGGCTGCCCTTAATGACTGTTCAGAAGCTACAGTTGGCGTAGAATGTGGTGGCTCGGCTCCTTTCAGGGACGAGGTGCTGGGAGCACATTACACTGGTGCTCCGAAATCTGCACTGGATTCCTATAGCTTTCCGGGCACAATTCAAGGTGCTGTTTTTGATCTTTAAAGCCCTGAACAGTGGGGCCCCACTTATCTGAAAGACCGCCTGTCCTTCCATGCCCCACTGCAACCTCTGCGATCGGCCAGGAGTGCCTTCCTGTGGGTACCGTTCATTAGTCTGGTCCATTCAACAAGCGCTTTCAGGGAGGTGTTCTCGGTGGCTGCCCTACTGCTATGGAACTCCCTCCCCCTGGAGGTTCGGTTGAGCTCGAATGACTTTCGGAGGTGGTGTAAGACTTTTCGATTTGGAAAAGCACTTGGTGGGCAGGGACAGGGGATTGGGGTGGGTTTTGCTTTATATTTTTTGGGATAGGGGCATTTGGGCGTGGGGTAGGTGAGGGAGGGCTAAATGTGGGGAATGGGAAGAAAGTATTGGGTGTGTTTTGCATGGGAGTGTGGGAGGGTTGGAGTTGTGTTTGTATTTTAATGTTTATCTTTTATAATTTTGTTTATGTTCTGTTTATATATTTTATTTTGTATTCCGCCCTGAGCCTTTTGAGGGAAGGGTGGGATAAAAATGGAAATAAATAAATAATATAAACTCTTGGTGTGCAGCTCCACTAACTCCATAAGTCCTTAAGCAAACTTCACTTAAGCCAAAGCCCTAACCCAAAACTAATTTTTGATAAAAAATAGTGCTGGATAATTTAATTTAAAAAAAAATAAAAATATCCAGAAACAAACAGTCCGACCTCACTATGCAAAATTTTATCCATTAACATCCCTCCTTACACTGTGCCCCCTTCTGTGTACTGCAAAGGTACTGTTTGGACAATTATGTACATGGTTACTGTACCAGGTAGGTAATTTAATACACACACCCCTTTTTAAAAAAGCCAAGAAATTCTAATATCAGAAAACCTTTGGCTTGAGTGAATGCATAACTAACCTGAGCACCAAAAAGTATGGAAATTCTAACTTAAGTCCCCATCCCCTTAAGTTGTGCATCATGTAAATATTTATTTATTTTTAAAAGCTTAATACCGAACCCAGCTCCTGCCACAGTAGCTCGGGGCAACTTACAACATAAAAAATAACCAACAATATAAACAATAAAAACAAATTTTGATGGGAGAAAATAACAACCCACCCTAACCCTCTACCCCCCTCCCTTTACCCATCTCCCTCACTAAAGGCCTAGTAAAGATGTTGTGCACATATTGTGCTTGCTTATAACTTAGGCCCCAGGCACCCACACTTCAACTTCATCTTTCACCTCCAATCCTCTTCCTCTGCAGGTTGGTGGCAATGCTGGGCTGGGGAGAACAAGGGGAAGGTGTCTGCTCTCACCACACAGCAACACTGGGGCTAGAACTTGGGGGAAGAGCCAGATCAGTGTTGGGAATGCTGCTGGATGGAGTCCGTTTCTCCTACTCCCACTCCACTTTCCCTGTTATCCACAGTCCCTGCTGCCAGTGCTCAGATGCAGTTGCCTTTGGGGTGGGTGCAGATGTGCCACCGATGTGAAGGTGCCTTGCCCTGCCTCGGGGAGGACTACTTCTGGGGTAGGCGGGCAGAACAGCACAGACATACCTGTGACTCCTGGGGGCCAGAGACCCTTTCCCCCCTCCCCCCGGTCTCAGGTAGGGCACGGATCCACAATGAACATGTGGGTGACTGGGCACGCCCCCCCATGACAGGTAGCCTTGACAACCAGTCATGGCAGTCCCTGTCCTTTGGCAGGGATAGATGGGGCCAAACAGACATGTGGGCTCATATTGACTCACGTGGATGGAAATTGGCCTGGGATGCGCCTGGGAGATTTTCCGTAGGCCACATCCCAGGCCAGCCACCTACCCACCCCAGGGCAGTCCCAGCACAACATCTGGCAGTGCAGGAACAGGCAAGTGGGTGAGTCCCTGGCCCATGCGGGCGACTGTCTTGCCTGTTTTTCCCTCATATGTGTGTTGGAACAGTGCTATGATACAGCTTGCTCTGGGGTGGGAGAAGGTACTTTTGCAGTAATCCCTTGGCCGACAAATGGAAGTTAGGCATGGAGGAATCACTGTGAAAAAAATTATGTGGGGAGAAGTCTGTTTCCTTCCTCTTGTAGCAGCTCTTGTTGGTGCTCCCTGCTGGTTGATGCTCCAATGCTGTTGGCTCTAGGATAGGGGCAGGAGTTTATACAGCAATGGGTTTCCCCACAACCAATTTGTAGCATAGTAAATACGGTGTGATAAATATTTGTTGCAATTCAGCTGGCCCTGCGTTGGGGTCAGCTGCAGCTCCCCTGTTGGTTCTGCACTATCAATGTTGGTGAGATTGATGAAGATGAAGGCTGCCTGTGGGATACAGGCATCTGTTTATATAGGAATGCTGGCCCAGTATTCTACATATCTAACTGGTTTTCATTTTTTTCCTTTTAAAAACTGAATAGCATTTCAATTCAAAAGGAATAGTTGACAATATTAGTTTAAGTGAGTCTATTCCCTTCTGCATTGCAAAAGGCTATCGTAATTCACGCCTTGCTAATTCCTTTGAGAGTTGTTCAGCTTTGTTCCTCATGAGAACACAATCCTCATTCATGTTAACTGCTGCCACAATTAATTCTACAGTTAAACCTACAGATGACAATAAATCATCTACTGGAGATAATTTGCAACTTCTAAAAAAAGGACCAGGACATCTGTAAAACTCACAGTGGCATAGAGACAGAGTGACGCTCTTCCTGTTTTTGGCTAAACACCTGTATATAAATGAACTGAACACTCTTCCTCCACTTACAGAGGTACTCATTTGTCAAGTTTCATCTTCAACACCCTTGGGCTCTGGAAAATTAAAAGTACTCTGTGGTTATAAGCTAAGTGAATAACTGTCTGATACCCTAAAAATACCTTGGGTTTACTGTTTAAATTAACATATTAAACACTAATTATGTGAGTAAATATTTTTAACTTCTATTTAGTAAATAGAAAGTTTACCACAATCTTTATAGAAAGATTGTTCCCCCAAACATTTTTCTTTCTTTAAAAAAAACAAAAAACCACAACTATAACACTTAGAAAAAAGGATCTAGCATATGGCTCACATTAGCTCAGACTTATGCTTGTTTCAATAAGGTTTCCTTTGAAATCAAATTACTATACTTGGCTTTCAAATGTTTATGTTCCAAATTAGAAGACAAACTGTGGAGACCAGAAAGTGGCTTTCACCAGTTGGCTATATGTTTTGTTTAAAATGCCATCAATTACTAAAAATGCATGGTTTCAACTCCATTGCCACTACCATCAGAAAGCAGCAACACAGAATCTTTTTTGCAGAGGCAAGGATAACAAAAACACTAAAAACAAGAGGGACCCATAGGCAAAAGCTTGCCCACAACTGTTTTTTTATTTGGTCCACTTCCATTTCCTGGATCTGGCCATGGATCCATATCCTCAAGCACTTAAAGAGCAAGCTCAGGGGAAAGAAGCAGAGTTGACAACATGTACTCAAGGATAATGGATGGACTCATGATACAAATCCATCAGTGTTTGAAGGTAGTAATGGAATCCAGGGGTCACATCCAGATATTGCAAGGAGGCCAGATAAAAAGCTAGTTGTGGGCTACGTTTGGCCCCTGAGCCCAAGGTTCCTCATCCAAGCTTTAAGGTGATTTGTCCGTATTTTTCTTTTAGTCATATTTTCACACATAGACTTTAGTAATGGAGTTGGGCACGGCATGCTTGGTATTTTGACGTTATGCATAAATCCAACAAAGACTAGTAACAGAAATGGGGGGTGGATACTTGGAGGGGGCAATAGAAGAGAACTAAAAGGTACTTATTCTGGCTTAATATAATCCTAAAGTAACCAAATAGCCAAATAACTGGTAAATATTTTCTTGATTACAATAAACTCTTATGTCTCTGATAATTGACTAAAGGCTGCGATAGGTCCAGAAATAAATGAAAAAGTGGCCATGTCCAATTTTTCTCCACAAAACTTTCTGCATAAAGTTTACATTTTGGTCATGCATAAGAAGATAGCCACAAATTATATGCTTCTTACTATGTTTGGACCTAGGAATTAAATACCTTAAAGCTGGCCTGTATTATGACAAACGCTTGCTTCATGCATTCATTTTCCTTAGAGCAGCTCACATTTGAGCATATAAACTGACCTCCTTTAAACCTGGTTGAAAGTGCCCCACCTGCCAAGCTAGCACACAGATCCATCACAAGAACAAAATTATTACTCTGTTTTTCTTCACCTCTATCCTGTGCCCAGCTGACTCCTACTCAATAGGATGTCCCAACCATGTGCAACAACAATTTTGCAGCATGCAACATACCCAGAAAAGGTGAGTAAGTCCGTTTTTAAATATACTGTGTGCTTAAAAAGGACATAGTATGAACCTTATTTTTTAAAAATATTATTCTTAGAACACAACAGATTTCAAAAAGGGGCTAACATGATTTCCTTATAATCATGTTTTGTGCTAAGAGTTCCACTGTAGCCATGATATCACAGCATGGTTTATAGTGGGATATCACAGTAAAATCAGGCTGGCTGGGGTACACATTAGTACCAAAGAAGCAGGGGGTGGCAGGGGGAGGGAAGTAAATAATATGCTGAATGCCCATCCCTTATCCAGTCTACACTATAAGCAGTACATTATATACGCAAGCCAGTTTTTCTTTAAGGAAATGTATACTACTTGAATTTTTGTAAATCTCTTTGCAATTAACTCAGTCAAAAATTAGGGAAACCCCCCTAAATCCTGAAGCAGCTTTAGGAATCTACCCTTTTCTCACTCTTTTTAAAACACAGATTTAAAACACCTATTCTTTTACTCTATTTCTCAAGGAACACTTGGGATCAGATTCAGCAAGGAACCCCCTATACTGAAGGCACTCACAATAAAGCAATTCTCCACTGCAATGCCTCAGGATTCTGCAGTGTCACTCCTCTTCTGCCTGGTTCTCTGCAAAGTGAAGTCATAGGAACAGATCAGCCAACCTGACTTCTCACTACCCTGCCCAGAATCCTTTGTGAAATGGAATGAGTCATCGCTCTCAGAAAAGCTACAGTACAATGTTTCAGGTTTCTCCGTGTCTGTGCATGTTCCTTTGTCTTTGCAATCGGAGTCTCTCTGATTTTGAAACGCTGCCTGGCTGTGCTGTTATAAAAGTAACAAACTGGCTCCTACATCATCAGGTAGGCAAACCAGCTAATTACATGCATTATCACAGATGAGTTAAAGCTTTGACCCTCAGACAAGTTTTTTTTTCCTTTTTAAAAATTGATGTAGATGCATTTATTTCTAATGGCATCTGTAGCTCATGCACTTACCAGTCTTTAGTATAACAAAGAGATCCTTTTTCCTTTTTCTACCTTGGAAGAAAACTGCAGACCTCTGTGCAATACAAAGGCTCTAGGTTAAAGCTGTGCTGCTGTGGACTGTTTGTCAATGATTCAAATTGGTGAACAACTCCTCGCAAGCTTGCGTCTTGTTTTCCCATTTACCCGTCAGGCATGCACTAAAGAGAGAGCCCTGAAATCATGCCAGTGAGCCGGCAGAATATGTCAAACTGCTCCAAGTGCTGAGAGCCAGCGGAGCTGCTGCTGCCGCCAAAGAAGATAGCGTTCAGAATGAGGTCACTGTGTCAAGATCTCACTCTCAACCTGAGGTTTGCATTTGTTCAAATTTAGCATATGCTTGCCAAGTAGCAGAGAAACAGTGAAGAAAGGGTAAGAGTGGCTTCTGTGGGAGGCACTTAGGTGGACAGGTTTGGCCATGAATATATTTATTTATTTTTTATTTGGGGGGGATTTTCTATTTAACTGTAGCCTGTAACAAAGAGAAGATCAATACACGAGAAGGAAGACAAAACGAAAGTTCTTCTTTAAAAAGCTTACTTTGCTCTGCACAGAAAGGTGCCCTTGCTGTAAATGTATTGTCAGACTTGAATATCCCATAAGGCTTGTTACACTACTCCTGGATAGCTCCACCCCGCCATCCACTCCATGCTGCTTGCACTTGTATTTTTAGAGGTCTAGATATAACACAGGAGAATGGGTAAGTTCTTCTCACCTAGACCTTGTCTAAACTAAAATAGCAAGACTGGGTGTGTTTTTTTTGAACCAAGCAACTTACCCTAGTGGGCCACTGAACACTCGCGTTAAACGTCACCAGTGATGTTACTGTATCATGAACTTAGGAAAGTCCATCCTAAATATGTCAAATGAAGTTCCAATTAGCAAAGCTGTACATTTGTAACTTGGCGGGGCATGAGGGTTAAGTAATACAGCAGTAATTAATAGTAGCACAGCAAAGTTGGCTCCTTGGTAGTATGTGAAAAGCTACCTGAAGATACATATAGCTGCTTCTACATAATTATTCTCAAGTAGAGGCTGAAGTTGAAGAACCACACCAGCCATGTACCATCATCATAGGACAGAGCCCAAAGTCACACACATATGTATAAAGCATGTGCGTGCACACAAAACCCATTCCTGCTTCATGTTTAGCTGTTGCCGAGATTGACAGGAGCAGCTACAATTCATCTGGTGAGACTTGGGTGCAATGAAGTAAGACACAGGACCAAGGCAGCATTAGGCCAAGGATCAACCTTGGCAGAGAGCCACACTTGAGCTGCCAAGAGCTGTATGTGGCTCCTGAACTCAGAGGAGAAAAGCTATGTATTGCGCTAAGCAAAAATACGGGAAATAAACTGAAATAAAGTCTGCCAGAGACGAGGACTTGCTGGGGGAGCGGTAGCACTTTTCTTACAATCTTCACTTATCCCTTCATCAGTGCATCTCTCCAGCTCCTTGTCCCCACCACTTCACCTCCCTGCCACAAATCTGCCTCACCTCCTCCAGCAAGAGCCCAAAGTCTCTTTCGTCGGATGCTTCAAGGCCATGGCTGACCCCTGAATCTTTCTTAACAAACTGCCCACTATAGTAGGCCTTATTTCCTTTTCGCCACCCGAGACTTCGTGTCTCACCCATTTCTTCCCTGCCTAGCAACTTTCAGCATCCCATTTTCAGATTTAATACTCGACGTCCACTAGTCACTACTACCAAGTGCACTGCTCAAAAAAGTCTAAATCCTCTAAAAGCATCCCATTTATCACATATATGAAAGAATCCCACCAAATTGAAAGAGAAAATACAGCTATTCCAAATCAACTTAACCACATACCTCAAGTTCTAATGGCAACAATCTAAAATCTTATGAATAAGTGCTAGATGTTTCAGATGCCAGCACCAGTCATCAGAGTCTGATGAACAAAGGAATACAAGTCAGAAACATACGTTCTTTAACTACATCACACGTGACCTCTAATGGCTACCTCTCCAACTGGAGCTCATTGCTAAGACCAAAGTACTATTAAAAACACTCCCACGACAATGGTCTAAGGAGTATTTTTAGACAACCACCTCTCCACCCATTACCCATACATCATGCATGTTGCAGGGCTGCATTGGCGCCCTATTCAGCCTTGCAACTTGCATGATGGGTGGGTAATGGGTGGAGAGGTGCTTGTCTAAAAACACCCTAGGAATGACCTCATTCCTAGTGATGAGGATAGAAGGCTGTTCAACAGTGATGGAATGTTAAGCACTAGGGCAGGGATGGAGCCACATATAAAAATCTTTATTTTGCCGAGTGTCACAATACAGATGCACACAACCTCTCCTGCTTTGTGACTTGCTGGCACACAGCTGATGTCCTGCAGTGCCAGCTGCTGAGGTTCTGAGCAGCAGCTGTGACGCAGGGGCACAGAAGACAGACACAGGATCATTAAGACAGCGCAGGGCCCAGGGCCAGCCCTGGCCAACAGCCACACTGAAACTGCTGAAGAGCTACATGTGGCTCCCCAGCCACAGTTTACCCACCCCTGCACTAGCGCTACCAATCTCCAGAAAGGTATACCGAGCTTCAAGGACATAGATAAGGTAGGAAGGTGAGAAAAACATTGTCAACCAACCTCTAGCTTCACTTGTGCCACTTCCTCCCCTGCTGTGGAAGTTTTATACAAGGACAGCGAAATGTACCCATTTTTAAAAGGAAATCTTGTTTCAAATGGTCTATCCACAAGATGCTATCTAATTTACCCTCTAGTGTTTAGCCATCTACATTTGCAGCACCACTGGTGATGTTGCAAGACAAGCTGCCTTAAGGTCGGGAAATATCATGCTTGTCCAGGGAGGAAATAAACCAAGCAAACAACAGAACCTTTTCATTCCTAAGACACTGTGTTGCCACGTATGGGAGAATTTTCATCCCAAAGATGCTGGTTTGCTGCAGCTACAGTTGACAGTGATGACTGCTGGGTAGCTTCAGTTCCAAAGGATAGTCTGGAAACAGTGAAAAGGAATCATCTGTACGTAAGTCCCACGGCACCACAGCAGTCTTTAATAGTCCAGCCTTCTCTCGCTAGAAGAGAACTGATGAAAAGGGCAGGCCTGGAATCAATTAAGAGACAGCCACAGTTGTTTTTAAAAAGAAAAGCTTAGACATTCTGAAGAACAGGCAGTCGCTTTTTTTTTTTTCTTTTAATGGGAGGAATTAATGTGCTCTGTGTAAGAGGTAGTAGAGAGGTGCACTACAACACTGAGGGGAAGCAATACATCTGCCACCGAGGAGCAATTTCAGTAATTTAGCATATTCTGCATTACTGCTCTAGTATGAAGGAGGAAATACGCCTCTCAGTGGTCTTACGATACACAGAAACCCCTTCACTTAACCTTCTCCATAACAAGAACATCTGATAGGTTTTACCAGAGAAGGCCAATGGCCCATCTAATCCAGTAGGCTAATCCAGATAGTGGCCAATGGTGGACTCTCCGAAGGAGAGTACTGTTGTCATGTTGGACCCACAAAAAACTGATGGAGACAAATACAGTCAGATAATATCTTTTATTAGGCCAACGTGAGTTCCCACCAAGCCACACAGGACTCTTCCTCACAGATAGAAGTTGGTCCAATAAAAGATAGCTGAAGTACTTTGTCTCCATCAGATGCCTCAGATGAATTTTTATTAAAAAAAAACAATACAAAAACCCACAAATACCTGTAGGTAATTGTAGTCTGAGAGCAAGCAGTAGCCATGTTTGTCCCAAATGTAAAAGATGTTGACAAAGTAGTTCAAATGGCCTGAGATGACCAACTTCTGCTGGAAACCGCTTTAGAGCCACAAAAGGCCTTTCCCTCAGGCATGTAAAATGTCAGAACTACAGATGAGCAAATGCAGGAAAGGTGAATATACGATAGTAATCATTTGGAAGTGGGCTGCTATGGAAAAAGGTTGCTATGAAAAGTGTTCATTAGCAATCTGAAACATTTATTTATTTTGTATTTCTATTCCACTCAATGTTGAACAGTGTGCCTTTTAAGAGTCCGGTCCAGAGATTTCAAAGTTAACAACAAATTATATTGAGTGCATTTCCTCATGGGCTTTACATGTTTCAGCTTCTAATTTCATTGAGCATGCTGTTCTCATGTTATGGGAAAGAATAAAGCTAAGCCTCAACACTGTTATTTCACTGCTAACACATCTACACCTTACTCTCCTCCCTTTCAAACTAAATCAGCCAAGCATCTGAAAATCACAAGGTACGGCAGTACTAAACAAAACAAAGGTTCAAGGTGAAGACGAAACTATCACTAACCAGAATAGTATTTGCTGTAACGTTCACAGTATCTCCTCTCTTTTAATTCAATACAAGAGTCGCTTTTCTGATGACTCTTCCATGAGCAGACATCTTAACTGAATGACCACAGCAATCCCACCCCTTTCCTTAAGGTAATGCTAATGCAGAGCTAAGTTTGAATACATATTCTCTCCAGGGTTCATGATAGTGTGCTGGTTTAACATTAATTCCTTTCATCATTTCATTGCACTATTACCTGCTTTTGTGCAGTCCCCCTTGAGTTCTTCACAAGACTCAACTTATTTAATTTTATTTATTTATTTCAATTCTCTTTTATCCCACAACCCTCCTGCTCACAGGGCAGTTCAGGGTGGCTCACAGCACACACAATCAAACAATTCATAATTAAAATACTCTTACACAATTCACCTAATTCACAATTTAAAATTCATAAAAAACTAAAAATATACTAAAAAGGGCAAACCCTTTCGTCCCCTAACTCCCCCTGCCCATCTCCCTCGGTGGAACAGCCAAGTCTTACACTGTCTTCAGAAATAGGGGAGGTCTGAGGCCAGGCGGGCCTCCGCCGGGAAGAAATTCCACAGCCTATGAGCGGCTACCGAGAACATCCTCCCCACTGTCGCCACCCGGGAAACCTGGGGAACTTCGAGTCAGGTGTCCCTGGCTGACCTCAGGGGTCGCACTATGACCTGGAGCCTGAGGCGGTCCTGCAGGTAAGTAGGACCCAGACCATTTAGGGCTTTATAGGTCATTACCAACACCTTGAATTGGGTCTGGAAGGTAATGGGAAGACAGTGCAGGGAACGGAGCACTGGTGTAATGTGCTCGCGATGACCCGTCCCTTTTAGGAGATGGGCCGCCATGTTGTGCACCAGCTGCAGCTTCCGGACCACCCCCAAGGGTAGCCCTACGTAGATTACAATAGTGTAATCTAGAGGTGATAAAGGCATGGATGATGTTGGCCAGATCGGAGTCCGAGACATACAGCCGGAGCCATCGCACCACATGTAACAGGCGAAATGCTCCTCTCGCCACAGCCTCCACCTGGGAATCCAGGCCGAGCTGTGAATTGAGGAGCACCGTCAGATTACAGACCTGAGTGGCTAATGGGGGGTAAACCCCATCAATGACAGGCGCCACCACCCCCTCAGCCCTACCCACCATCACCACCTCCGTCATGTCAGGGTTCAACTTCAGACAGCTCGCCCTCATCCAGTCCCCACAGCCACCAAGCACTGGGTAAGCACCGAGACTGCTGGGTTTGGAGAAAAGGAGAGGTAGCGTTGTGTATCATCAGCGTACTGATGACAATGCATGCCGAACCCTCTCACGACCTCGCCCCAAAGCTGCATATACACGTTGAACAGGAAAGGGGGGGGGGGGAAGAGACGACAGAATAGAACCCTGCAGGTCTCCACGCGCGAGGTCCCGGGGAGATGAAATATCTGTGAATGGGCAGCAAGACATCATCTTTTTTCTACCCACTCCACCTAGCAGCATGTGGACTGTACTTATTAATAAACCCCAACCCAAGTACTGATCCCTGCTATGCACTATGCTGATGTCCTTTTTAGATTCTGAGAACTGTATCTTTTCTGTATTTTAACCAGTTTTCACAGGACATTCTTGGCCTTCCATACATAAAGGCAGGCTTTTCCTAGTAAAACACTAGTCTTTGTATTGCTGGAGTGCCACTGTAACTTGCTACTGTGTAGAAGACAACATATTTGTGGAAAGAAACATTTACTGTCCTCTTGTCCAACAGCAGGGAATGGATCACTCCATTATGACCTGTTGGATACGTCTTCAAAGTAACCAAAAATGGCCACTATCGGAGACAGAATGGACCACTGATTGGTCTGACCCCATTTTAGCACTGCTTACATTCTTGTGTTCAGGTGTAGTCACAGCAAGCCCGTAAGAAAGTGGATACAAAGTTTGTTTCCTGGCCACTACCATTTCCCCCAACTCTAAAAGAATTATAACATGATAGAAAGGCACCATCTAGACTATACATGAATAGAGAAGAGAGCACAGAAACACTTTCATTAAAGTAGGCACTGGGGTCACTCACTCCCTAAACTAAAGTGTAAACCAAAATTGCATTCAGTTGATCAGTCGGAAGGAAAGGGTTTGGGATTACTACTACTTGGCCGAAGAGCCAAGAGAATGACAACAGGTAGAGAGGAACACTCATTTTTGACAAAATTTACTAGAAACACCATCTGTATCAGTATAGTGGAGTGATCCCACAACAAGCAATTCAAATCTTACAAAATGCAGAGAAGCACGCTATTATTGATGCAAACTTACGAAGGCAGATGCCAATGTGAGAAGTTTGGTTTTTTAAAAAAAAAACGGTCAAACGTCCAATGTAAAAATAAGATTTAATCTTAAGAATCAACCAGGAATATTTTAATTTTTTAATGTTACATATAGGTTTTTTCTAACCTATAGGGAGGAAAGAATGGCATTGGGAATGATCCTTCACAAGGATATGAGTCAATTTAATTACGTTCTTGTTTGTTGTTTATTTCTTAGTTGTTAATTCACACATTACTTTCTGAACCAACTTGTGTGTTACTCATGGATAAGTCCTTTCCTCTTGGTACATCTTATTCTGGAGCACACAAAATTAAAGACTTTATGGTGCTAACATGTTTTTCTTAAGACCATGTTCTGATGTGGCATACATCCATTTTTTAATAACTGAAGGAACCCACCATTTGCACTCGATAGGAATTTGTTCATCAAGCCTTCCCAGTTTATTGACTTTGCTATCATGTTTCTGACTTGGCTGCCTCTAGTACAACCTATTATAAGTTTATTTTTGGTCATACAACTTGGTCTTCATATTCAAGCAGACACTGGGTGGTTTTACACTGGCGGCAGCAGCCCACTTCTGCTCTGCTTCAGCCCACCAAGGTGGCCTGTCCGTCTAAAGGCAGTCCGCCAAATGTTGAAGCAGAGAAGAATCAGAGCAGGGCCAGCCCCGCCTGTGGTGCTCTGTAACATCCGAGAATATCGCCTGCGGAGCCTGAGCTGGAGCAACAGTTTATCTGCTCAGTGGACCCACACGGCAGCTCTGTTTTCAGCTGGTCGTTATACTACGCAATGCCACAGAGTTGTGGGCAGCAGCACAGAGCATCAGCTGATCCACCCGCAACTCTATAGTGCGGGGGGGGGGCAGACTGTGGGTTAACCTACGGGTTCCATTTAAACCCAACCCAGATGGGGCTGGACGTGAGCAAATATTTTGGGGAGGGGGGTGTACCCCCTGCAGCAGCTCCAGGGGAGGCCAGCCCTGCGTCTCGCTAAAAGCACAGATTGTGTAATGGTATTCTCTAAGCAGAATATTTTAAAATACTCTTTAGAATCCTTTTTATAGTACTACTCACCAGTAGGAGTAGCCTCCGTTCCGCTTCCCCCACCCTTTTCCTTATAGCTCATCGGCAGGAATTGTTTTATGCGTTGACACTTTTCATCAGAACTGTTACTGAGCCTAAGATGTAGCTCCTCATGATGGGTTTTAGAATGAACTATGCTACAGAATGGAAGCTCCAGGAGGCAGTGTGCTTCTGGCAGCTCCTGCAATGCTGCAAAACGGAGTTCCTACACAATCATACACACACATTCTTCTCTGCACATGGCCATCCCTCTTAAGAGCCTATAACTGTTGTGGGTGCCAGCACTGGAAATGGGTGCAGTCTTTACACTTGGATACAAGTTCCTTATGTAGCCCACAGAGAGGGTTGGAGCAGAGGCTCCCTCTAGTGGTGTGAGTGGTGAATAACCACTCACAGGTTCATGAGCATGCTATTCTCAGAGCTAAGGGACTCCAGTCTTTTGGCTTAGAGGATAGAGGCTCATGCAGATGGAGCTGAGGTCACCAGTTCAAAACCCCAACCCTGCCAGAGTAGACAAAGTTACACTTATAATTGTGGGCATTTATGCAAGCTGGTGAACTCTTTGCATGGTAATTGGAATGATACTGAATGAGTGATTACTGATATTTATTTCTTTATACTCCCTGGGTGCAATCCAGCTCGCATTGAAGTCAATGGATAAACTCCCATTGATTTGTACGGAGCTGGATTGCATCCCCTAGGAAATAATCCTGAACTTGCTTCAATCTTGTATTCTGAATGCTTGGAAATAGATTGCTGGAAGGCAAGTTGGAGAGGATAGCGTGTAGGAAATCTACCTAAGAAAAACCCTTAAGTCCTCTGCCCTGTAAATTGGCACACTTATTAAAACAAAATATTCTTAAAATATGCACAAAACAAAGAAGTTGGACAGCCATCTGGCAAGGATGTTCGAGCTGTGCACTTCCTGCATCAAAGAAAGAGAAAAACGGAGAGACAGAGCGTGTGTGGTTGGACTAGGAGACCTGCCCAACTCTAGGATTCTAAACAGCAATAAGACTGGAAGAATATTGCATGGCTATATGTTAATGCAAAAGAGTTTATTTGGGTCATAAAATTCCTTTTAAAAACACAAAATCCAGCATGGAGCAAGTGCTTTTGTATTGTTTTTTCTTGTTGCCCTTATGCACTTGGCTGACCTTCACCCTCAAATAGCTTATGGCAGCATCACTGCCATATAAAAGATTCAATAAAAGACACTGTTGAAAGTTTCAGTTAAAAGTCTGACAGAACAAATGTGCTTTGTATGTAATGTACCCTGAAGCCCAAAATCATGTACCAATGGACCACCAGAGGGAGCATTTTCTATAGGCAAGACCTACCAATGAAAATGCCCATCCGCTGCTCGGAGGAAGTATTAATTCTTCACTGACTTTCTGAGAGTTCTCCCAAACTTTGGACACAGAGAAAGGGGGCCTCAAAAAGAAAAAAAANGTTACACTTATAATTGTGGGCATTTATGCAAGCTGGTGAACTCTTTGCATGGTAATTGGAATGATACTGAATGAGTGATTACTGATATTTATTTCTTTATACTCCCTGGGTGCAATCCAGCTCGCATTGAAGTCAATGGATAAACTCCCATTGATTTGTACGGAGCTGGATTGCATCCCCTAGGAAATAATCCTGAACTTGCTTCAATCTTGTATTCTGAATGCTTGGAAATAGATTGCTGGAAGGCAAGTTGGAGAGGATAGCGTGTAGGAAATCTACCTAAGAAAAACCCTTAAGTCCTCTGCCCTGTAAATTGGCACACTTATTAAAACAAAATATTCTTAAAATATGCACAAAACAAAGAAGTTGGACAGCCATCTGGCAAGGATGTTCGAGCTGTGCACTTCCTGCATCAAAGAAAGAGAAAAACGGAGAGACAGAGCGTGTGTGGTTGGACTAGGAGACCTGCCCAACTCTAGGATTCTAAACAGCAATAAGACTGGAAGAATATTGCATGGCTATATGTTAATGCAAAAGAGTTTATTTGGGTCATAAAATTCCTTTTAAAAACACAAAATCCAGCATGGAGCAAGTGCTTTTGTATTGTTTTTTCTTGTTGCCCTTATGCACTTGGCTGACCTTCACCCTCAAATAGCTTATGGCAGCATCACTGCCATATAAAAGATTCAATAAAAGACACTGTTGAAAGTTTCAGTTAAAAGTCTGACAGAACAAATGTGCTTTGTATGTAATGTACCCTGAAGCCCAAAATCATGTACCAATGGACCACCAGAGGGAGCATTTTCTATAGGCAAGACCTACCAATGAAAATGCCCATCCGCTGCTCGGAGGAAGTATTAATTCTTCACTGACTTTCTGAGAGTTCTCCCAAACTTTGGACACAGAGAAAGGGGGCCTCAAAAAGAAAAAAAATCATCTTGCTTCCCAGTGAGATACTTCCAAGCATTCACAGTACAAAATCAAAGCAAGTTCAGATTATTTCCTAGGGAGTACACAGAAATAATATTAATAACCACTTATTAAATATTATTCAAATTAGACAGCATGCAAAGAGTTCATCAGCTTGCATAAATGCCCACAACCACAAGGCACAGAAAACACTCTTATTCTATTATAACATGACATTGCTGACACAGTTCTTTAAAAGTCTACCAATTATTAAAAACATCAGAGCACATAAAAACCGTTCCCTAAAATGGAGATACAATTCAAAAAGAACCTGGAAGCATTTTAGAGGAACAAAATGGAAATCCACCCAAAACTGCAATAAAATAAGTTTGTTAATGGTGAGAAGACACACTGTATTCACACTGTTACAGTCCTAGGCCTCGTAACATCATAACAATACAGATGAAATCCAAATATTTTCCAAATTGGCCTCCCATTTTCTCTATCAGAAGCTGCTTGATGCCCAGCACTTACAGAAATCAGGTCACTTATTTTGGCCCCTAAATGTTCTGCATTCATTCAAGAAATTCTTTTACTAAAATGTCCAGTGTTGAAAACCAATGGAACCTCTTGTCCTACAACACATAGGAGTCACGTTAGAGACTAAATTTCCTATTTAGATTTTAAAATGCACATTTAAATGCCTAGATACTGGCATGAAAGTTTGCTCAATTGACTTATGTTTCCATTATGCCAAGGCAGGCTTTTGATGTTGAGAGGTGCCAAACACCTCATAGGATCTGGCTTTCAGACACTATGGTCTTGATTTTTAGAGAGCGCTCCACTCCCAATGAACTCAAGGAGAGCTGCAGGTGGTTAGCACCACTCAGGATCACATATGTAGCATTACCATGCTCAACTGATATTAAAATATCTTTTTACATTTATTTCCCTATTGAAATGAAGCTAACAAGATCCTCAGGAAAGTCAACTATAAAGCTTTATTGTGACATACTAACAACAAACAACTACACAAATAAGTTAATTACATAAAAACCTATGGGATCCATTTCTTGGGAGGGGCTTGGGGAGAGTGCAAGAGCTGCCAAAATTACTGCCCAAAATAGAATATGAAGTGGTTATTCCAGGCTAAGACACATATACAGGTGCAAGTGTATAAGATTCATTGTCTGTCACTTAATGCACTGGATATGCATTATTACAAAGAGGAAAATGGGGTTCTTACCTGCTGAATTTTCCTTCTGCTGGAGATCCTCCTGGATGGCCAGTGCAAAGTAGAGTAGATCCCCACCACTACCAATAGGAGACAGACATATCAGTTTTTTGGAGTCTGCCCAAGGGGATCTCACCCCCGTTAGACTCCAGAAGTTCTCAGCTCTCGTCCACACTGCAAATTGTGTCCTGGAGAGTATACTTTTCACACTTAACTAGAAGAACAAACTATCAAACTTAATAGGGAGAGTTAACTCTTTTATACCCTTTTACCCAACTGGGAAATTAAAAAACCCAAACTTGAAACTAAGCCCTGAAAGTTGAACCGCCAGCCGGGTGGGTCTGGCCATCCAGGAGGATCTCCCGCAGAAGGAAAATTCAGCAGGTAAGAACCCAATTTTCCTTTCTCCCTGGAAATCCTCCTGGATGGCCAGTCTGCAAAGTAGGGACGTACTATAGCGGTGTCCCCATCATTATCATCTGATGGAGGGAAGGATAGGAGATAAGCCCCTTGAGGTGTCTGTAATAGGGACTCCTACAGAACTGCCTGTAGTACCCTCCTTCCAAATGCTGCTTCCGCAGAATCTAATAGCGGAATTTTATAGTGTCTTGTGAAAGAGTGTATGGAGGCCCATGTGGCTGCTCTACAAATTTCCCCATACGAGGCCGAATTCCTAAAGGCCTGAGAGGTCGCGGCTCCCCGGAGGGAATGTGCAAAGACTCCTTGAGAAGGTTTCCCTTGCACCTTATATCCTTCTATGATACAAAGTGACATCCATTTTGCAATGACTGCCTTTGAGGCCTTCAGACCTCGTCTCTGATGCTGTAATTTACTAATAGAGCCGAGATCCTTCTAAAATTAGAGGTGCGCTTTATGTATGTCCTTAATGCCCATGTGACATCTAGGGTATGCCACTCCCTTTCCTGCGGATGAGAAGGATTAGGGCAAAAAGAGGGGAGATTTAACTCCTGCTCTCTGTGAAAATGTGCGTCCACCTTAGGGCAAAAAGTGGGGTCTGGAAGAAGGACTACTACGGTAGGTCTGAATTGGCAAAGGTTTGGGTCTATAAAGAGAGCACCTAGCTCAGATACCCTGCGGGCTGAAGTAATCCCTATGAGGAAGGCCGTCTTTAGGGATAAGTAGTATAACGAAGTCTTGGTAAGGGGTTCGAATGGTACTTTGGTTAATGCCCTGAGGATTAGATTCAGGTTCCATGATGGGAACCGATGAACCACCGGAGGAGAAACAACTCCAGATGCTCTGAGGAACCAGACAATGTGGGGATGCTTAGAAATCCCATAACCCTTGGTAGTACTAAGCATGCTATTTGAAGCTGCTACCTGTCGCTGAAGGGTGTTGGGTTTTAGACCCCTCTCTAGACCCTTCTGTAAGAAATCTAGAACAGCCCTGATAGGAGCTTTTGGTGTGACACCCCTCTCCCTACACCATCTGGCAAAGAAGGCCCAGGTGCTCAGATATATTCTCTTGGTAGCTGAATGCCTAGATTGCATTAAGGTGTTCAAAACTCGACTGGAGTTTCCTAACTTCCTAAGGGCCCTCCTTTCAATAGCCACGCTGTTAACGTCCATGCCCCGGGTTGCTGTGGCTGACTGGGCCCTGCTGGAGCAGATCTTGTATGTCCAGTAAGCTGAGCGGAGGGAGCCTGGAGAGTTCTAAAACATCCGCAAACCATGGGCACGGAGGCCAGTACGGGGTCGCTAAGATGACCTGTGCTCGTTCCCGTCTGATCTTTACCACTGTCCTGTGGATAAGTGGGAAGGGTGGAAATGCATATAGTAGGGTCGTGGGCCACCTTGCATTTAGGGAATCGAATGCTACTGCCCGATGGTCTGGGAGTTGGGTCATGAAGTCCGAAGTTTTCGCTTTGTTCGAGGACGCGAAGAGGTCCACCTTTGGCTGTCCGAAGCATAGGATGATCTTTTGGAATGCTGAGTGATGAAGAGTCCATTCCCCTGGATCGATCTTCTCCCTGCTCAGCCAGTCGACCCGTGCATTGTCCACTCCCGATACGTGGATTGCTCTGAGGGATCCTAGATTGCTCTCTGCCCACCTGATGAGTGCCATGGCTTGGAGATGCAGGGACTCCGATCTTGAGCCTTCCTGGTGACGGACGTAAGTTTTTGCTACCGTATTGTCGGTGTATACCAGGACGTGTTTGTCCCATAGTATCGGGGCCAGATTCTGGAGAGCTAGATATATTGCTCGAAGTTCCAACCAATTTACGTGGTGCTGCTTTTCCCATCTGAGCCAGGTGCCCTGCGTGGTCCTGTCTAGCGAGTGTGGTCCCCAGCCTGAGAGGCTCGCATTGGTTGTCACCATGATTCTGTCTGGTTCTGAGAGCGGTACCCCCTCGGAAAATCTCTCCTCCTGTGTCCACCACTGGAGGAATGTCTTGACCGTGTCTGTGACTGTGATGAGAGGGTTTGCGCCCTGAATCAGAAGATCCTGCCATGGACGTAGAAAGCGCTGTAGTGGCCTGGCATGACATCTGGCCCAGTTCAGGATCCCCAGACAGGATGTCATGCTTCCCAGCAGGCTGGCCAGTGTCTTTAACCTGGTTCTGCGGGCTATTGATAGTACCTTGCTGATCAAGCCAAGGAGGTCTGTTTGCCTCTGCTGTGTGAGGAATATTTTGAAGTTGAGGGTATCCAGGATTACCCTGAGATGTTCTATTGACTGTGATGGGATGCATTGGCTTTTCTCTGATGAGGAACCCGTGTTTCTGGAGATATTGAATGGTTCTTTGAACATCAGCCTCTGCTTTCCCCCAATCAGATGACCTGATGAGCAGGTCGTCCAGGTACGGATGAATCTTGATGGCCTCTTTTCTCAAATTCACAATTAGCAGAATCAGCACCTTTGTGAAAGTCCTGGGTGATGTGGCTAGCCCGAAAGGAAGGGTCAAGTACTGCCAATGTGTATGGGCATACAAGAACCTGAGCCACTTTCTGTGTGATGGATGGGCGGGCACGTGTAGATATGCTTCTTTTAGATTAGCGAGGTGAGCCACTCGCCGCCTTGTGCTATTACCACTCGGATGGATTACAGTGTCTCCATCTTGAATTTTTGGGTCTTGACTCCCCTGTTCAGTGTCTTGAGGTCAAGCACGGCTCCCCCATTCCCCTGATTTTGGGGGGATTAGAAACAATATTGAGCAGTGTCCAGTTCCGATCTCGTGATCTGGGACGGGTTCTATTGCTCCGATGTTTCTGAGCCTGCTTATCTCCGTCATCATCATTTGGTGCTTTTGAGTGTTGTTGGACACAGGCAAGGCGCAATAGAACTGCCTTGGGAAGCGGGAAAATTCTATTGAGTACCCCTGTGTTATGGTTCGCAAAACCCAGGCATCTGTGGTGGAACCTTCCCATTGGTGTGCAAACTCTCTTGAGTCTTCCCCCCCCAGCCAGCGCCGAAGACTGGTCTCCCCGAAGTCATGCTTCCGACTTAGGGCGTCTGGGTGCTTGAGGCTGCTTGGGCCTTTGTCCTGCTCCTCTCTGCTTCTTCCACCTGTTCCGGTACCTCTGTTGGTTGCCCTGATGAGGATAGAAGGGGCGTCTGGAATTCCCCACGGGTTGGTAAGCTGTGNGGGTCTGGAAGAAGGACTACTACGGTAGGTCTGAATTGGCAAAGGTTTGGGTCTATAAAGAGAGCACCTAGCTCAGATACCCTGCGGGCTGAAGTAATCCCTATGAGGAAGGCCGTCTTTAGGGATAAGTAGTATAACGAAGTCTTGGTAAGGGGTTCGAATGGTACTTTGGTTAATGCCCTGAGGATTAGATTCAGGTTCCATGATGGGAACCGATGAACCACCGGAGGAGAAACAACTCCAGATGCTCTGAGGAACCAGACAATGTGGGGATGCATAGAAATCCCATAACCCTTGGTAGTACTAAGCATGCTATTTGAAGCTGCTACCTGTCGCTGAAGGGTGTTGGGTTTTAGACCCCTCTCTAGACCCTTCTGTAAGAAATCTAGAACAGCCCTGATAGGAGCTTTTGGTGTGACACCCCTCTCCCTACACCATCTGGCAAAGAAGGCCCAGGTGCTCAGATATATTCTCTTGGTAGCTGAATGCCTAGATTGCATTAAGGTGTTCAAAACTCGACTGGAGTTTCCTAACTTCCTAAGGGCCCTCCTTTCAATAGCCACGCTGTTAACGTCCATGCCCCGGGTTGCTGTGGCTGACTGGGCCCTGCTGGAGCAGATCTTGTATGTCCAGTAAGCTGAGCGGAGGGAGCCTGGAGAGTTCTAAAACATCCGCAAACCATGGGCACTGAGGCCAGTACGGGGTCGCTAAGATGACCTGTGCTCGTTCCCGTCTGATCTTTACCACTGTCCTGTGGATAAGTGGGAAGGGTGGAAATGCATATAGTAGGGTCGTGGGCCACCTTGCATTTAGAGAATCGAATGCTACTGCCCGATGGTCTGGGAGTAGGGTCATGAAGTCCGAAGTTTTCGCTTTGTTCGAGGACGCGAAGAGGTCCACCTTTGGCTGTCCGAAGCATAGGACGATCTTTTGGAATGCTGAGTGATGAAGAGTCCATTCCCCTGGATCGATCTTCTCCCTGCTCAGCCAGTCGACCCGTGCATTGTCCACTCCCGATACGTGGATTGCTCTGAGGGATCCTAGATTGCTCTCTGCCCACCTGATGAGTGCCATGGCTTGGAGATGCAGGGACTCCGATCTTGAGCCTTCCTGGTGACGGACGTAAGTTTTTGCTACCGTATTGTCGGTGTATACCAGGACGTGTTTGTCCCATAGTATCGGGGCCAGATTCTGGAGAGCTAGATATATTGCTCGAAGTTCCAACCAATTTACGTGGTGCTGCTTTTCCCATCTGAGCCAGGTGCCCTGCGTGGTCCTGTCTAGCGAGTGTGGTCCCCAGCCTGAGAGGCTCGCATTGGTTGTCACCATGATTCTGTCTGGTTCTGAGAGCGGTACCCCCTCGGAAAATCTCTCCTCCTGTGTCCACCACTGGAGGAATGTCTTGACCGTGTCTGTGACTGTGATGAGAGGGTTTGCGCCCTGAATCAGAAGATCCTGCCATGGACGTAGAAAGCGCTGTAGTGGCCTGGCATGACATCTGGCCCAGTTCAGGATCCCCAGACAGGATGTCATGCTTCCCAGCAGGCTGGCCAGTGTCTTTAACCTGGTTCTGCGGGCTATTGATAGTACCTTGCTGATCAAGCCAAGGAGGTCTGTTTGCCTCTGCTGTGTGAGGAATATTTTGAAGTTGAGGGTATCCAGGATTACCCTGAGATGTTCTATTGACTGTGATGGGATGCATTGGCTTTTCTCTGATGAGGAACCCGAGTTTCTGGAGATATTGAATGGTTCTTTGAACATCAGCCTCTGCTTTCCCCCAATCAGATGACCTGATGAGCAGGTCGTCCAGGTACGGATGAATCTTGATGGCCTCTTTTCTCAAATTCACAATTAGCAGAATCAGCACCTTTGTGAAAGTCCTGGGTGATGTGGCTAGCCCGAAAGGAAGGGTCAAGTACTGCCAATGTGTATGGGCATACAAGAACCTGAGCCACTTTCTGTGTGATGGATGGGCGGGCACGTGTAGATATGCTTCTTTTAGATTAGCGAGGTGAGCCACTCGCCGCCTTGTGCTATTACCACTCGGATGGATTACAGTGTCTCCATCTTGAATTTTTGGGTCTTGACTCCCCTGTTCAGTGTCTTGAGGTCAAGCACGGCTCCCCCATTCCCCTGATTTTGGGGGGATTAGAAACAATATTGAGCAGTGTCCAGTTCCGATCTCGTGATCTGGGACGGGTTCTATTGCTCCGATGTTTCTGAGCCTGCTTATCTCCGTCATCATCATTTGGTGCTTTTGAGTGTTGTTGGACACAGGCAAGGCGCAATAGAACTGCCTTGGGAAGCGGGAAAATTCTATTGAGTACCCCTGTGTTATGGTTCGCAAAACCCAGGCATCTGTGGTGGAACCTTCCCATTGGTGTGCAAACTCTCTTGAGTCTTCCCCCCCCAGCCAGCGCCGAAGACTGGTCTCCCCGAAGTCATGCTTCCGACTTAGGGCGTCTGGGTGCTTGAGGCTGCTTGGGCCTTTGTCCTGCTCCTCTCTGCTTCTTCCACCTGTTCCGGTACCTCTGTTGGTTGCCCTGATGAGGATAGAAGGGGCGTCTGGAATTCCCCACGGGTTGGTAAGCTGTGAAGGGCCAAAAAGATTTTTTGGGAGCCCCTACACTCTGAAGGGTCTGTTTCTTTGATTTATCGGCTGCATCAGTCAGGACCTTGTCCAGACAGACCCCAAACAGCTTTGAACCCTGAAAGGGGCCGCTTACCAGTGAGTTCTTTGCCGCATTATCCCCCTTCCAGGATCTGAGCCATAGTCTACGTCTGGCCGCCACATTGGAGGCCGCCGCTCTGGAGGCCCAACAGAGCATGTCTGTGGATGAATCTGCAATGAATGCATAAGCCAGTTGAATACGCTTTGACAGCACTCTAGTCATTTTTTCTGAGGTGCTGGGATCCCCCGCCGGCTTGATCCAGGTCATTAATGCCCTGGAAAAGTATGAGGTAATGGTAGCCATCTTAACGACTGACGACACCTCCTCAAAGTCTCGTCTCAGGCTACACTCGATACCCTTGTTTGTGGGATCGCGAGGGTAGCATTCCCCTTCTGTTGGGAACAATGAGTTCTTGGCT
>QEPC01001717.1:707776-743587 GCA_003113815.1 Sphenodon punctatus | reverse complement strand
TTCTCCTGTTCCTCTTCTTATTTCCTACTTTTTTTTTTCTTCCCCACCCCCCACCCCACCCCACCCCCCAGGCTGTCATTTTTGGGAGACAGCCCCTTCTGCTTCCTATCGGTGTGGAGGCAGACAATGAACTGGAGTCTAACAGGGGTGAGATCCCCTTGGGCAGACTCCGATATGTCTGCCTCCTATTGGTAGTGGCGGGTATCTACCCTACTTTGCAGACTGGCCATCCAGGAGGAAGGGGCTGGTCTTAGAATTTGCAGGGTCTAAGGCGAAGATAAAATGTGGGACCCTTGCTAGCCCTCATTTTCTTGGGGGCACCTTCTGCAGGGCCCAAAGGTGGCCATGTTTTGGGCCCCTACACCCTGCCCTGGTGAAAACAGGGACCATTGCGGAGCCCCCAGAAAGAAAGAGGAAGGCCCACCCTGTGGTAAGGCCAACCCAGGCTGGGGCCACTTGCTCCCTGGCTGTCCCCAGAACCACTGCTCGTTGTGTACTCCCCACAGCAGTGTTGTTCCTGAGGCTGGGCTGTTCTTAGTAGCACCTACCTCCCCTCCGCCCCCCTCCCCCTCCAGAAAGGAAGTGATACAGCTGGCAGTGCAACAACTGGGGGCAATTTCCTAAGCAAAGCAGGGCAGGCTGGAGTGCTGAAGATGGGGAACCTAGGTTTCAGGCCACTTCTCAGCAGGTCTATTTCTCTACCCTAGCAAGTTCAAGTCTACACTCCCCATCCTACTGGTTGGACCCTGCCCAAGCCATCGCCTGGACAGGTGAGTGCTGGCACAGTGGGCACAAGCATCAAATGGGGGTTACCCCCACATTCATCCACAGGCTCTCGCAACATCAGCCACAGGAAAGGAGAGGATCAAGGAGGGTGTGTGTGAGAGACAAACACAACATCTGTGTAATGCAGGTGTAGATCATAGGGTTGGGAACTTTGGCCACCCCTGCATTAGCATCTTTTGTAGGACTTCTTACTGAACAAGGAGCAGTCTCAGAATTACTCAGATACATTCCATCGTCCACAAAAGGCTGGGCAACATATGTAAAAATATTCTTTTAGGATACTATTTCCTAAAATATTTGAAATTCTTTAGAAACAGAGACTGTCTGCTTCCTAAACCTCAGACACTCACATTTTCAAAACTTCGATATGCTGTCAAGCTTTTCATCAGCACACTGTAAATGAGTAGTACCAGCAGCCAACTTACTGGTTTCATTTGACAATACTAGGGATTGAAGTGAAATATTACAATACCTGTAACTGTCTCCTACTGACAGTGATGCAACAAAAGCAGAATGCATTATATCAGTCCTAGGAACTGATCCACCCTTAGGCAGCATGTTAGCTTACTCTAGTGAGATCAACTCTACTTTAGCAAAATCAAGCTAGTTGAAATTTGTGGTCATTCCTTTTGATCTACGCTAAAGGAAGACTTTTGTGGTGTTGCAAGCTTTTAAACAACTAATTCTTTAACACTGGGACATTAAGAAGATGTCGCAACAAACTATGAACACAGAGTTGTGGGTGTTAATTGTTTAAGGCCACATTTTAATGAACAGAGATAAACTGAAGTAACTACTTGGATTTAATTAAATTGAAGTAACTACTCCACTTCAGTGACATTTGGACAAACAGTGTAAATGGAAGTAGTACTGCATCCATTTCTCTCCCCCTGCCCCGAGCTGAAGTAATGATCAACGAACCGGAATCGCCTCCCTCACATTGGTATATGTTCACATGAATGGTTACTCCGAAATACAAACTAAAGGTTTGTACTCCTGATTATACTTCTCTTCCTACTCCTGACTAGCACCGGTTTAGTGTTCTGTACATGTCAACACTTCAGAGGTAAAGTAGAAGTAAGGCCCGGATATATAAAATTAACTGTTTGTTGGCATGTAGCCTTACTACCTTGTTAAAAACTATTTTCTTTACTATATTTTGAACACAGATTATATTTGGACATGTTTGTAAAGAATGAATACACACATTGTCATATGTGAATGTGTGTTTGCACAAACACAGCATCTCATCATGCACCTCTGACGACAATGCTGACCGATTTCGATGTTCAGTTACTCAACTGTCTATGCATGTACATGAAAAAAGATGCCTTTAAAAGTGCATTTCACACACATGTGCAAAAAATGTTAACCTACTATTTAAAAAACCAAACATTTACTGTCCTTTGTGTCTTGTGCAGCAAAATAACTACAACTTGTTAATGGTGTACAAAGCAGATGTATTTAACTATCGGGTAGAATAATAGGTAGTGGCATTAGAGGAGGAGAAACAAACAATAGGCAGAGAAAGAAAGGGCTCAGGAGGATGTGATGGAAAAGCAGCAGAATTGGGAAATAAGATAGTTATGGACAGGAGGACACCAAATATAAAACCCTCTAATTTTAGGGGCCTGTTAATCCTCTTATTAGATGTGTTCCTATGCCAGACTTTCGGAGCATGTGTGCAAGCGCTTTACTAAGTCCCTAGGACATCACATTTGAGCAGACTATTCTTGGGGGAGTGACTTTTCCACTCAGAGCAGACAAAACCATGCTGTCTGTGTAATAAGTGCTCACGTGCTTCTCTTTCACATAGTCCAGAGATGGACAAATGGCAGCTCAGGAACCACATGCGTGTCTCTGGCACCTATACTGTGGCTCTCGGAGGAAATGGCTGTTTGGAGTTGGGGTATCCACACAGCTCCCTCGGTTTCACCTCCTTTACATGCACTACCTAGCACTGGGAGTCACTTCTCCTGCTTCCTCTGCCTGGTGACAGGGGCTGCCCAGTGCTTGCAGCAACAGTGGGAGTGCTAGGTGGCCCCTCCTGGTGTGCGGAAGAGGCAGGAAAGGCGAGTGCCCAGCGCTGGACAGCCCCTGCCGGTGGGTGGCAGAGGCAGGAGAGGAGAGCAATCTAAGAGGTGAACAGCAGCTGAGGGGTGGGACTGAGGAAGGAGTATGCAGAGGCCCTAGGGAAGCAAGCGAGTGTGCGTGTATGAGATTCTGCGATACTCTGTGGGCAATTATGTGTGCGCGCATGTGTGGGGCTGTGCAAAAGTGTGCCTGTAGTCTAGAGTTGCATTCGATGGTGGTTCTTGGCCATATGAAGATCACTAAGTCTTTGGATCAAAAACTTTACCCACCCCTCATATAGACATCAGTACCCAGAGTTTGGAGTGTGCTTTCTTGCCAAATATGAGACTTCAATATTTCTGCCACACGTATAACACTGTGTGCAGAGTGGTAAGTATGCTATAGAAGAAAACCAAAATGACTGCAGATTGCCTCAAATCATAGAGCAGTTTCTCAGCGTGCCATGCACCCGGGCAAAGGCAGAGGTTACTGTGGTAAGGCTAGGGGCATAGGTTGAGCATGTGCACCTACTGTGTGGTTGAGCGTGTGACGCCAGTTGGAGCCGATTTGCAGTGTGTCACCACAGCAAGCAAGAGATGGGCCCTGCACTGCCCAGGGCTCCATGACTGAGTAACCCTAGCACACCAGTCACCCTTGCACCAACCCTGCAATCCATGCCCAAGTCATCCCTGTGTCTGATAAAATCTAGCATCCATCTCAGTACTCCATGCCCAGCCAGACAACTTCTCCACTAGCAAGCCATGCCAACTTCTAACTAGTACCTTTCTCCCCAGCCCTTACTTTTTCCTCCACTGCAGTGCAATTCCTGCCCTGGTTACACCCTACTCCAATATTCTGTGCCAAAACCTCCACTGAAAGCCCAATTTGTGGCACCATAAATATGCTTGCAAAATCCAAGTTTTCTGCTCACAGAATAAAATAATGAGGTCCAAGCTATGCCCCTAAATGAGGAGTAATTTCCGCCCAGAACCCAGGCACGCTCCTTGCTCTCAGGCACAAACGGGATTCTCTTGTAGACCCAAATGTTGACCTTTTAGCAAAGCAAGGTTAGTTGAGGTTCACTGTATCTCATGATGAAGTTCAAACAAATCTGGAGCAATTTTTGATTCCAGATAGAAATGAGAAAATTGGTGATCACAGCCACACTTAAACCCAAGCTAAACCCAATATGTGGTTGAGCTCAGCTTGGCTTTGGCTGAAAGTGGTAGGATCATTTGAGTTCCAAGCTCACGGACAGTGAGCCCATATATACAAATCATAAAAGCAGACTTTTTCTCGAGTGTTTAGAACTTCTGGTTCCAATACAGACTGAAACAAAGAAGTGTAGCAGATACCGCTGTTAAAAACTAAAGGGATATTATTTACTATCCATTTTCTTTGATTTATTGAGTATGGGGTTGCGCTGTGCAAATTATAATTCACCGAGGTGTGCCTTGGACGAGAAAAAAAATGGGAAACCCTTGGGAAACTCTCCACAAGCTCACTCCTCCAACCTATAATAAAGCCATAATACTGATGCTGTAGGAAAGATACTGATAACACAGACTGAGAAGTGAAAACAAAAGAAATGCTGTCAATGATAGACCTTATTTAAAAGATGGGTAGCTATGGGAATACAGAAAATAGCTCAGTCAACTGGTTTTGCTTAATACACTCTCCTTTCTAAAGGATACAGCAGGCTTGAGATCTTTTTCTTCAAAGGGTAGATAGGCACAACGCGTTAAGATGACAATAAAGGAGACTGATTCAGGCGAGCAATTTTTGCTCCCTTGGTCAATTGGTTTTGGAAGTGTTACACCAGTGTCGGCCATATAGAACTGCTAGAATTCCTTGCCAGCCAATTCTTGTGTAGGTTTTAAACAAAGTTCTGTGGGTGGTCAACAGTTCAACGGGGAAGCCCCTCAGAATCAAAAAGGAAGGCAAAGCTATTAAACACCCTGCCACGACAAAACTTTATGTGAAGGAGCAGTTCTTTCAGGAAAATTCCAGGTGAGGGTCCATACCTTCTAAAACAGAGGTGAGGAACATCGGGACTGGGGACTAGAAGCAGCCTCTGCCTAGTTTTTAGTTGGTCTTTTTCCAGTTCCTGGATCCAGATGCTATCTCCAGGCACTGAAAACTGAGTCCAGGATAAAGGAGCTGACATGAGGACAAGCACACAAGGACAGAGGGACAGATCCTTAATCTGTACTCTCCTCTCCTCTCCCTCAGCAAACCCCACAAGCATCCCGCACCCACAACTTCTATGCAACCATCAGAACTTGTACTAATTTTCAGGGTGGCCCTGGGGGGGGGGGAAGTTCTCCACTCATGCTCTAAAAAGTAAAACAGAAAGTAGAGTGTTTGCTATGGAATACTCAGCAGTTTTCATACAAATTACTATTTACTGTCTGTATAAAATACTTATAAGGATCATTTCCTCCTGTCCCAAACGACGTGGCATATTTCTCAGTAATAAGTGATTTGATGTTAAAAATGAATGAGTATTTGATTTTAAAAGTATCTATTCTCTTTTTTGTCTGAAAATGTTCCAAACTCCTTTGCTTCCACTTTGATGAGGGTCCTGACTACCAGGCTGACGCATAACAGGATTTTCTTTCCCAATACCAATTCCTCAGACACAAGCCTTTTATTAAAGGTGAACATGACTTCACAATTCATGTTCAGCACTGCTAAATCATGCTAAAAGCAGGACACGCCAAGAAGTCAAATTTACTGCTGATTTTATGCTTCATAGACTTTGGTGGGATTGCACACCATGTAAATCAGGGCGGGGAAATCTTTTTCCTCACACAGGCTAGTTGAAAATTAGTACAAGTTCCGTGGGCCAAACAGGATTTCGGGGCAGAGATGTTGAAGGGATGTGCTCAGGAAGGGGAGGGTCCTCCAGATCATGGATTCAGATAGATCATTTCACTATTCAGGGTTTGACCTTTAGTCTCCGGGTTCTCAAGCGTTATATCCAGACCTTGGGTTAGGCTGATAATTCTCAGTTACCTGTTTTTGCATACACTGGAGGATTGGGGGGGGGCGGGGGGGGAGAGGTGCTGTGAAGCGCTAGTCAGACCCGGCGGCTCAGGTGACATTCCTACTTTGACTGCAGCGAGACGGAGAATGGGTAAGAAAGTCAAACTGAAATTGGCAGTGTGGGGAACTGCTGGCTCCTGTGTAGTAACGATTACACTGCTCAGCTCTGCTTCTCTTTACCCTGTTGCTGCCCTGCCTCAGTTCCTATGTCCCATGAAGGGAGAGAAGAAGCAGCAGCTACAAGAGGCCCAGGCAGAAGTAAAGAGGACAGAAGATCCAGAACCTCAGGTCTTTGTCAGGTGATATGGAGAGCAGGCTGAATCTCCTTGCTCTGAGAGTCCCTCTGTGCACTGGCTATGGTGCTGCCTAACTTCCCTTTCACTCCATGCTGCTGCACTCATTTCCTGCCTCAAACAATCTGCCTCCACTTTTTATTACCCCAATCTAAAGGTCTCATTATATTTGCATAAATTTACATGAATCAAGGCATGTATGTTTATGCAAATTAGCCCTGTCTGGTCTTATTCCCTGGAAGAAGTGTCACCCTCGTCATAGATCCACCCCCATCTTCACATGTATACCTCCAACACTTGTCAGTGCATCATGAAATGAGACGAGGACATCAGTGTTGGAATTTATAAAGGCCGCACTCTTTATTAATTAGAACAACTAAGTGGGGCAAGTCGCCAAAAGCAACTTGGATCTAGTAATGAACAAATGAACTGTACGTTTTAAGGGTAGGCGTCCTGATGCACCCTCATGCACCCTCCCTTTAAAATGATATAACTCTGCCTACTCCTTCATCCTTGGACATGGTAGTTTCTAGTCAAATAGTGTTTAGGGAACACTGAGGAACCCCCAAATATATTTAACAAAATTTCTACCCCACTTCTCCTGCGATGCAGCTCAAGGCGGCTTACAAAACATAATTTAAAATATCATTAAGACCATAAATCACAAATAAAACCATAAAACGAATCAGTCAAAAAAGGGGGTAGCATAAAAACTTCTCCACACCCCACCCACCCTACCCATCTTCCTCACGAAAGCCCGGTGGAACAGCCAGGTCTTGCACTGATGTCGAAATGAGGCAAGGTCCAGGGCCACCTGGGCCTCTGCCGGAAGGGAGTTCCACAGGCTAGGCGACACTACCAAGAATGCCCTCTCCATCGTGGCCCCCTGGACCACCCGGGGGACCTCAAGAAGGAGCTCCTGGCAGACCGCAGGGATCAATCCAGGACAAGGCGAGTGAGGTGAATCCTTCAGATAGGCAGGGCTGAGACCGTATAGGACTTTATAGGTAAGTACCATCATCTTGAATTGGGCCCAGAAGACTATAGCCAACCAGTGCAGAGCGTGGAGCACTGGTGTAATCTGCTCGAAGCAACCCATCCCCGAAAGGAGGTGGGCTGCCACATTCTGCACTAGCTGCAACCTCTGGACCGTCACCAGGGGTAGCCCCATGTACAGTGTTACACAATAGTCCAGTCTTGAGATGATGAAGGAATGGATGACGGTGGCCAGGTTGGTGTCTGAGACATATGGCCGAAGCCGCACCAGATGTAACTGGCGAAAAGCACTCCTTGCGAAAAGCGCTCCTTGCCACAGCTGCCATCTGAGAATCCAGGCGGAGCTGGGAATTGAGGAGCACCCCCAGACTCCGAACCTAGGAGACCAGCGGGGGACAAACCCCATGAATGATGGGAGATGTCAGACCCACCGCCCTCCCCACCAGCATCACCTCCGTCTTGTTAGGACTGAGTCTCAGTCAGCTTGACCTGATCCACTCCCCCACAGCTGCCAGACATCGGGTAAGCACCGAGACTGCTGGGTCTGGGTCAGATGAAAAGGAGAGGCAAGCGGTGGGTGTCATCAGCACAAATAAAACCATAAAACAAATCAGTCAAAAAAGGGGGTAGCATAAAACCCTTCTCCACACCACACCCACCCTACCCATCTTCCTCACCAAAAGCATACTGATGACACCACACTCCAAACCGCACCCCAAACCATCTCACGACCTCACCCAGCGGCTGCATATACACGCTGAACAGGAGAGGGGACAGAATGAAACCTAGTTGCGGGACTCCACATGAGAGGTCCCGGGGAGATGAAAAACAATCCTCGCGCACCACCCGCTGGGTTCTCCTGGCCAGGAAAAAGTGGAACCATTCAAGAACAGTTCCACTTACCCCGGCATAGTCTCGCAAATAGGTCACCAACATCTCATGGTCAACGGTATCAAAAGCAGCCAACAGATCTAATATGATTAACAGGGTCAATCAATATTGCTAGAACCCACCATGTCCCCCTCCCAATATATTCCTATGGCCATTCAGAAGGACTCGAGACACTATATAGTCAATATGGGTAAATAATTTCCCAAAATATTTGGGAATATGCAAAATACTTATGTACTTAAAATACATATTTTGGAGAGTTCGTGGGGGGGGTCCCACCGCACCCCTATGGCCATTTGAAAGAATCAATATATTCCTATGTCCATTTGGAGAGATTAGATGAATTGGGAAGCAGCTGGAGAGTTGGGAGTTGCTTATGCCTTAGTATTATTTGGGAGGGGTTTGCAAGTGTTTCCTATTGGCTCCATGTGGGTACCTGGGGGTTCCACAGTGTGCTCCAAACACTGTTTGACTAGAACCCACCATGTTACAATTTTTCCTACAGCCATTCAGAAGGACTCGAGGTATTATCTATTCAATGTGGGTACATGGAGGCTACATTCCTCAATATTATTTTGAAGTATGTTTTGGGGGTCCCACTGAACCCCTGAGAACTTTTTGAGGTCTCCCAGTATATCCCCAACACACTTAAGCAGTATCCCAACATGTTTTAATGGATCCTTCTGATCATTCGAAGAAGCTATACGTTCCTATGGCCATTCGAAAGACTCAGTGAATTGTGAAGGAGCTGGGGGTTTCTTATGCCTCAGAATTATTTAGGAGGTGTTGTGGAGTGGTTCCCTTCCAACATCAGGTGGGCATATAGGGGTTCATCAGTGTGTCCCAAACACTATTTGGCTAGAAGCCCCCCATGTTCCAATATATTCGTATGGCCATACGGAAGGACTCAACGCATCAGCTAGTCAATGCGGGTAAATGGAGGCTACTTATTCCTTAGTATTAGTTTGGATTATGTTCTTGGGGTCACACTGCACCTCTAAGAACATCCATCTAGCCACTTGGAAGAACCAATTCATTCCTACGGCCATTTGGAGGAATTCAATGAATTGAAAAGGAGCAGGAGACCTGAGAGCTTCTTATGCCTCAACATTATTTGGGAGGTGTCAGGGAGCATTTCCCATTGGCTGCAGGTGGGTATTTGGGGGTTCGTCAGTGTGCCCCAAACACTATTTGGCTGAAATCCACCATATTCCTATGTCCATTCAGAAGTATTTGAGGCATTATTGGCAAATAAATGATACTTATTCCCAAATACTATTTTGGAGTATGTCTGTGGGGTCTCACTGCACCCCTGAAAACATTTTGAGATCTCAGTGTGTCCCCAGTATCGTTAAACAGGATCCCACGGTATTTTCTAATAAATCGCTATGACCATTCAGAAGAATCAATACATTCCTATCGTCATTTGGAGGGATTCAATTAATTGGAAGGGAGCTGGGGAGCTCTTAAGCCCACCATATTGTTTAGGGGATGTCAGGGAGATTCCCCTTGGCACCAGGTGGGTATTTCAGGTTTCGTCAGTGTGCCACGAACACTATTTGTCTAGAACCAACCATGACCTAATATATTCCTATGGCCATTTGGAAGGACTCGAGACATTATCTAGTCAATATGGGTAAATGAAGTCTACTTATTCCCCAATATTATTTTGGAGTCTGGGGGAAGGGGAGGTCCCGCTACACTTCAGATCATTTTGAAATCCTCCAGTGTGTCCCCAACACTCTTAGGCAGAATCCAAACATGTTTTAATGAATTCCTATCTAACTCCTGTGCTTGACTGCATACCCTCATCACAACTCCCATCTCCTGAGCTCACTCTTTTTCAATGCTTGCGGATAGATCTCTCTGCTGCCTTCGATACTGTTGACCACTCACTCTTGCTGGATTCCCTTCACTCCCTTGGCTTTTGTGGCTCTGTCCATAACGGATTCTCCTCCTACCTCTCTGACCACTCCTTTAATGTGTGTCTCTCCAACTCCACCTCCTCCTCCTTCCCCCTCTCAGTTGGTGTTCCTCAAGGCTCTGTTCTTGGCCCTCTCCTCTTCTCGATCTATACCTCATCCTTAGGCAAACTCATTGCCTCCCATGGCTTCCAATACCACCTCTATGCTGATGACACTCAACTCTATCTCTCTACTCCCTCTCTCTCTCCCTCTGTTCAAGCTCGTCTCATCAACTGTCTCTCTGACATCTCTACCTGGATGTCTCAACGTCAACTCAAACTCAACATGGCTAAAACTGAACTCCTTATCTTCCCCCCTCATCCTTCCTCTCCTTCCTCACTGTCAATAACTATTGATGGAGTCACCATCCTGCCTGTCCCCCAAGCCCGTAGCCTAGGCTTCATCTTTGACTCACCCCTTTCTTTTAAACCCTACATTGACTCTGTTGCTAAATCCTGTCGCTTCTCCCTCCATAACATTGCTAAGATTCGCCCTTTTCTCTCTGTCTCGTCTGCCAAAACTCTTGTTCATGCTCTGGTCATCTCTCGCCTCGATTACTGTAACCTCCTTCTCACTGGCCTTCCCCGGTCTCACCTTTCTCCCCTCATCTCTGTCCAAAACTCTGCTGCCAGGGTCATCTACCTCGCCAGTCGCTTCGACCATGTGCAGCCCCTCCTCTCTTCGCTTCACTGGCTTCCCCTTCCTGAACGAATCCTGCACAAGCTCCTAGTCTTCACCTATAAAGCTCTTCACAACCTTGCTCCCCCCTACCTCTCTGCACTTATCGCCCTCCATACTCCAGCCCGTGCACTTCGCTCCTCCTCTGTCCCTTCTCTCACCCTTCCACGCCTTCCCTGCTCCCCTAAGCGCCTTCGTCCCTTCTCACTTGCTGCCCCCCATGCCTGGAACTCCCTCCCTGTCCACATCCGCCTTGCCCCCTCCCTTCATACCTTCAAATCTCTCCTTAAAACTCACCTCTTTCGCTCTGCTCTGTCTGACTCTTTATCCTGCTGAGCCACTATTCCTATACCTACGATCGGTTTACCCTTATCCTTGCAACATGGACCTGCCTGCTGTCATTCTCATCGTAACCAAGCCAAGTACGTGCACTTGAGACCTCGCATCTTCATGAATGTTAGACCCCTTGTCTCTCCCTCTGTTCCCCTTCCTAAGTCTCTCCCCCAGCTCCTGTCTCTCAGATTGTAAGCCCTAGGGGCAGGGGTCGTGTCTATTTTATTACTTTGTAAAGTGCCAGGTACACTGCTGGCGTTATATAAATGTTTGATAATAATAATAGGATATGGAACCAGAAGTCAGATCCAGAAACTGGGAAAAGGCCAAATAAAGGACAGCTATGGGCCTGATTTGGCTCACGGTTACAGGTTTCCTTCCCCTGCTTGAGAGTAATCGGATACAGCACTCAACAATCAGTAAATCTGATGAGAGTACCAGGCTACACAAAAATAAATTAGGGAGTATGTATATCTTTTTCAGTCTGAAACAGAAAAAACTGCACTGCTCTGCGGTGTTTTTGAGGTCATCATAAACCCAGCACCACAATCCCCCTGTAAGTTGGTGAGCACCTTTCTGAAAGTGTCAGGATTATGCACGAATGTTGCAAAACATGCACGGCTCAATTGTTCACAGTTCAGTGGAAGTGTCTGCTTGAAACTCTGCCAAACTCAGAGAGACTACAAAATGCAAAGTAACACCACCTATTGACTTTAATGGGCATTAGGGTGCCTGGCAACGTGTGCAATTAACCCCATATGTAAATGACAGAATAGACCTAAAGATAGTTCCAAGTTCTCCATCTTCCCGTCTCAGAGGCTAACCTTTTATTACATACAGCATTAAAAGGATTCAGCATCATGCCTGCACTCTCAATATTACAAGGTTATGCTAAAAGCAGCTCACCCATCTCAATTATTCTGCCTACAGATAAATCTTCAAATGCTCACTTACAATCCTTACCTCCTACCTGACATAGTCACAAATTTTTTATGAAGCTTGCTATATTTGTAAAAGTTCTTAAATAAGGTATAGTGAGTAACTAATGCAAATACCCTACACTGCCGTCTTTCAGAGATTCAGTTCATAATCCCTAGAGAGCAGGAGCATTACCTCACTGCAGCCTTGAGACAAACTGAGCATTCACTCTGGGTCTTTACCCAGCATCCTCTGGTCCACACAAAGACAACAGAGGTGTGACCAATCACATTGTGGCTAGCAGACACTGTTTGAAAGCTCCCTCCCTGTATTGCCTATTGACATGCTAGCTGGCAGCCTGCTGAACTTGTTGTCATGGCAACACATCCCAGCTGCTCTCCACTGAGGCTTGTTACATATTTTTTTTTCTTCTTCTTTTCACCACTCGCTTTAGCTAATTAAAAATTTAGACCTGTGTTTTGCATGTTGGATGCAAATAGAAACAATACAAACTCCTTGCCTTGGCAGAGCTGGAAATGCACTATGAAAAACGCAATCCGAAGGGCACTGCTAGGAAGTCTCATTATAACCAATCAATAAAGAGACAGCTGTGTAGACCTGGCCAGATGGAACTTGTCGCTAACGCTCCTCAGCTACCAAAACAAAAACATTCAGATAGCGAAAGATATTCCTCCATATCTCAAACATTTCAGCCTACTCAGAAGGTGAATGAGACGTGTTGCAGCATTTATATGCTTCCAGGTCAAACCATTCTTTAGATACTCTGTCCTGCTATGCGTGCCGCTGACTGAAAGAAGCTTTACCGATAATGCTAGAATGTAAACAGAATAAAGGCGGCAGACATTGTGTGTATGCAGGAGAGATCTCGGCTAAGCTGCCAGTATGACAAGTGCATGCAAGAGGGTGGCTGGGGGAGGGTCATACGTGGGAGAGTGCCATGTGCAGCTGTCTGGACAGCTAGTTAATTACACAACTTTTTGTCCCTCGACAGCATTGTTTCTGCCAGGTCACTGACTGAGTAAAAACAAAGCTCCAAGGTCATATCAGACTCTGAATCCTTGGGAAAGATGTGATGAAACATCAAACATTGGTGGAATGAAACAT
Source organism: Sphenodon punctatus (assembly GCA_003113815.1). Taxonomy (NCBI): domain Eukaryota; kingdom Metazoa; phylum Chordata; class Lepidosauria; order Sphenodontia; family Sphenodontidae; genus Sphenodon; species Sphenodon punctatus. The sequence continues at coordinate 730,482 of QEPC01001717.1, read as the reverse complement.
TGGGGGGGGGGGGGGGGCAACACGCATCAGTGTTTAGACAAGGAGGGGGGGGGGAGATGCACTCAAGGCTGTCAATTCCAAGTGTGCAAAATGAGTCAGGATCGAACACAAATCAAAAGTGGCTTAAATCATGAGGGTTTTTTTGAAAAAAACGTCATTTCTTTTTACTTCTCTCTGGGTTTGAGCCTTTAGAGCTCAATGCAGTTCTGTTTTCTCTGCAATCATGAGGGCTAGAAACTTAATTTAAGAAAATGAGAGCTAGGATTCTGAATTTTACTGAGTGTCTGATGACTGGCAGCTTTACAAAAATCTCTAGACCGTGACAACAAAATTGTGAGATGGCAACTGTGCGCATCTATGCAAATAGGTAGCATTTTCTCACATAATCCCACATCCTGGGATGTTCAATTATGCGTTCTCTAAGGCTTTGTCCTATTAAGTTGCTACATTTCAAGTTGCGTCTGTATATGCAGCATTATAAGTGCTATATAAATAGCTAAACTAAACAATCTTAATACAAAAATTCACTTTGCAAACCACAGCCTCATTATTAGCAACAGCAGGCCAGACTGTCTTAAGGTATTTTCAAACATCACAGTAAGTGGTAAAACAGAGAAAATGCAGTAATGATTCTTGCAGTAGTTCACCAGCTATTCATTTTGTGAACATGTGGAAAATGTTCCGCACATGGGAGTTTTTAAACAAGCATGGCGGTACGTGTGTGTCCCCCTGTGGCTGCTGAGCGGCACTACTGAGGAGCAGCACGCAGGTGGAGTGCATGGGGAGCAATTCAAACTGGCAGCTCCCAGGGGGGCCACAGAGGCAGCCCCATGCACTCCCCCTGCCACAGACCATGGTGGCGAGCGTGCCGGGCCTTTACAAGTGACATGTCCTCCTTGTGAACCCTGGGGAACCTGGGCTCTCCCACACTCCCGGCCAGTTCTTGTGACTTACGAAGGCTGCTTCCCCTGCCCACAGTGCCTCTGAGCAGCAGCCCTGTTTGCTGGAGTGGCTGGCTGCCACCGCTCATGTGGGCAGGGGCTGAATGGCCACTCATTGTCAGGGCGCTATTTGGCTTGCCCTGCACAGAGCACTCCGGATTTCCTGGCAGTGCTCCATGCGTGGGTGCTCTGGGGCTAACAGGAGTGCACATCTGGCTGCTCCACTTTCAAACAAGCAGTGAGCTGGGTGGCCCATGTGGGGTAGCATCTCCTCTAAATTAAACACCCAGAAATATTCACGCAAGCAAGCAACACCTAGTAATTCACCACTGCTTTTGGGTGGGCTTTACCACTTGATTTTCCGACATCTAAAAGCACCCTTCATCTTCCTCTGCTGATGAAACAGGCTTGTTACTGTGCAAGTTAAACCTGTGAAAGACCAACACCGTCTTTCTAATCTATCCAAGAAAGTATCATCCTTTTTAGTATTAAACCATTCCTTCCTAGCTGGAAGAACTCCGCATGTGGTGCTGGGTGGCTGTTCATCTTCTCCCCAGGACCTCATGTGTGGAGTCCCGCAAGATTCTATTCTGTCCCCTCTCCTATTCAACGTGTACATGCAGCCCTTGCGCGAGATCATTGGACGGTTTGGTGTGCGCCAAACACCCAACTTTATCTCTCCTTTTCAACTGACCAAGGCCCAGCAGTCGTAGTGCTTACCCGGTGTTTGACAGCTGCTGGGGGCTGGATGAGGGCGAGTCGTCTGAAGTTGAATCCCGACAAGACAGAGGTGGTGATGGTGGGAGGGGCTGAAGGAATGGTGACACCAGTCATTGACTGGGTCTGTCCTCTGTTGGACCTTCAGGTTTGTAGTCTGGAGGTGCTCCTTGACTCACGACTCCGCCTGTATGTCCAGGTGGCAGCTGTGGCTAAGGGAGCATTTTGCCAATTACATCTGGTGCAGCAACAGCTTCAGCCGTATGTCTCGGACGTGGATCTAGCCATCATCATCCATGCTTTCATCACCTCAAGACTGGACTATTGCAACGCATTCTACATTGCACTGGCTGCCTACAGTCTTCTAGGTCTGACTCAAGGTGAAGGTTTGACGTATAAAGGTCTGGGCTCCGTGTATCTGCAGGATCGCCTCACCCCTGGGGTCCTGGATTGGTCCCAGCAGTCAGCCGGGGGAGCCTTCCCCAGAGTCCTCTGGGTATCTCGGGTGGCGAGAATGAGGTAGTCGCACCACAGCTGTGAAACTCCCTCCCAACGGAGGCCCACCTGGCCCCAGACCTTCCCTCTTTCTGAAGACAATGCGAGACCTGGCTGTTCCAACAACCTTTTGGCAAGGGAGATGGGTGAAGGTGGGGGGTTGGGAAGGGAGGATTTTTATCTCCGCCCTGGGGTATATTTTATACTGTATGTTTTATATTGATATTTGTAATTGTTTATTATTGTGTTATTTATGCTTATATTATATTTGTATGTTTTTAATATGTTGTGAGTCACCACGAGCTGCTGTGGCAGGAGGGGGTGGCCAATTATTATTATTATTATTTTTTTAAGGAAAATAATTAAATAAATAGACAAAGATTTCACAGCTTAATCAGCACTGCATTCATGGAACTAAATCTTTTTTGTACTCGAGTTGTACTTTTTTGTACTGGGGGGGGGGCGGGGGGAGAGGGGGAGATTCCCAACATCCCAAAGCACAGTAAAGCCTCTACCTGCCACATCTTGACTGCTGAACAAAGTAGCATGATGGACATGCACTGAAGGTGAATCGGACAATGCAGGCCAAATATTTTCCATGGTAAGTCCAGTTGAAAAATCAAATGAATCCTCACTCAATTAAATAAAATAAATTTTATTTTTAAATCTAACTTTTAAAATTGTTTCCCCATCCCCCCAAACGCATACTTCTCCAATGCTGTCCCTAGGTCCAGATCCAAGGGCAGGATCTACTCTATTGATGAAGCTTTGTCTCATTTTCCCTCTTATTAAAAAGTTTAACTGAAAACAGGTAAAAGAAAAACAATAATTTTACATAAGACTGAAAACTAAACTGTTGAAAACAAGGTAGACTAAAGTTACGGCTGTGTCTTTCACGGACACAATGTTGTCTTGAACACACTTTATTATAATGAATGACTGTACACATCGGGCCACATACTGACCAGTGCAGTGGTCTGAAAGAACAGACTTGGAAGGCTAGGGCAGGTCTCTTAGACTCACAAAATCCTATCAAAAAGCATCACTTCCCTATTCAAATATGCCTTTACACGTAAATATCTACACCCTTTTGCCCAATGAGATTTTAAAAAAAGAACAACCCAAAACCCCCCCCCCCAACCAAACAAAAATCAAAACAAATTATGTCTACCCTGCAAAAAAATTCAAGTTTGGAATTCCCCAGCTCTTAAATGCAGGTTTTGGAAGGAATTTACATCTGCCTGGTGACTGTTGAGTAACATTACTTTGACCTCAGAGTGCTCCAATGCTCAGACTCAACAAGGAAAGTTAAGGTTGGATTAGCAGTCAATTAATGGCAGACCAAGCCTGAACTTTGAACACCCTTCCTTTCAAGCATTCACTTATTCTTTACATTGTTTACAATACTGTGTGTAATTATTTTTGGCCAATGATGACACAAAGATTACCATACCTCTCCCTTACAAATTTTAAAAATTTGCCAGGAAACATTTTCAAGATCTATTTTTGAGAAATATTTATTTATTATCTATCTTGTATATATAAGGTGACACACACAATAAAAAAAGTTGGGATTTCTTTGAGGCACGCTTTTAATTTCAGAACCATTAAAAGCATTAGGAGAAAAAGATGAACGTTTGGCAAATGGAAAAAGAACAAAAGTATCCCAAACACACCCAGTATTTTAGAATGTCCGAGAAAATGTTAGTTTAGAAAGAAAAATAAAATCAACTGAGTATTTTTAACCATGATTTGAAAAGGAAAATAAATATCCTATACAAGTATATATCGACATATTCTGCAGCATCCTGGCTGCACTGAAATCAATGGTCAAATTCCTATCAGCATTACTCAAGTCAAGCTTCGCCGCTTACCCTCCTGCTGTCTATGGTATTACCAAGAATTTGGAAATTTCAATAGTAACATTGCTTTATTTGGATTGTTTACTTGACATTCATTTTTTAGGATACCCTTGAGTGCTGGCAATTCTCTCATATACAGGACTAAGTCGCTTCACCTTCCTCTTCCAGCCAGGTGTCATGAAGTATAATTTATTGAATGCTATCAGTGTGCTTGGCGTTTTACAAGCGTATGAAGAAGAGGAGAGCCCCTGTTCTAAAGACTGTTCACCTACAGACAAAGCTCTTCAGACACAGTCTGCAATGAGGGTACAGTGATATCACTTCTTGAGAGCTGTAATTTTACATACCTATCACTTCAAAAAATTAATATACCTTTCAAAAAAGGTTCAAGATTTATGTCAGTTTTGCTCTTTGGCTTCAGATCTAACAGTCTAATTTTCAACTATTAAATATCCGCTCCCTCCTCCTAAAAATGCACAAAGGAGGAACCTGGAAAACAAGAAAACACAAAATAACTGATAATATTACAGCTAAACTGTTCAACCAAATTGCACAAGTCCTTGAAGAAGTCCCACAACTGTGAGTTAAGGATAAACAAACATGTGGTCAAACTATAGTTTCTATAGCTGGCAACTGTTTGTGCTGAAAGCAAACAACAAAGGAGGAAACCACCGCACTCCAGAAATAATTGAACACAAGACGTTGATTTTTGTCTTCTTCCCTATAGCCGCTTTTACACATGACAAAATGGGTTCTTATAAGTGCTCAAGATAATACTGGGTGTTATAAATGCTGGAGTTTTGTCATGTGGGAACACACTAATCCCTTTTTATGCAGTGAGATCTCACAGCCTTGCAAGAGTTGCATCTGGTGGGTTTTACAAGGCTGCACGATCTCGCTGCATAAAAGGGGAATAGTGCGTTCACATATGACAAAACACCTGGTATTATCTCGAGCACTTATAAGAACCCATTTTTGTCTTGTGTAAAAGCGGCCTTAGGGCTTCAGAGACACTCATTGAAGCTGGAAGCCTGAGATGAGCTTATCTGCTTCTACACAAAATTTCTCTCAAAGACAATTTAATGAAATTTTGGTTTGTCACACGGATTGTATAGTTTTTCTTAACTTCTGGTAAAGGGAGTCTTAATGCTGGCAATAGACAAACCAGCCCAGGGGCATAGCTACCATGGAGTGAGAGGGCTCAATTGAGAATTACCATGACATTTCAGAGTGGGCAGGTGAGGAAGTGGGGCCAACAGACTGTCTGTAGCAGGGCAAGGATTTAGTGCCAGCACAAGTAGAGCAGGTGCTTGAGTAGCGCAGGATAGTGCTGTTGCAGGTGCTAAGTAACGGACAGGCACTGGAGCCACTAGAGGATTGTGCCCTAGGTCCAATAAAACATCTGAAACACTTGGGGCTAATAGGCATAAATGGAGCATGCCCTCACTTTGAGGAGCATGCTGGAATGAGAAGCTTCATCCTGAAACTCCTGAAGGACGTTTGGATCTGACCTAGTCACAAAGGAATGATGTGGGACTCCACCCAGACAAACTAGTCAGCCTTGCAGGTGGGAGTCACCTTGTTTTTACCCAAGAGGGGTTTGTGTAATTATTTACCTGGGACTTACTGGACTATATCTGATCCCTTCATGCGCGGGGCAGATTGTTCTACGTTGGTGGAGTACGCTGGCCGTAAGGTGAGATGGAGGCCAGACCTTTGAAGACTTTTAGCATTGCCCTGGAGTCTACTGGAGGATCAGCCATAAAAATCTCTTATAGCAGCCCAGGATTAAAGGCTGCTAAAAGAGACTGCAACCCAGAAACTTAAGGAATTGTGTCTGTGACGGGTCATGGCTAATTCCCCAAGAGACATTCCCAGCGCCCCTGCAGTGGAGGAGCAACCCAGTCACACTGTCCCTGCCGACTCTGTAAAGTTTCTAGTGGCGTTCAGGCCATTTGCAAAGTGCCCTGCGAAGAAGAAAGTTTTCAGTCAGATGGGATGGAGTGCTGACCCCTCCACACAAGACGGCAACTCCAAAGCTAGCAGAGGGGTCCCTCGAATAAGTAGATTTACAAAGGGTACTTCCTATGCATCCTACTCTTCTGTGCCCTGTCCAATAAAACTAGTCGCTGGCACAAATGTAAGCAGGCTTTGGCTGCAATTTAGCACAGACTAGAGCTCAATACACCATAGTCATAACCCTGCAAATGTTGAGCATCCACACATAGCATTTTGCAATATTAATTACTATCCAGGGGAAAATTTGCAGAATATCTCAAATGATGTGCCATGCCCTTCACTTTTTTTCTTCCTGTTTAATCACAGCTTGATATTATGCCTATCTAAATATTTATACTGCACTCCTCTCTCGTAGGCACCCAACAGCATGTCACGAAAGAAACTCAGGCCGCGTTCACAACTGCGGCGGTGATGGCGGCAGCGGGAGGGAAGACGCGGCAACCCCAAGGAGCCGGCTGACGGGAAAAGCGCCGGTGCGAACAGGGATCTGCCACAGCTTCCCTCGCGCATGTCAGGGCGCAAAATCCTGCCCTGACATGCGTGAGGGAAGCTGCGGCAGATCCCCACTCGCACTGGCGCTTCTCGCGTCAGCCGGCTTCTCAGGTTTGCCATGTCTTCCCTCACCACTTCTGGTCCCTCCCACTGCTGCCCCGCTGCCACAGTTGTGAACGCAGCCTCATAATCCTATATCTCAGGGAAAATAAAAAACCTAGAAAACACACGTTCCTTATGAAAAGAATTTAATGGGTAAAAAGATTTAAGCCTGGACTACTTTAGGAAATACATTTATTGTTGGCAACGTAACAGGTCTTTCTAATAGATGCAACTGAATAGCACAGACAGGCCAAAATTGCTGCACATAATTTCAGAAGCCATGGTTATGGCTTGCTAAGGAGAAGGTTCAAACCATTTTTAACACTAGTTCTGCAACATGCATTGCACGCACCCATAGTCAGCAATGGATCAATTGCAAGGCTCAAGATTCCGAACCACACAAGCCTATAATGATTTTAAGCAAATGGTGAAAAATGGTTTAGAAGTTCTGATGTCAACAGGTGGGAACTATTCTCATGAGCATTTAGAGAGTATGATGAGCCAGCCTGGTGCATGCTCAAAATATTCTGTGAAATGCTCCCAACACAGCATTGCATTGCTAAACACAGTTTTGGCTGCATGAATGTTGACATCATCAGAAGCTGTAGCATAGGGAAGCTACTGGTGCTAGAGCTTGAAACAGTCAGTCCTAATCCTGCACAGACCAGGGCTAACCATTTATCACCCTGGCAAACAAAACTATAATAAATATACCAGCATTGCTAGCATCAACCAACCTGAACCACTGATAGAAACAGGGAACAATTGTTGCCATTTCCCCTAGCAGGCTGTCATCCATGTTCTCTGAAAGAGTACTGGAAATGGCTTTGTCCTGTCTGCGAGGCGACCAAGATTTAACTGAACCAAGCACAAGCAAACCAAATGAGAAAGCATATAAAAAACAATGAGCTTTCAAAACTCCATTTAAACAGCTCTGTGCACATTACACATAATTTTTTTTTCTAGGATTTCTTCAGGGGGTGTTGTTAAGCTATGACCAGTCATGATTTCGTTTTCTATTTGGAAAGCCATTTGCTCAAGTGCCCATTTGTGTGGGAAAAGTTTCAATAAAAAACCAAAACCTACAGCCCTAAGGGAGCTTTTAGAATGAGAGAGAGAGAGAAGAAATGTTCCAAAAAGAAAGCAAGAACATTTTAAGTCTGAGACACAGTTCTTGTATATCACAGTCAAGGTGAAAACAATCTGAGAAGAAACTATAAAGGAAACAGCTGAAACTACAGAGCATATTATTTCCACAGCCTTAATCAATAGCTAGGGCTGAAATGAGAATAAATTTTATTTTTGCGCGAATTTCTATACTATAATAATAATAGCTTTATTATGTGTAGCCACATGGCCATTACATATTACAATCAGACATGGGCGCGAATTTCACAATAATCGAGAACCCTTAGCGAGATCTCGGGGAAGATCTCACTTACTATAAAAGATCTCGCCGAGAATTTCGATTTAAAAAGAAAAAAGAACTGTGCATGCACAAAGGGCTGCCCTTTTCCAAAATGGTAGCAACTCAACTGGGGTGCCACTTTGTAAAAGGGCTGCGCATGCGCAGAACGTCCGAGGCGGCCATTTGCACATGCATGCATGCACACAGTTCTTTTTTTCTCTTTAAACCAGATTCTCAGCAAAAGTGGTGTCAAGCACAGCTGATTCTCGGCTTGTTCTCGATTGGGAAAATCTTTCCAAGAGCCCAATTCTCAAAGAGAATATCGAAATCTCATTTCAGCCCTAGTCAATACCTAATAGAAATAAGTGCCACAGGAATTATTTTCTGATTGAAAATTACTTTAACCTAAGAAAAAACTCTCCCCCTACACACAACATTTACAGTTCTGCACTGGATAGGCTTATCCAATCTTTACTGGTGCTCTCCTAGGAGCATATTTATTTTATTTATTTTTATTTATATTTATTAGCCGCCCCCTCATGCCAGTGGCATCTCGGGCAGCTTACAAAACCAAAAAACACATCAATAAAATTCAATAAAAACACTAAAACCCCAACAATTTAAAAAATATCTTTATTTTAAAACCCCCAAATTTACCCCCAACTATCCCACCCCCGTCTCCGAAGGCCTGGGCAAACAGCCAGGTCTTGCAGGCTTGGTAAAAAGCCAGCAGACCTGGGGCCAGGCGAGCTTCCTCCGGGAGGGAGTTCCGAAGTCGTGGCCTGGCCACCGAGAACGCCCTCTCCGTTGTGCCCCCCCCCCCGTTTTACCTGGGGGGCCTCCAGAAAGGCACCCCCAGCGGACCTAAGGGATCACTCAGACGCGGAGAGCGAGGCGGCCCCTGATGTATGAGGGGCTGAGATCGTGCAGGGCTTTATAAGTCAACACTAACACCTTGAATCTGGCTCGGTACACTATAGGCAGCCAGTGCAGAGTACTGAGCACAGGCGTTGTGTGCTCCCGCCGACTCGTCCCTGTAAGGAGACGGGCTGCCACATTCTGTACTAGCTACAGCCTCCGAATCAGTATCAAGAGAAGCCCCACGTAGAGCGTGTTGCAGTAGTCTAGCCTCAAGGTGATGAAGGCATGAGTGAATGAATGAATTTATTGACGGCATTAGCTTTCCTTATGGTCCACATATATAACAAACAGGTGTGGGTGAGGGTGGCCAAGTCAGGCTTGGCAATGTATGGCTGCAGCCTCCGCACCAGATACAACCGGTGAAGGGCAGCTTTAGCCACCGCCTCCACCTGTCGATCCAGGCCGAGGTCCGCGTCCAAAAGCACCCAGAGACTCCGAACCTTCTGGGCGACAGGTGGGCGGGACCCGAGACCCGACCCCCCCCCCCCCCATAAGGGGAGCCAGAACCTCCCAAGCCCTGTCCACCACTATCACCTCTGTCTTGTTGGGATTGAGCTTCAGTCTGCTCTGCCTCATCCAATCCACCACGGCCTCCAAAGACTGGGAAAGTAACAAGACAGCAGGACCTGGGTCAGCTGAAAATGAGAGGTAGAGCTGAGTATCATCAGCATATTGATGACAACGCACCCCGAACCCTCTCACGATCTCCCCCAAGGGCTGCATATACACATTGAATAATAGCAGAGACATGATCGAACCCTGTGCAACGCCGCAGGTCAAGGCCCGGGGGCTTCTCTCCGAGAGGAATGACCAGAACCATCCAAGGACAGTTCCGTCCAGACCCCCCAGGTCTCGCAGCTGTCTCAGCAGCAGCCCATGGTCCACTGTATCAAAAGCGGCCGAGAGATCTAGCAGGATCAGAAGTGTTGAACATCCTGCATCCATCTCCTGACGGAGATCGTCCACCAAGGCCACCAACACTGTCTCCGTACCATAGCCAGGATGGAACCCAGACTAAAAAGGGTCAAGGAAACCAATGTTGTCCAGATGTGCCTGGAGCTGTATCACCACCGCCCGTTCAATAATTTTCCCTAAAAAGGGAAGATTAGAGACGGGTTGGTAGCTGGCAAGTGCGTCTACATCCAAAGATGGCATCTTCAGCAGGGGGTGCACCACAGCCTGCTTGAGACTGAGTGACACCCTTCCCTGCGTTCACTATCCTCGCCAGCACCATCCCCAAGGTCTCCCCGGAGGCTTTCACCAGCCAGAACGGGTATGGGTCTAATTCGCAACTGGTGGCTCTAACAGACCCCAGGACATTCACCACATCAGCTAGCGTCACTTCCTGAAACTCATCCCAAGAAGGTAAAGCAGACGGTGCCTCCATAACCTCGCACTCCTCATCCACTGCCTCCAATCCGGTGTCGAAGTTACTCTGGATCTGAGTGATCTGGTCTGCCAAGTAGGTGGCAAACTCCTCACAGCAGGCCTGGGATAAGTCCCCATCCAGGCGGAGGGAGGCCAGACTGATCAGCCCCCGCACCACCCGGAACAGCTCCGCTGGACGCGATTTTGCAGACGCTATGAGGGCAACAAAGAACTCTTTCTTTGCTGTCCTCATAGCCTCAACATAGGACCACAAATGAGCCCTATGGAGAAGTCGGTTAGATTCAGAGTGAGTCCAATGCCAGCATTGCTTTAGTCTCCAGCCTGTCTGTTTCATACACCGCAGCCCCCAGTAAACCAAGGGGCCCTGCGGTGATGAGACTGAGACAGGGGACGTCTCAGAGCCACCCTGTCAATGGCCTCCTCCAGCAAGAAATTCCAATACTGAACCAGCTCATCGACAGTGACTGTCAGGGTCTAAGGTTAACTCCCTCAAAGCCTCCTGGACCCACTTCGGTTCCATCAGCCTCCAAGTGGACCAACCTAACTGGTCCAATCCCCTTCTGGTGGTGGTGCGCTGAGAGGCTGGCCTGTAGAAGATAATGATCCGTCCATGACAAGGGCATGACCCTCACATCCCCCACTAATGGATCACCCGCCTCAAGGCCAGAACAGAAGACCAGGTCGAGAATGTGCCCCCCACCTTCCCCCACATGGGGGGGGCAGTTGACCACCTGGGACAAGTTCATGGTTGCCATGGTGGCCATGAACTCTCGCTCTGCTCCTACAAGGCCGGCGTCAGCATGGGCGTTGAAGTCCCCCAGGACCAAGGTCCTGGAGAAGTTCAGCGCCACCTCCGAGGCCAGCTCCGCTAGAGCGGCAAAGGATGCTGCCAGACAGGAAGGGGCCCGGTATACCAGCACCACCCCAAGCTTGCCCCCAGCCAAATCAAACACCACATGGAGGGCCTCAATACCTGGAATCTCCCCAACTGGATATCTCCTAACAGGCCATTCCTCTCTAAAAACAATAGCTACACCACCACCTTTGCCCCGCATGCGGGGCTGGTGCTGCATGGCATACCCAGCCAGAATGAGATCCGCTAAAACTGAACCCACCTCCTCATCCAGCCAGGTTTCCGTAATACATGCAAGGTCTGCTGTCCCATCCAAAATCAGATCTCAAATTACTGTGGCCTTGTTCACTATGGACCTTGCGTATAACAGCAGCAGCCCTTTACAGGCGGACCTTAGACCCCGCTCCTCCCTCACCCTCAATGTGTGTGAGTGTGTGTGAGAGTGAGAGAGAGAGAGAGAGAGACTCTCTTAACCTCCACCAGGAACCTTGGTCCCCTAGAAGTACGAGTCACCATCCCCTAGGACCATACTGTACACGCCCCACAACCACCCCTATGGCCGCTCCTCCTCCCCCGTCCACACCATCCTGACCCCTTTCCCTGGGCTGCTCGCCCAGGATCCTCTAGAGTCCCCCTCTTCCCCCCACAAGCGGCTGGATATGGGGCTATTTATTTAAATTTACATCCTGTTCTATTCTGAGGGGCGGGTTACAATGTACAAATAAAATGTAAATCAAATAAAATGTAAACTAATTTTTTTTAAAAAAATCACATTTAAAATTCTCACCCCCCGAATCTCTCCCCTACCGAACAAAATGGTCGAATAAAAGGTTTTACATTGCCGCCAGAAAATGCTAAGACTTGGGCTTTGGTGACCTTGTCAGGAGAAGAAGTTCCATAACTGTTTAGAGCTGCACATACCTGTATATCTACTAGTCATTTAGGCCCCAAACATCAGCTTATCCGTTGACTAGCTTAAAAACTGACTGTAGTAGTATCTGAGCACCTCACGTTCCTTAATCTTTCAATCTTTAACATAGAGAGCTGAGGCAGAGAGAGACTGATTGATTTTATTTTATTTTTATTTACGGCCTCAGCCAAAGACAAATAAGCAAACAAATAAAACAAGTAAAACATAATCTAGTAATAGCAGCAGCATATACATGCCTTGTCTCTATAACAATTTTAAATATGTGAACATGTAGAAGTCACCTTTCCACAATTCTAACGACCTGGAATAAAAATATCAACCTGTTTTTAAAACACTAAGTACTGTTCCGAGCGGGTAGGGAATCATTTCAATACTTCCCATATAAGTGGTCCCTGAGCTTAACATTTGTCAACAAGTTCAGTTACCCAGCAGAGGCTTTATTTTGCATCTCATTAAGCTGCTTCTTTCTCTGCAACTGAGCTGCGTACAGGTACCTAGCCAGCACTGCAATGGTCTCCCTCTTTTTATCTTGTAGGAGCATTACAGTTCTCCTATACAAAGTGCCACCAGCATTTGCTGCATCTGGGGTGGGGTGGGGTGGGGTGGGGTGGGGGTCAGCCATCTCTTTCTTTGAGACATAAAACTGACATTCCCAAAGAATGTGGATTAAGTCTTCAATTTGGCCCGCGTTACATGGGCATAATCTTTCTGCAACGGGTATCTGCGCCCATCTCCCTTCCTGGAGTCTAGATGCTAGCTGGGAAAAATACATCCTTGTAGTCACTTGCCTCAGATGATAATAAGGCATCCTCAGATAAATTGCAGGGGATTCCATCTGGAGATCATATAAGATACTTATACTGCCTCACCCTGGCCCTATCCGAGAGAGACGGTGACCTGGCCAAAATCACAAAGGAAGTTTCTGATGGAACAGGAAACTAAACCCAAGGTTCCCAAGCCCCTGACCAACACAAAAACTACTGTACCATTCCTACTCACTAGTTGAATGGCATCTAACAAGCTCAATAAAAACAGCGATTCTGATTGTTTGCTGCAAGAATGCAACCTCCAAGCAAAGCCGCAACAATTGCTTTAACCACCATCTTGCCCTGGCAGGCCTCAAATAAATATAGCATTGGAGAACTCGCTTAAAATTCACCCAGTAGTCTCTTTGTAATTGGGGGAACTGACAACATGAACTAAGTGGGGGGGGGGGGAAAGGACTCATTCAGGTGGAATTTTGTATTCACTGCAGGAACAAATTAGCAAATAAGGGAAAGAAAAAGGGCCTTTTAAGAGCTGAAGGAAAATGGAAGGGAATAGGGAAGTTCAGTTACTTGGTTCCTCTTGAAGAGGTCACGTCAACGTGACAGGCCACCTTCAAGAAAAGGTGCCTGCTCTAAGGGCTTCAAATGAGGATCAGACAACGTCATAGCAGGAATAAAACCTGCTAGAGGTTTGAGAAAACATCAATGGGTGAAAATAAATGAGACGACATTAGCACCCACCAGGTGGGTGTTCACTTGCCCATTTATTAGGTGTTTGCCACATGTTTGCCTGCACCCCCTACTCACTCCCCAGTCACAACATCATCCAAGGACATCACAGGCCTACTATGCAGGGCTAAGTGCACGCTAATGCATCTTAATGTATTAGGTTTGGTCAGAGCCTCACCAACATCCAAGTCCGCCAGCACCGTTGTGCCTAGCACGGCTGCTAGAGAGCAATCAAGTTGTGAAGTGGCTGCACGACAAGAGAGTGGAAGCAAGAGGAGAAGGTCCTTCCTGCCCCCCTGCTCTCTCTCCTCTTGCAGTCACTTCACAGCTGAACGCTGTTCATGTGCTTGGACAACCGCAAGAGAGCAATCAGCTATGCAGCAGATGCAAAAGAAGAGAACAGGGGTACAGGAAGGACCTTCTCCTCTTGCAGTCATCCAAGCACTGATTCTGATGGAAAGGGCGGAGGTCACAGCCAGGGAAGAAGCGTTCTCTGGCTGTGACCTCCTCTTTCCATAAGAGCCAGGGTAAGGAGAGGGAAAGCACTGAGGGGTACCACCAGCACATGAAATGTGGGCAGGGGGGTTGTCCATTTATTAGCTCTACAGGCTAAAAATGTGAATGGGGGCTGCACAGAGCAAGCAGACTCCAAGGGGCTATTTGTCTCGTTTGAAATTGCCCAGTGTTTCTAATTTATCCGAAGCCGGCAGGGCTCTGCAAGTGAAATATGGAGAAAGACAAACCCTATCCAGAGTCTAAGGCTACATTCTGAAGAACAGCGGTAACCAAAATAACTACTTCAATTTAATTAAACTGAATTTAATTTTATTTGTTTAATTGGAGTGATTAGTTCAATTTAATTAAATTGAAGTAACTACTCCACTTCTGTAGCATTCAGACAAACAGTTTTAGCTGAATTAGTGCTGTGTCAATTTCTCCCCAATCTGAGACACAATGATCAGTGGTCAGCAGTCGCCACACACATTGATAAGTATTCACACAGTTACTTTGAAACAGAAACCAACCGGGAGTACCATCGTATTCCTAATGAAAATCCTCACAGAGGATGTTTTCCACGCTTTCAAAGCCACTGTTTTGTACATCTGAAAGCACCTTAAGCAAGCATGCTAATTGCTAGCACAATGGACCTCCAACACTGGTGCCAACTCCTTAATGGAGTGAGAATCCCTTAGGTGGGACCAAAGGATGGTCTGAAAGGGTTATGAGGAAGGGTAGAAAAAATACCTGTCAATGCAGGACTTAAGAAAATTAGGGCCAGATGGGAGTTCTCTTTCTTTGAGAGAAACAGCTGCAAAGCAGAGCTGTAAGCGAAGGCAAGGTGCCAATACAAGGTAGCTAGCTTGCTAGGGCCACAGGTGTTTATCAGGGAAATTCCATTGCTTATTCAGAGGTTTGAAGAAAACCTGATATACTCGAATTGCCCTGTGATCCAACACCCCCCGATTTGAGGCAGTCACCGGTTGCAAAGCTAGGAGCCTTGCATTCCATACTCTCCCCAGCTTGAAACTGTTTATGCAGGATTCTTCTTGTCTATCCATTCTTTCCAAGAGAAAAAAAAAAAAAAGAGAGAGAGGAAAAGTAAGAGGCAGAAGGAAGACAAGATCAGGAGAGCCAAGAGGTGAAAATAAGGCAAAAGAAGCTGTTCTGGCTTGTGTAAACGGCCACAATTTCAGAGCACTTTGCATCTTTACTATGAGTATGTGGCACCATAATAGTTTTTGTCCATTAATCCGCATGGGGAAGGGACAGACACAGGAGTGTAATCATAATCACTCTAGTCTTGAGAGCCAATCGGGCTAAGTTACATTTACAACTCCACAGCCTCCACAATGATGACATGGGTGTCAATATCAAATTTGCCCTGATTAAGTTTTGCCTAGAGAAGCTGACGACTTATTCACTTCTATTGGCTATTCCTAGTTGCTGGCCAAAAGCTACAATAAAAATGTGAGTATGATTAACACTAGTCATCAGAACAGGATAAGAAAAATATTTGAAATACTTATAAACCCACCAATTATTGCCAGTTCTGTTCAGGTAAATTTCATGTATGATGTACAAATGTGGAAACAACTTCTACAGAGACAAAGAGCAACAAAGTAAGTCTGTTCTCAGTGGCTATTGCAAGCTGCTGTTCCAGTGAATCTGCTTTCCAATTTGTTCTGTCCTGATTCTGCACATACTGCCACAGACAGAAGGCATTCACACAGGATTCAAAAAGGGAGATAAAAAGCAAGGATGATTAGAAGTGTTTTCTATCAAGCTTGAAGAAGAAAAAAGAAAGGCAGAAGGAGGCCAAGGAACCCAGAAGGAGGCAAAAAAGAGAAGACAATTTAATAAAAAAGAGAAAACATTGTTCCAAAAATGAGAAAGGTAAATGAGAAAGGCAGACGAAGAGAGGAGATCTGAAGGGTTATGAAGTTAAGAAAGGAGAAATGGCAGCTTTTGAACTCAGAGAAAATTCACTAGAGCATTAATGAAAAAAAGGTAAAACTAAGATTAAACTACAGAAAGAAAAGAGAGTGAATAAAAGGATGCAAGGGATATATGAGAACATAGGAAGTGCCATACTGGGTCAGACCAATGGTCCCCCTATCCAAAGGCTGGAGGGGGTGGGGGCAAGGTTAATCTGGGAAGCAGGAGTACCAATGACACCCCTTCCATGAGCTGGAACACTTTGGGACTGGGCGTTGGCTGGAAAGAGCCTGGGAAACAAAGGGAAACCTAAAAATAAAGCTAAAATAACTGAGGATTTCCAAAGGCTCAGTGGCCACTCTCGGTCACTTACGAGACGTACCCAACAGGCTGGTAATGGAGTGATCCAATCCATGCCATTCACACCCAGTTTCCGAATGTCAGAGGTTGCTTATATGCATCTACTTATTTTAATTTTACATTGTTGCTCCCAAGTGATGACCTCTTTTCCTTCTTCATTGCAGCCCATATTAAATAAAATACCAGAAAACTTGAAGAGTTTGGAGCAATGACAAGGACACCACAGCTCAGAAAGAAGTGCTCCTCTGCCATCTAAGAATAAAATCTGGCACAGTTTTAGGTCCCCCCCTATCCAAAGGGTGGAGGGGGTGGGGGCAAGGTTAATCTGGGCAGCAGGAGTACCAATGACACCCCTTCCATGAGCTGGAACACTTTGGGAGTGGGCGTTGGCTGGAAAGAGTCTGGGAAACCTAAAAATAAGGCTAAAATATCTAGACCTTCACTTTTAAAGAAGTGACATCACTGATTAGAACTGCACTTTAACACACTTCCATTGGCAATGTCAGGATTACAGTCACCAGTATGAACTGTAGCTCCGGTTCGCAACAGCCCAAAGCTTAGCAATATATGGCAGGAGTGGGAACACTAGATTTACCCACCTCCTAGACCCATCTTACCAAGGGCCTGACACAACAACCATCGCATTAACTGCTTTACCACTGCGTTCCTGTGACGAGCACAGCAAATTACAACCCCCTCCATGGGGACCTTTGCCGAAAAAGAAAAACCCAAACTTATGGTACCTACAGTTGAAAAGGAAAATGCACTAAGGAATGACCTGTAACCACTCATTTTGTAGGGCAACCACTACCAGGCAGCCATAACCTTACCACCTGATTCCCTTAATATCCTGCTTAGTGAAGACGTCGGACAGACCAGGAGTGGGGAACCTCAGGCCTGGGAACCAAATCTGGCTCTCAGCAAGCTTTTATGAAACCCCTTTGCAGTGGCCTGGATCTGGACGCTGAATCCAGTTCAAACACCAAAGCACTGAAAACCAAACAGCTGAGGTTAAGTAAGCAGAGATGAGCGCATGTACACAATCCATGACATAGAGCCATGATTTGGATCCTCCTTTTCTCAAGTGCATGCCTTACATACTGCAGCCCTCGGAACTTGTACTAAATTTCAATGTGGCCCCCGTGAGGGAAAAGGGTCCCCACCCCAAGGACAGATTAATATTAAGCCACCAAAGAGAGAACTGTTAAGGTTAAACACACATATATCCTAACAACTATACATTTTAGAATTTTCTTTAAACAAAAATGAGCAAATGGATAAAAATAAAACAATCCCTCAAATATGGGCACTTATTTTTTACCATTCCATTTCAGTTCTAAGAATCTCTCTCTAAATGTCTCCCCCACCCCAATCTGAAGGATAAATCAGTTGGAAGTTCACTAGAGTCTAAAAATGGGTTAAGTTTTAGCTAGTTTCCCATATAAAACTATTTAGCAAGAAATGGCTTGTACAATCCTTTTACAAGTACAGGAGAAGACAACCAAGCTCTCGCTCCTCGATTCCTGTACACTCAGTATTTCCCAAGGGCCACCTACTCTCGTTTGAGCTTTATTCAGTGTTTTGAATTTACTTTGCATGTTATTTCCCCTAATAGAACATGAAATACAGAAAAAACTAAAGGGAGTTCCCTCCAGAGTGGCAACTTTAAGCACAAACCACAGAAATAATACTTGTGAAACACAATAGGCTCACAGAGAGCTCTCTGTGCCTACTACAAGACTGCCAATCAAAATTACTCCAGAGTGTGACAAACACGGGACTCTCAAATAAATCAGGGAAACTTAAAGAGAAAGTGGATAGATTGCAAAACACTCTGAATAGATTTCATCTACAGCAACTATGGCAGCTAAAGAGTTAAATAAACAGAAGAGCACAGAAGAGTCATGGAGAAGGTAATCAAATTAAAAGCAAATAATATTAATTGTGCATTTGCCACTTTGAGGTTGAACTACTTGTGCTAAGTAGTGGCTGAGCCCAAATAATATAATACACAAATAATATTGTTTTGGCTCAAGAATGGTCATGCTGCGTCAGACCTACGGGTTGAAAACAGACATAAAGCTAACTCCACTTTAACACCTCTAACATTTCTTATACATGTTGCAGGGCTATATTGGTGCCCTATGCAGTCCTAGAACATATAAAATGATAAAGCGATGTTAAAGTGGAGTTCACATTATGTCGGTTTTCACTCATAGGTCGTTTTTAGATGAGCGGGGGAATCTAGCGGGTTTAAAAATCCACTTTTAGAAAAGTTGTGTGGGGAGCATCTAGATGCACTGGAAGCCACCTGGCCACTTCTAGAACAGCGGATCGTGCATTAGTTCTAAAACCGGATTCGTCAAACTTCTATGTCTAAAAAACGGCCATAGTTTCACAGTCTTCTTCCCCCAGATGCTGCAGAGGAAGCTTACAAAAGCAGAGTCTATACGAGTGATCCATTCTGTCATTCACCCTCATTTTTCAGCAGTCAGAGGTTTTATCCCCACCACCACAGTCATCAATGAACCTGTTATCCTTCCAGAACTTATCAGATCATTTCTTGAACCTAGGTACACTAATGGTCTTCGGAATGTGCCATGGCAACAAGCACCAGAAGTTAACCGTGTAGACTGCCCAAAACAAATCAAAACCACAGACACTCAAAGCAGCCCACTTGGAAATTGTCCACCAGCATCCAATAACTTTGAGAAACCAGCATAAAAGCAAAGTAAAAGGTAGGATTTCCCCACCCTTTTAAATACATAAATTGAGCATCCTTAACCATAACAAATTCCATCTCAGTTCCGTCTCCTTTCCTTTAAATAGGGGTTCTCAGCTTTTTTCATTTGTGGACCCCTAAAAACCTTTGTATGGAGTTGTGGACCCCCTGGCCCCACAGATTCCCTGCCCCCACACATTCTCCCTGCTCCCAGACTCCCCAAACCCCCAACTGCCCCTCACAAACCCACCAGATCCCGTGCCTCCATCTAACCTCCCTTCCCTAGGTTCCACTCTGACCACCCCTACCACGGCGCCTCTCCTGACTCTTCTACGCTTGCTGTGCTGAGCCTGAGGCTACGCTGCCTGCCTTATGCTATGCCGCTGCCTGTTCTGTCCCACACGCTGCATGGCAGCGCTTCTGTTTCCGGTGCTTCTCTTCTCTGCTTAGTGGCTGGGAGCAAGGCAGACAGTTTCAGGGGGTTTCTCGCAGAACCCCTGGACATGTGGGTCTACGGACCACAAGTTGAGAACCTAGGTTTTAAAAAACACCTGAAAACTTATTATCTGGGTGCTTTTAGGCTCTACTGCAGGTTCTTCTGAATGTAGTCTGTCCTCCCACTTTACCTTCCCCTTTTAAATTGTTTAAATTGATTTTATATTGCTTTTTATTGTATTTTTTTATTATTGTAAAGCACTCCTTCAAGTGCCATTTAAAGGCAGGGAAGTGCTATAAAATTATTAACAACAAACTTAATATGAATTTAGAAAATAAGCTGATAATGGTCTACGGTCTCCAGACAAACTCACTTGTACTTGAAACATTATTTTTATTAATACAGTAAGAAATAAACCAAAGTGATTTTAAATTTGAAAAGAACATATTGGCCAATCCAACTAACTTCACAAACGTACCCCTGAAGGAATCAGGCCTGAAGTGAGAATATTGGAGTGGGAATATTGAGAATACATACACTATTTAAGATAACGGATGGTGAGGGCAACGGTGGTGGTGGCAGCAGGTCTGTGGGATTTTTCTCCAGTGTGTGGCAAAAAGGCAGAAATAACCCTACGTCAGAAGACAGCACTTATTTTCCTGCATTTGAGCACTCTCACAGAGGTTCAAAGGAAGGAAACGACACTCATTCACCAACCAAAACATACAAGTCTTGTTTCTTCATGCTTCAATGCTTCCCAAGTTCAATGTGGCTGGAAAACCAACCTGTGCACAGGATACTGCCTCAGCAAAACAACTTCTAAGAAAAACTGCAGGAGAAATAAATGAAGTGACTGACAGACTTTGAAGAATCATGCATTAGTGTTACAGAGTATGCTCTGAAAGTATTTGCAGAAACATTTAAAAATAAAAAAAAATAAAAAAACCAAATTTGCTCCTGCAATACTGGAGACCTTTTATTTGAAGTACAAACACATTTATGCATGAACTTTTGTTTACAAAAATGTTCAACATATCACAAATCCATGTGTGTTCAACCAGAGTATTCATAGCAGAAATGCCCACAGGGCCATACTGAAAACTTTATGCAGCCTTGGAAGTCAGCCAGACAGGGAACAAACAACAAAAAAGAATTGCCAAAATTGGTGACCAAATCACAGAGTATAAATGGTAAATTAACAGTCATGAATAATAAAAACAAGAATTCAGGATTTAGTTCATGAGCAAGCACAGGGTGAAATATCCCTTCATACACCATTCTTATTCACATAGTTAGCTCACATTCATAAAGAAGCGCCTAATCTCTCACACATACAAGAACAAGAACACCAACAACTTTGCCCCATGAAAATCTAGCAAGGCACTCTAAATCCAGCAGCTTAGCCATCCAGCCAGTGTGATGGGGGGGAACAAAGTTATCTACACGCAACACTTACTAAACAACAAACAAACTCACAAAGTCAAATATACACCCTTAGAACAAGTACATTTGTAAAAATCAAAGTCTGGACAATTCACAAGCAGAAATAAAGGAACTACATGGATAAGAGTTTATTACAAATCATTCTCCATGGTTTACCGTGAAGCATGCTACAAGTATATTTTGGGGCAATTTCACAGAATATCTGCAACTAGAAAAGGCTAGTCATGCAGTTGCAATTGATGGCTGTGTTATTTTACTTGAGGTGCTAAGTAATAATGGATAAGGTGCAGCACTAAGGCTAACATGGTAGCATAGAAGTTTCATCATGTGAGCTATTAAAACCATTACAGAGTTATCCAAATTGTATGGAGCAAAATCCTTTCTAGCCTGGTTTACTACAAAAAGGCATATAAAAAAATCAAGGCACATGTGCCTCTTGATCCTGCAGAAGGACTTCAACCAAATTAGGCAAAAGACTCCAAGGTAAGCAGGAACCAAGGGCACTTGGAGGACAGAGAGAGAGAGAGAGAGAGAGAGAGCGCTCTCTTTATAGTTGAAAAATCCCACTGACGTACACTGAACATTGTCTCCACCCCCTAGGAAACCAGGCTTCATTACTCTCTGGGTTCCCTGCACTGACCTGCTTGTTTAAAATAAAATGAAAGTTACAAATCCAACATTATATATCCAGCATTCTTGAAGTTTTTGATTTTATGTTCAGGTGTTTGCATGCCCGCTCTTTATATATGGTCTCTCCACTGTTGGCTATAGAAACTGTTTAGGCTGCATGGTAATAGGAACTCTGCACACAGGGGAAAAATACTGCTTTCAAGTGCACTTTATAATGGAACACACCAAGAGTTCCAGAACTATTGCTGCATTCCTAAGTATTTATTTAATCAATTTTTATGCCACCTTTCCCATAGGCTCAGGGCAGCTCACAAACCAAAATTAGTAGGGGTGGGGGGAAGACGGGTAATGGGCGGAGGGTTGGGTTATTTTAATCTGGGGGTTTTAGGTTGTTTTAATTGTATTTTAGTTATGTGTTTTAAAATGTTGTCCGCCCCGAGATGCTTGTAGCAGGACAGGCCGGCATATAAATTGTAATAATAAAGAAATATAAAACCAGTATCATACAAAATCACAGTAAAATACAACCCCGCCCCCCAAAACCCCCAACCTTCCCACATGTCCCTATTCCTCATACCCCTTCCACAAACCCACCAAACCCTCAACCCCATTCATTTAGACATGAATAAATGGATGTGGGATCAGCATTCCAGATATAGGAATTTAAGGTCTCAAGTCCAAAGAATTACCCATACATTACATGTAAGAGAAGCTAATGCCATGCCACCAACAAATTACTCCCCTACCCTTCTGTTGAATGTGAAGTTGTGGAGAGCCAGCCACTACGTTTCTTGCAGTGTGATCTTCAGGGCAGTTAAGTGCCAGCATGAGTCGCATTGAAATGAATAGAACTCTCACTAGTAACATGAGCACTAGTGTCTGCACTTAAATGCCCCGAGGAATGCACTCTCTCTTTATCCAGTGATAGCTTGCATTTATGGAGTAGGTATTGTAGACTTAGCTTTCTATTGAACAACACACAGCAGAAGTTTCTTCAAAACAGAACTTTACTAAGAGCTCAGAAGACATGCTTCCATACTGTACAGACTGCAT
>QEPC01001717.1:670999-689996 GCA_003113815.1 Sphenodon punctatus | reverse complement strand
TCACGCCACTCGGCCCCGCCCCCTCCCAGATCCCGTAGAGTGATGGGGCCAGCACGTCTAAAGGATGGACGGCATCATCACATCCGGGGTTCAGCGTGTTGGACCTCCAGGTCCAGCACATCTGAAAATACCCCAAAGTGTGCCAAAACTGAAGATAAAACCAAGTGCTTTAAGAACTTACATCCCAAACGAACAGGCTAAGCAAGTTTTAAATGTTTTTCCTCTAATGTTCTTGCCAATTCTTTCATCTCAGAAGCTTCGGTGAAATTGTATGAAAGATCTTGATGAGAGCCAATTAACTTCCGGGATAATGAAATGGCCTTTTTGAGATTGGCATGTTGGACTCTAGTAGACTTAAATGAAAGCCCAGATCTCTTCCAGTTGTTTGGAAAACCTTTAAAAGAGGGGGAAAGAAGCCAGTGAGCCAGTGTGGTGTAATGGCTAGGTGTGCAGTACTTGGACCGGGTGGTGGGGACCCCAGTTCTAGTCTCACCTTAGCCAGGAACTCACTGGGTGACCTGGGGCGAGTCACATTCTCTCAGCCAAACCTACTTCACAGGGTTGTGAGAGGATTAAAAAGGTGGGTTAGTTATATGTAAAGCGCTCCAAGTGCCATGGCAAGGGGACGCTGTATAAAAATTATTATTATTATTATTATTATTAATTATTATTAAGCACTGTTTGTCAGTGTTCTATGAATGACATAGTCCCTCTCTGTTCAGCAAGCCTCAGTAGAGGAGTTCCTGCACAATGTCCTCAGCCATTGACCATTAGAGCTCCCAAAAGAACTAAGAGCTCCTAGATCTTTTCCACTTCTCTAGGAAACAGGCACCAATGGAATGTTCAGTTGCCACATACCCATATCTGAGCTTAGCTTCAGAGTCTTCTCAGTAGCATCACTAAGAGGCACCACTCTCCTAGTGCATGAATCAACACATCTTCCTTTCTCTTTGGAAATGAAATCCAACTGAGGGGACTCTATGAAGGCATTTCCTGGGTGCTGAAAAGCTATTGGGACAGGCCAGTTGTCATATGCACACCTCTAGATCTGAAACATCATGCCACATCCGCCACATGGCAAAAGTCATGTCGCCACAGGGTCTACTCAGAGGTGTCAGGATGTAGATGTTGTGGGAACTTTCCAGTGGTGGATTCTTTAACCATCACCATGTGAATGACATGCAGCAGAATCTGCAGAGTCTGTCTTCACAGGAAAGGGAAAGCAGGCAGCAGTGGTATCTTCATCAACCCTATTATGCCTGCATGGAAAGGCTGGTGGTATCAAAATATTCATCTACAGTAAAATGGCATCATAACACTTCTTTTGTCTCAACAGCGGAAGGGTGAATCATGGGATAGAAAATGATAAATAACTATTGGAATATAAGACGTTCGCTACTGGACCACACCAACAGTCCCTCCAGTCTATGATTCTGTCTCCAACAGCAGCCACCTTCAGTCGCTTTACAGAAATACACAACAGGTCATATGGGATGATCCATTTCCTGCTATTCAATCCCAGCCCTGACCGCCTTTCCTTCCTCGACCAACTAAAGAGCCCTAATCTATGAAACCACTCCTTGTACAGAAGCCATTCCATGCCTTTAATCATTGTTGTTCCCCTTTTCTACTTTTTCTATTCCTACAATGTCCTTTTTGAGATGGGGAAACCACAAATGCACATGATATACAATGTCTGAATACACAATGAATTTATATAGCGGCGTTATATTTTCGGTTTTATTTTCTATTCCTTCCCTTATAATTGTGAACATTCTGTTGACCTTTTTGATGGTGGCGGCTGCTGCTGAGCACTGGGCGGATATTTTCAATGACTTCTCCTCAATTACTTTGAGATCCTTTTCCTAAGTGGCAGCACTTAATTTGGAACCCAAGGGGTGCATCATTTTGCACTTGTCACCACTAAGCTTCATCTGCCATTTTAATGATCAGTCTCCTGAGCATACGAGATCTTTCTCTAACTCCTTAGAGTCTGCTTGGGACTTGACTATCTTGAATAATTTTGTGTCACCTGCAGGTTTGGTCACCTCACTCTTCACTCTTTTTGCAATCATTAACAAATATTTTAAAAAGCATCAGTCCCAGTACAGACCCAAGATGTACTCTGCTGTTTACATCTCTCCACTGTAAATAGGGAGGCCATACCTCCCCTTAAACAAAAAAATAAAAAAAATAAAAAAGAGGGCACATGAAAAATACATGTGCAGGGCTTCACTGCAACTAATGCAGCCTTGCAACTTGTATTTTTCATAAGCTTCCTCTTTTAAAGGGGAGGTACGGCCACCCCAAAATGGGCAAAACTACAATTTATTCCTACACTCTGTTTCCTATCTTTTAGCCAGTTACTGTAATTGCAAACATCTGACAGCCTTTACAAATCTATAGTACTACTAGCAGCAACAAGTTCAGCGCTTCCTCCGGCTCCTGATATCCTGCAGTCCTACAGAAGACCCCACAGATCTTTTTACCACTCCCCCTGCTCACAATGCTTGCCAAGCTCTTAATGACCTGCACACCAAAGGTTAGGGGAGAGGACATGGAATCAGGGTAAAGGCGGAGATCTCCTAGGAAGCTATAAAACATGACAAGCACATAACTTCCCTGGCTCCTCCTGTCCTGCAAAGCTACCCGTTTCTTACCTCCCCTGCTCCCAATACCAGACAGACCTTGCTGCCTATTCCGCAATTTACACCTCAAGGCATGGGTTGGTTTGGTTTTAACAGCAGCAGCAACAAAAATAAACAGACAAAGAACTTTGTTAAAATGGAGCCTGAAATCCAAGAAATAGTTGTGTGTAAACTTAAGGGAGAGCCAGACATTTGAAAACATAGATGTCACCAGACAAGCTTAACTGTATCACGTGAGATAACAATGCTTTAAGAATAATCAGAAAGATTAGTATAATCCTATCTGTCCAAGTCAGAGAAATATCTCAACAGTGACCACAAAACTAGACTGCATGACTCCAAGCATTGCTAAGCGATGTCCACAGTACTACCCAGCCAGACCATTTAAAGGTGATACAACTAGCTGTTTACTCTCATTTCAGTTGTTGAACCATGTGAAGAGTCATTTTAGTGCCACAGCTGCAGGATATCCTTCAGCTGTGAGGCTTGAACTGAGGACTACTTNAAAGCGCTCCAAGTGCCATGGCAAGGGGACGCTGTATAAAAATTATTATTATTATTATTATTATTAATTATTATTAAGCACTGTTTGTCAGTGTTCTATGAATGACATAGTCCCTCTCTGTTCAGCAAGCCTCAGTAGAGGAGTTCCTGCACAATGTCCTCAGCCATTGACCATTAGAGCTCCCAAAAGAACTAAGAGCTCCTAGATCTTTTCCACTTCTCTAGGAAACAGGCACCAATGGAATGTTCAGTTGCCACATACCCATATCTGAGCTTAGCTTCAGAGTCTTCTCAGTAGCATCACTAAGAGGCACCACTCTCCTAGTGCATGAATCAACACATCTTCCTTTCTCTTTGGAAATGAAATCCAACTGAGGGGACTCTATGAAGGCATTTCCTGGGTGCTGAAAAGCTATTGGGACAGGCCAGTTGTCATATGCACACCTCTAGATCTGAAACATCATGCCACATCCGCCACATGGCAAAAGTCATGTCGCCACAGGGTCTACTCAGAGGTGTCAGGATGTAGATGTTGTGGGAACTTTCCAGTGGTGGATTCTTTAACCATCACCATGTGAATGACATGCAGCAGAATCTGCAGAGTCTGTCTTCACAGGAAAGGGAAAGCAGGCAGCAGTGGTATCTTCATCAACCCTATTATGCCTGCATGGAAAGGCTGGTGGTATCAAAATATTCATCTACAGTAAAATGGCATCATAACACTTCTTTTGTCTCAACAGCGGAAGGGTGAATCATGGGATAGAAAATGATAAATAACTATTGGAATATAAGACGTTCGCTACTGGACCACACCAACAGTCCCTCCAGTCTATGATTCTGTCTCCAACAGCAGCCACCTTCAGTCGCTTTACAGAAATACACAACAGGTCATATGGGATGATCCATTTCCTGCTATTCAATCCCAGCCCTGACCGCCTTTCCTTCCTCGACCAACTAAAGAGCCCTAATCTATGAAACCACTCCTTGTACAGAAGCCATTCCATGCCTTTAATCATTGTTGTTCCCCTTTTCTACTTTTTCTATTCCTACAATGTCCTTTTTGAGATGGGGAAACCACAAATGCACATGATATACAATGTCTGAATACACAATGAATTTATATAGCGGCGTTATATTTTCGGTTTTATTTTCTATTCCTTCCCTTATAATTGTGAACATTCTGTTGACCTTTTTGATGGTGGCGGCTGCTGCTGAGCACTGGGCGGATATTTTCAATGACTTCTCCTCAATTACTTTGAGATCCTTTTCCTAAGTGGCAGCACTTAATTTGGAACCCAAGGGGTGCATCATTTTGCACTTGTCACCACTAAGCTTCATCTGCCATTTTAATGATCAGTCTCCTGAGCATACGAGATCTTTCTCTAACTCCTTAGAGTCTGCTTGGGACTTGACTATCTTGAATAATTTTGTGTCACCTGCAGGTTTGGTCACCTCACTCTTCACTCTTTTTGCAATCATTAACAAATATTTTAAAAAGCATCAGTCCCAGTACAGACCCTAGATGTACTCTGCTGTTTACATCTCTCCACTGTAAATAGGGAGGCCATACCTCCCCTTAAACAAAAAAATAAAAAAAATAAAAAAGAGGGCACATGAAAAATACATGTGCAGGGCTTCACTGCAACTAATGCAGCCTTGCAACTTGTATTTTTCATAAGCTTCCTCTTTTAAAGGGGAGGTACGGCCACCCCAAAATGGGCAAAACTACAATTTATTCCTACACTCTGTTTCCTATCTTTTAGCCAGTTACTGTAATTGCAAACATCTGACAGCCTTTACAAATCTATAGTACTACTAGCAGCAACAAGTTCAGCGCTTCCTCCGGCTCCTGATATCCTGCAGTCCTACAGAAGACCCCACAGATCTTTTTACCACTCCCCCTGCTCACAATGCTTGCCAAGCTCTTAATGACCTGCACACCAAAGGTTAGGGGAGAGGACATGGAATCAGGGTAAAGGCGGAGATCTCCTAGGAAGCTATAAAACATGACAAGCACATAACTTCCCTGGCTCCTCCTGTCCTGCAAAGCTACCCGTTTCTTACCTCCCCTGCTCCCAATACCAGACAGACCTTGCTGCCTATTCCGCAATTTACACCTCAAGGCATGGGTTGGTTTGGTTTTAACAGCAGCAGCAACAAAAATAAACAGACAAAGAACTTTGTTAAAATGGAGCCTGAAATCCAAGAAATAGTTGTGTGTAAACTTAAGGGAGAGCCAGACATTTGAAAACATAGATGTCACCAGACAAGCTTAACTGTATCACGTGAGATAACAATGCTTTAAGAATAATCAGAAAGATTAGTATAATCCTATCTGTCCAAGTCAGAGAAATATCTCAACAGTGACCACAAAACTAGACTGCATGACTCCAAGCATTGCTAAGCGATGTCCACAGTACTACCCAGCCAGACCATTTAAAGGTGATACAACTAGCTGTTTACTCTCATTTCAGCTGTTGAACCATGTGAAGAGTCATTTTAGTGCCACAGCTGCAGGATATCCTTCAGCTGTGAGGCTTGAACTGAGGACTACTTCGAGAGGCTCTGAGGTAAAAGACATAGGCCTGTTAACTTGGTAAAAGTAGCAGGCTTACACACCTGTGTGTGGCCTAGCACGATCATTCCATTCCAGTGGACCAGAACACTCCCATCTCTGGCAAAAGAAACTAAAATCTACTTAATACTTTCCCGATATTATTCTCCCATATGGAGAATTCTTGTCATTTCCATTGGGATACCATGCAACTGCAAATGGCAGGCTGAGCAGGTATGCTGCATAATCATGAAACTGAAAAGGAGTACTGAAGTATTCGTTCTGGTGCACACACCCACCAGTTTGCAGAACCCGGACTTTGAAGTCTGGGAGAAAGCTGTAGTGTGCAAAAACACCCATAGAATGCAGTATCTTTGTACACAAACTTAGGTGTAGATCACAAAGTACAGCATTTCCATGAAAAGAGCAAGAGTTTGTGACGTGATATAGCACTGTTCCTTTGATTTCAACACAGAAAAAAACCTTAAGCACATGCTTAACTATTTCCAGTGAACTCAGTGGGATTTGCTGAATCATGGTTGAAATGACTACGCAACAGCCAGCAGTGCTGCCTGGACTTTGGTTTTCCCAAGTTAAGGATAATCATGCACACCCATACACAAATTAAACAGATGTCTCTAAAACATGACAACAAAAACAAAAGAGCTGTTACATAAACCCAATAAATCTATAAGAATTATTGCAATGGGTCACAGTACAGTTTGGTAGATCAGAGGAGTCAATAAGCCAGGGATATGGAGCCTTCAGTCCATGGGTCAAATCTGGACTACAGCTGTCTTTTTATTTGCCCCTTTTCCGATTCCTGAAGATGGCCTGTGGATTCACTCCCTAACCTCAAACACTGAAGGCTGTGAGCGAGCTCCGGAGAAAGGAGCAAAGACACAGGTGGGTCCATAGCATAGATCAGTAATATCAACTCTCCTCTTCCTTCCCCCATCTTGAGTGCACCCCCTTAAGCACCTCCACTCTAAACTTCTATGCAACCCACAGAGCTTGTATTAATTTTCAAAGTAGCCTGAGGGAAGGGAAAGGTTCCCCACGCCTGCCGTAAGTACTGGAGAGAAAAGTAGTTCTTAAACTTCAATCTTTGTATCTGTTAACTGAATACTTAAGATTCCAGCAGGTGTAGAATCCTTTTTTTAGGGAAATGGCTGTGGATCTGTAGAGTTTCCATCTATTAGTTTCCACTTTCAACCACCCTCATCTCCCCATTCCACGGCTGATTGCAAGTCATCCCTGCACAGCTCATCTCCAATGCACAAGTAATATACAGCCCTATGTATACTCTCAACAGCTCACCCTCATGCCTCTGTACACTGGACCCATATCAGTGTTGATAGCAGGGCCTATTGTGGAGAAGAAGGAATACCTGCCCTCATATAAATAAAATGAGGGTTACTTACCAGTAACTCAGTTCTTTGAGAGCATTCCTCATATTCTCCCTCATGGGACCTTCCGCTGCTCTGCAGGGCATCAGACACTTTCGATTCATCAGCAGTTTCTAGGCAGATTGCCTGGAAGCATCTAGAAAGCTACCGAGAGCTCCACTAAAGTACCACCTCCCATCCCAGCATTTGCATGGGCTTTAGCTCTCACGAAAACGGGATCATATAATGGGAGGAGTGGAGCCCTCGCTGCCTCAGTTCTTTCTAACCTGTGAAGGCGGAGCAAATTAATACTCCGAATCAGAGGGGAAGGCTGGACAGGGAGCGAGAATAGGCAGAGATCTCTCAAAGAACTGAGTTACTGGTAAGTAACCCTCATTTCTTCTTCAAGGATCGCCACAATTCTCACTCTTAAGAGAGAGTTAAGCAGTACAGGCACCTATCTGAGGGAGGAGGGAGACAAGGAGTGACGTCGGACAAATAAAGGTTGAAGGACTGTGCTGCCTATGGCCAAGTCTGTCCTTTATGCCATGTCCAGAGAGTAGTGCTTGGCAAACGTGTGAAGCAAGGACCAAGTAGCAGTCTTACGGATATCCAGAATGGGGACATTCCAAAACTTCATCCGTGATGTGGATACCGCCCTTGTAGAGTGTGCCCTCGATCCATCGGGCATAGTTTTGCTAGTTGCCTCAGCATTTCTGTATGCTTAAGAAGGTCCACTTTGAGTTTCTTTGAGACGTTACTCTAACACCAATGTGATTTCCCCCATAAGAGGGAAATAAAGAATACAATGCTCTTATGGGCTGTGTGTGCTCATGCTACAAAGATAGAGTCCTCTTAAGATCCAAAGTATGTAACATTCTCTCAGCAGATGGGGAGTACGGTTTTGAGAAGAAAACCGGGAGTGATATTGTTTGGTTGATGTGGAAAGAGGATACCATCTTTGGTACGAAGGATGGATCTGTACACAAGTCTACCTTGTCCTTATGGAAGGAGAGATAAGGAGAGGATGCTCACAGGGCTGCAAGTTTGCTAGCTTAGCAGAGGTTAAGGTAACTAGCAGGGTCGTTTTGATGGTGAGATTCTCCACAGTGCTTGTCGCAAGAGGCTCAAAGGGAGGTGTCATTAACCTAATAAGTACCAACTTAACGTCCCAGTGAGGGATGGGGTACACTATTGGCGGGAAAGTATTTTTAAGTCCTTTCCAAAAGACCTTAGTAACAGGGTGAGAGAAGAGTGACTCACCATCTGGAGGATACAGATATGTAGAGATTGCTGCCAAGCGGACCTTTGACTGAGAATTCTGTAAGTACTGCAAGCCGTGATCTATGTCCGATGAGCATACAGGTAGGTCGCACTTGTAATACCAGGTCGTGAAACGTCTCCTTTTGGCATTATAGTACATCCTGGTAGCTACTTTCTGGCATTCAATACTATAGCCTCTACAACCGGAGTCAAACCCTCCAATCAAGGAAGTATA
Source organism: Sphenodon punctatus (assembly GCA_003113815.1). Taxonomy (NCBI): domain Eukaryota; kingdom Metazoa; phylum Chordata; class Lepidosauria; order Sphenodontia; family Sphenodontidae; genus Sphenodon; species Sphenodon punctatus. The sequence goes on along the minus strand of QEPC01001717.1, from coordinate 681,404 downwards.
AGCTAGGCATAAAGGTGTAGCATTTCTATGTTGTGGTGCAGGATCATGCCCACCTGGCCAGTAGGTCTGGCCTATATGCCCAAATGTCCTTCACTATGTTAAGCTGCCTTGGCCAAGAGGAGGCTATCAGCATGAGGCAGGCCTTGTCCGTGTTTGCCGTGTGAGCGGAATAGGGGGGAAAACATACATAAACTCCTCATTCCAAGGGAAGGTGAACATGTCTGATAAAGAGCCTGGGGCACTGACTGCTCTGCTGCAGATGCAACTCAGTTTGGTGTTGTTGGCCGAGGAGAAAAAAAATCTATGGTTGGTGTGCCCCAAAACCGCAAAATATCATCAAGTACCTTGTTGTGGAGACTCCATTTATGATGGCCTGCCTTCCTGCAGCTGAGCTGATCTGCTATGGAGTTCTCCTGACCCTCCAGATGGATAGCTTGTAGGGTGATACTATGTTTTATGCACTATCTCCATACAGGTTCTTCTTCCTTTGAGAGCTCTGTGGATCTTGATCCGTATTGTTTGTTCACATACCACATTACAGTGGCGTTGTCCATAACTACCAGGACTGATGTACCGCGTACATGATACACTAGGGCCCTGAGAGCCCACCTGATTGCTCTGAGCTCGAGTACATTTATATGAAGTTCGGTTTTCTCTCGAGTCCAATGGTCACATACTCTGAAATCATCCATATGAGCTCCCCACCCTGTCAGGGAGACATCTGTGGCAACAGTGACGTCGTGTTGTGGAGGCTGAAATGGGACGCCGCTGAATAGGCATCTTGGACTGACCCACCACTGAAGGGTTCAGAGAACAGAGGAAGGGGCTGACACCTTGTTGAGGGAATGTACATTTGGGATACCTCTATTAGCCACTGTTGAAATGGTCATGTTGAGACATGCTAGGAGAGTGACACCTGCTGTGGAAGCAAACAAGCCTTGTAGTCTCAGGAAGTAGCGAACCGGCCACGTTCTGATTTGGTACAAATCTTCTATGGCATAAACAATGTCACCAAACAGTTCCTCTGGAAGGAACGCGTGGCCTTGACACGTGTCTGACAGTGCCTATGAACTTTATGCTTTTTGTAGGCATATGGTAAGATTTGCTCATGTTCACTATGAAGCCCAGATGAGGTAGGGCTGACATCTATGTTGTCCAGTAGTTGCTCTCTTGACTGTGCCACCAATAGTCCAGGTAGGGAAATAGCCTGAGTTCCTTCTTTCGAAGATGAGCTGCCACCACCACCACACACTTCGGAAATACCCTCAGTGATGTGGCCAATCTAAAAGGAAGAACCATATACTGGAAATGTTGATTGTCTACAACGAAATGTAAGTACTTTCTGCGAGAACAACATATAGCATTGCAGAAACCGGCATCTTTTAGGTCAAGGGAGACCAACCAATCTCCTCTCTCTTGGGCCATTAAGATGTACTACAGAGGAGTCATGCGCAACGTAAGCTTTCTAACATTTATTCAGCTTCCCGAGGTCTAATATAGGTAGCAGCCCCTCATCCTTCTCCGTTACTAGGAAATATCTGGAATGAAACTCCTTGCTGCGTTTCCTGGCCAGGACTTCCTCTACGGTGCCCTTATGGAGTGAGGTATCTATTTCATGAAGACGTTCTGCCTTGGTGAGGTATGTCCCTAAAGAGGTACGGGGAAGAGGGTTTAGGTGGTGGGCAATTGTCAAACTGAATCACATATCCACTCCTAACAATCTCGCCAACCTATCTGTTGGATGGGTCCATTGATGGCAAAAAGGGAAACAGGCGGTTAGTTGTGGAAGGAGGGGAGATCTTCCATTCCTCCCTTGATCTCATCAAGGGAGAACATTATCCTCCTCTTTTTGCTGTCCTCTGAGGAATCCTAGTCCTCACACGCTCCTTTGGTTGGTGGGAGAATCTGTCCCTGGTTTCAGGAGCTTGCACAGAGGCTGGGGATGCAGCAGGCTGCATTGCACCTAGCTCCATGTCGATAGAAGCTGCACCAATCCTAGTGCATGTAGGGACTGCACCCATTCTAGTGCCTGCAGAAGCTGCCCAGATCCCAGTGTCAGTGGAGACAGAGCTGGTGCCTGTGGTTGCCGATGGGTCTAGGCATTCAACCGAAGCCATAGCAGACTTCTTTGGCTGCACGGGGAACCTAAGAGGCCCTTCCTCTCTGCCTTCCAAAGTCCTCCTTGTCAGTAGATCCCTGAGGCGGAGAGATCTCTCTCTCCTAGCCCTGGTGGAAAGGGTTGCATATGCCTTGCAAGATTGAGTATTATGCACCTCACGAAGTTAGGCAATGCACTCAAATGTGCCAATCGCTGACAGAAAATGTGACTGGGCAAGGAGAGGCAGCACTTGAACCAGGCCTTTATGACATGGTCCTCTACGAAAGCAAGCAGAGAGGAGGTAAGGTCAAGCCCCGAGGGGCTGCTGGGCAGAAGCTAGATCCACCAGAATATAGTTTTGAATGGGAGTAAAGAGAGTAAGAAAACTTTCCTTTTCTCTATTCTAGATTGCTGACTGAAAACGGTGAGCAGCATGAAGATCTTCCGAACGCCAAAGTGAGGCAGCAAAGGTTCTACCACTTCCTTTATATGATCCTGTTCTCACGGGAGCTACAGCCTGCGCAAATGCTGGGATGGGAGGAGCTACTTTAGTGGAGCCCTCAGTAGCCTTCTAGATACTTTCAGGCAATCTGCCTGGAAACTGCTGACGAATTGAAGGTCTCTGAATTTTTTCTGAAATACATAAATTGGCATATTATGAAAGCAGAGAAAATTCTACATTTGGGTTTGCGGCAAACATGACCCATAAGCCTGGGCATATGGTGCTTGCATTTTCCCATTCATTCCAAGAGGGGTCACTAGTATCCCAATAACGTTCTAGTAACAACAATTTTTTTTAAAACCTACAACTTGGGAGGGCATGAACCAGTGGGGCACACCTGACCCCATTATCCTTGAGGCATATATGGAATATGAAGTGGTACAGATTTGGTAGAAAGCTTTTATGGGTTTTTTTGTATAATTTCCGGGGTACCGTGCAACCCCAATAGCAGAGTAGGTTAAAAGCTATCAGAATTTTTAAAAAACAAAAAGATGCCTGCAATTAATTACTGGCAGTTCTGCACTCCAGCACAGCAACAGCATCTGCTTGGTATATCATTACAACACTAAATTCCAAAAAGGCACAGCAACTTTATTTTATTTAGACGTTTGTAACCCGCCCATCCTGCCACAGGCAGCTCTGGGCGGCGCACAACATAAAACATTAACATTAAAGGAACTTTTAAAATAAACAACAGGGATATATAAAAAATCCCTACCCAACCACCACCCTAACCCATTCCCCCCACCCTACCCATCCTCCCCCCCGAAAGCCAGGCAAAACAGCCACATCTTACAACAGCATCGAAACAATGGGAGATCTGGGGCCAAATGGGCCTCCATTGGCAGGGAGTTCCACAGCCGTGGGGTGGCCACTGAGAAGGTCCTCTCCATTGTGCCCCCCCGGCAGACTCGGGGGACCTCCAGGAGAGCACGCCCCGATGACCGCAGGGGCAGATTCAGAACCCAGGGGGGGTGAGGCGATCCCGTAAATAGGGGGGACCACCAACACCTTGAATCGGGTCCGGAAGACTACAGGCAGCCAGTGCAGAGACCGAAGAACCGGTGTAATATGTTCCTGGCGGCCCAATCCCACAAGGAGATGGGCCGCCGCGTTCTGCACCAGATGCAGTGTCCGTACCGTCACCAAAGGTATCCCCACGTAGAGCGCGTTACAGTAGTCAAGCCTAGAAGTGATGAAGGTGTGGAGGACGGCGACCAAATCAGAATCCAAAACATACGGCCGAAGCCGACGCACCAGATGTAATTGGCGGATGGCACTCCTTGCCATGGCCTCCACCTGAGCATTCAAAGGGAGTTGGGAGTCAAGGAGCACCCCCAGACTCTGTACCTGGGGAACCAGCAGAGGGCAGACCCCATCAATGATGGGAGCTGTTACCCCCACTGCCTTATCCACCAGCATCACCTCCGTCTTGTCAGGATTCAGCTTCAGTCGGTTTGCCTTCATCCAGTCCCCCACAGCTTCAAGGCATCCATTAAGCACCGAGACTGCCGGGCCTGGGTCTGATGAAAAGGAAAGAGAGAGCTGGGTGTCATCAGTATATCGATGACACCGCACGCCAAACCTCCTGACCACCTCGCCAAGCGGCTGCATATACACGTTGAACAGGAGAGGGGACAAAACAGAACCCTGCAGACTCCACACAAGAGGTCTCGGTGTGATGAAAATTAATCACCGAGTACCACTCGCTGAGTTCTTCTGGCCAGGAAGGAGTGGAACAAGTCAAGAACCATACCGCCCACCCTGCACCATCCCGCAGGCGTGTCCCCAACATCTCATGATCAATGGTATCAAATGCCATGACAGATCTAATAGAATCAGCAGGGCTGAACATTCCTGATCTAATTCTTGGCGAAGATTGTCAACTAACGCCACAAGCGCAATCTCGGTGCCATATCCCGGGCAAAACCCTGACTGCAAGGGATCAAGAAAACCGACGCAATCCAGATGCTCCTGCAACTGCTGGGCACTACCCGCTCAATAACCTTTCCTAAAAAGGGGAGGTTAGAGACTGGCCTATAGCTGGTAAGGGAGTCAACATCAAGCAATGGTTTCTTGAGCTGGGACCATATCACCACCTTCTTGAGGCAGCCTGGCACTGACCACCCCGCCAACAATGGCCCCATCGTCTCCCGACAGACCTTCACTAATCAGGACAGGCAAAGGTCCAGTTCACAACAGGTGGCCCTGACAGCCCCAAGAACGTCCTCCGCATCTGCAGGGGTCATCAACTGAAACTGATCCCACGAACAAGGACAAGGCGGGGCCTCCATAACCTCCAATTGCCCTACTGCAGAAAATGCAGCGTCAAAACCATGGTGAATCTGAGCAATTTTGTCCTCAAAATAATCCACAAACAAGTCACAGTGGGCACTAGATGACTCCACTCCAAGGCACAGGGAGGCCAGACTGACCACCACCCGCACCACCTGGAACAGCTCCGCTGGATGGAGTCTAGCAGACGCTATAGGAGCAGCAAAGAACTCTTTCTTTGCTGTTCGCATAGCAACGGCATAGGCTCATAAACTCGCTCTATACGCAGCCTGTCAGCTTCAGCACGTGAACGACATCACCATCGCTCCAACTGCCTTCCCTCCTGCTTCAGCACCCGCAGCCCCTCCAAAAACCAGGGAGGCCTGCGGTGTTGCCACCTGGGGAGCGGACGCCTCGGAGCTATCTGATCAATGGCCTCAGTCAGCATGACGTTCCACAGCTCGACGAGGCCATCGATGGAACAGCCATCCAGATCAGAGGGTATATCCCCCAAAGCCTCCCGGAACCGCTCCGGTTCCATCTGTCTACAGGGATGGACCATTCAAATAGGTTCCACGCCCCTCCAGGGGCAAACGTGTGTCAGGAGAGTGGCCTGCAGGAGGTAACTTAAACCACTATGCCACTCAGCTTTAGCTAGAGATATGTATGTGTGATTAAGCAATGCGCCTATTCACTATAATGTCATTTATGTTAAATGCTTTCACTAATTTTCTAAACAGTTCATTCTGAATACTCCAATTGGAAGTTGTGCAGTTTCTACTGAGATTTTTTAATATTGGCACTTGCTTTTATTTGTGCTACTTTCCTTTAATATTTACACACTGAGGCTTTTTTTACATGAGTGTGGTTAATAGCGTATTTCTAAATTCCTGGAGAAAACAACTCGTGGGGTGTGTGTGTGTTAAATGTTCCTCCCTGCTACTGGAAGTAAGTCAGGTGCCACTGAAAATAGTAGGTACTGTGAACTAGCACAGGCTTGGAGATGTGATGTTTTAAAGGTTGGTTTTTTTTACAACTCCACAAGTTCCTGGCGCCTGCTGTTTCCAATGGCACCTGGCTCACTTTTGGTAGCGGAGAGGAATGTCTAACCTCCCCACCCCCGTGCAAGTTTTTTTCCCCAGGAGTTTAGAAATGTGCTATTAACAAGCCTCATGTAAGAATGGCCTGCGAAATACCGCTAGTGCTGACAAACAATATATCCCAACTCCTGGAGTATTGACTATACCTTTGCACTTTGCAATGGAGATCACATCCAAGGAGTTGCCATGGGTTATAGAACTTCATTTACAGTTTATTTAAACCGTCTGTTGATGGGACGGGACGAGATACAAATTTTAATATAAATAAAAATAAAATAAATACATTTATTTGAATTAGTCTATTGACCTTATCAAAGATACAAACATATATTCTAACAAAATATAAATAAAACGGACTGTTGTACAATTTGCAAGATCATTAGATTTTTTTTTTTAATTATTATTTGTTTTTTTTTTGTTTGTTTGTTTTGCAATTGACATACTATTCTCATAAGGTTTGGGCCTTCACTGCGAATAAAGCCACTCTCAGAGTTACGAACTGATTACTACCTCTTAGTAGAAACACTAACTTTGCATTATCAGTCCCAAAGTTCTTTTTCGCTAGTAGATCACCCAAGTAGCTCTTCTGTGGGACATCATAAATATGACATTTTAAAACATAATAAACCAAATCTTCTATCATGGGTTCCCAGCAGATGCAAAATCTTTCATTTAATGGGATGTTTTTGTATCTACCCTCAATAACTTAGATCTGAATCAAGGCAAAACACAGCCTTGTAAAAGCCTTCCTCAGGTCCAATTTCAGAGGAGAAAACAAATATTTTTCACAGACATGAATTAATTTCACTTCCTTTATCCAGGCTGCATATCAGGAGCTAGTGAGAGTCACCATATCCTTCTGCCTGTGTATGTCCAACACCCTTTGGTTAAATGTCTGTCTGGCTTTATTAGCTAAGAGGCCTAGGGCTAGCAAGGAAAAACCATACTCCTGGACCAACTCATTTACCTTATAAAGCCAAAAATTTTGGTTTTTCCCCTCCAATTTCTGAAGCCCAGACTGTTTGTTCCTCAAGACATTTTTGGCAACCTAGTTGGATCCATCTGCTGTAACTTAATCCAATAATTTATCAATCTGCAACAGACTGGGGCTAAAATGGCCACTTCCCCCAATTCTGCTCTAGACAGATAAGCAGGGGTGCTCCTGGGAAAATCTAGGATACTTGGTAAGAAAAACACTCTGGACAGTTAGAATAGGTGTTAAATTTGCAAACCCGCACAACTCTGCCCCATAAGCTGTCTGTGACACCAATTTTGCCTTGAATACCTTCAGAAGAGGCTGAATAGTTCCATTATATTTACGATGTATTAGATGTTTAATTAGATTTGAAGTAGAGTATGCCCTAAATTTACAATTTTTAATATGCAAGTACTATAATGCTAAGGCTGGGAAACCAATACCAAGTTACACGAAGGATCTGACTTGCTCTATTTCCTTGTTTTCAAAGCAACCACTTATGAACTTTTCTTGTTTTACCAAAAACCATCACCTTGGACTTGGAGTGGTTTATGGTCAGATAATTTTCTGTGCAGTAGGTATTAAAAGCATTCAACAGCCTTCTCACATTCTTATCTGGGAATGGGATAACAAAATCATGTCATCCGCATACATCAATAAGTTTAGCCTTCTGTCCCCGATTTTCACCATATGAAGGGACTGACAGTTCAAGAACTTCATTAAATCATTTACATAGAAACTTAAAAGAAAAGGGGTCAATATACATCCCTGGCATGCAGCTACTGCAGTGGGGATCGTTTTAGTTAAAGTGGCACCATTTCCTGTTCTAACCCTTAAACACGTATCTGAATATAACAACCTTATCAGAAAGAGCAGTCTTTTATGAATTGATGAAAAACAGTTTAGCCCATAAATGGTGTCTATTAATGGAATCAAAACCCACAGTTAGATCCATAAAGGCAGCATACAAATTCTTCCCCAGCCAGGTATATTTGGCTGACAAATGAGACAGAACAAAGCAATTGTCAGTGGTTGACCTATTCACTCTAAATCCTGATTGTTCTTCATCCAATATACTGTTTTCCTCCACCCAGGATTCCAATTCTGACAATAAAAGTTTGGCATAAATTTTAGCTGATCTATCAATCAAACTTATCGGCCTATAATTCCTTGGGTTTAATTTATCTCTTTTTTGAATAGGGGAACAATTACACGGATATTCCAACCTTTGGGGGAAATGTGTTATTTACATGAGTAAATAGCCCTGCCAGGAGTTGAGCCCACTACTCCATATTCAATTTAAGAAATTCCGGTGGAAAGAAATCCTCACCAGGGGCTTTTTTATTATAGAACTTATCCTTTTTCACCATGGGAGTGTTTTCTCATGCTGGGTTTCCTGTTGGGATTAATAAAGCAAACTTGTACATTTGTAACTAAGATCTTTACTTAATATAGTATCGTTTATACCAATATAATTGTTTAAAAATTTAGTAGACCTACATTTAATCTCTCTTAAGATGCCTTATTTCTATTCTTAACTTTAGCAGCTGAATGGAAATAATTATTAGAGGACACATGCTGAAGTCTCTATCAGATAAAACCTCACTAAAAACTGAATTTGACCCTCAGTTAAAATCCCAGATAGTTTCTCTCCCTTGTACTCATGTTTCTCTCCCTTGTACTCATGTTTTAACTTCTGGTTCAGTCAACATGCAAGTGTCTTTACTAAAATCAATGGGAAGTTTCTTTTATCAAATTGATGGTCACTTATTTAATTTAAATGTATATCCCACCCTTTCCAAAACCTCAGAGCAGGTAACAGCATAATAATAAAAAAAAAACATAAAAAACCCCACTTCCCAAACCTAAGCATGACTAGGATACAGCCTTCTCTCCTATCACATTACAATGCACCCATAATTTAGAGCCCGATTCTGATATTCACATTTAGTTCTTTAACCTGTGAATGGTACCATTTGTTTTAACACAGCATTAAACAATCAGACTCTCTGATTCTGTGCCACTCCATATGTGCAGAATATTTTATTCATAGGAAGAGGATACCAGATGTCATTACCCTCACAGCCAAAAGACCAAGAACCAGCAACAATCAGTTTTAACCACCAAAATCAGCACATTGGAACCTTCCTTTAAATGCAGTGATCTGTACAATTACTTTTTACTTCTCTTCCATCTTAATCTCAGAAAGCAGATTTCAGTTCCCTTATTCATGGGATGTAGTAACAGTAATGGTATATTTGCTATACTTTTACACTGACAAGTATCCTGCTGTCTTGCACTTTTTTATTTATTACAATTTATACCCCCACCCTTTCCTGAAGCCCCAGGGCAGCTCTCAGTAATAAAAATACAAAAATTTAGACATTTGCATATATTTAGCTGAACAATATTTGTTTTTTTATTTTTCTAAGAAAAAATACTGCTACCAGACTGACTATAAGTACTGATAGTAACAGTGACAAGTGAACACCTGGTGCATGTAAACAATGCATACATAAAACAGAACTCATTCATGCCAATATGCATTATTTTTCTTTCACATACAATATTTGATACTCAAATGTTCATCAGCTACTATGGTGATGAACACAGTATAAAAACCTACACATGTAGCAAGAAATTTAGCAATTTTAATCACTTCCAATTCAACTATTCAATTTTACTTTATTTTATTTTTTTCAAATTACCCATCTTTACAGCAAACCAGAGAAAGTCTGTTTCCTTGTATGTTTATTTGAGAGATGTGCGAAGATAGCAAGTTTCAGATGTCTCCTTAAGTCAAAAGAATTGATGGGTTCAGTTCGGATATCCCCAAGAGAGCAAGATTTTAGGTTCACCTTTCTAAAGATTTAATGAAAATTGGGAGAGAAAGGTTTAGTTAATGTTGGGGCCGGCTGTGTGGTATCTTACAACCTCCTGAAAAATGAGGCATAGTGAGAGAGCATGTGAGAAACAGAGACCTTCACTCTCCCCAGAAGATAAGAGTGTCCTGCTAAAGAAAACAGGGAGTATTTGCCAATACTTAGAACTTGCACTGGCCTTGCAGCTACATTGCGAAGAAGTGAGACAAGAGTTATGCCCAAAATTTTCAGACTTGGGCGGGCATCCATACACAGGCACCCATACCCTCATCTAGGTACTTAAATGGTGTTTCTCCCAGGTGCTACATAACTGCAGTTCCCAATGAAGCCAAATGACCAGATTAACCAAATAAGGATCTATGTGCTTGCCCAAAATGGTTGGGCAAAATTGTGGTTACAGTGACTTTAACAGAGGGTCATTTCAGACGAAACGAGACCATGGTCAACCACAGTGAATCCCCTGTGGTGGCTAGAGTCTCATAACGTCTGTTTGCTCCCTGACAGATGTTCACCACAGTGAACCACTGGCGGGGATCAAAATGAACATGGTTCTGGACCTCCAGTTGCCCGGAG
>QEPC01001717.1:600954-651701 GCA_003113815.1 Sphenodon punctatus | reverse complement strand
TTTTTATAATTTTTATATATTGTAAGCTAGTGCTGAGATTGCACTTCAGGGGCCTGATACAATTATGTGGTATAACAAACTGATGGAAGTACTGCCCCCAGCGATCACAATTAGTGTTCCTAAGGGCAGGAGCACTGCCCCCCGGTCTGACTCTTCCCCTATGGTTCGATGCCGAATGCCGTAGGGTTAGGGCCAGGCTCTGCCGGGCCGCCAGACTGGTGAGAACAAATCCCTGCCAATTGGACAGGTCCAGGTTAGTGGCCTTGCAGAAAGAATATCGGATGATGTTGGCGTCTAAATTAAAGGAGGCCAGGGAAGCCTTGTGGACCACCTTGACTGAAGCAGCTAACGGAAGGGATTTAAGGAGATTTTGGGAAGTTGTCCGCTGGCCCCTGAAGGGGAAGAGGAACTCTTGCAAAATCTCCCTTCACCCGGTGGTGCGGCAATCCTTTTATGAAGAGCTTTTTCCCAACTTTAGGACGGGGATCTTTGATATAGAATCACTCCCCTTAGACAGATTTCAGAGCTGGCCCCCAGTTACTGCGGACGAGGTGGCTTTGCTTATTGATCGACTCAAATTAGGCAAAGCTCCGGGTCCGGACTTTATAACAGCGGAATTGCTTAAGAGCAATTCTGCGCGATGGGCAGAAATTCTAGCCCCCCTATTCTCATATATCAACGAGACCGGGCTGCTTCTGGCCCACTGGCTAGACAGCATTGTGGTCCCAATATTTAAGAAAGGGGACCCTCAGCTCCCGGGGAACTACCGACCAATTAGTCTCCTGAGTATAATAGCTAAACTGTACCACAAGATTTTTATTAACCAAATTACAAGCTTGAATGCTGTCTCAGGAGTTAGTGGAACCAGAGCAAATAGGGTTCCGAGGGGGCCACAACAACTGATCATATCTGTGTCTTGGCCGCTCTAATTCTCAAAGCAATTTCAGCTTGGAGGAAGTTATATCTTGGCTTTATCGATCTCGAGAAGGCTTTTGATTCCATTTCAAGGGAACGCCTTTGGAACAAACTTCATTTGATGAACATAGAACCTAGATTATTGTACCTGATCATCCAGCTTCACTCGGGGAACTCTCTCCGGGTGCGTGTGGATTCTCGGGGTACACTATCTGGTCCAGTCCAGGTGAGGGCGGGGGTGCGGCAGGGGTGCTTATTGGCCCCTGCCCTCTTCAATCTCTTTTTGAATGATTCTGTAGCCTTCTTGAGGGATTTCAACACCCATCCCCACAAAATTGGAGATCGGCCAACCTCCTTATTGCTGTATGCGGATGATACCGTCCTGATTTCACAGTCCCAGGTGGGGCTGAGGCATGCTCTAACAGCTTTCGGGGAATATTGCCAGGCAGAGTTCTTGTCTGTCAATTTTGGCAAGTCTAAGGTTCTGGTGGTGGGCCCCAGAGGAGCTCAGAGAATACATCGCTGGGCAATGGGGAATAATCAAATAGAGCAGGTGCAAGTATTCAAATATTTGGGCGTGATTTTTTCCTCCCATAGCAGTTGGAGGACCCATTTCGAGGCAGTTTGGGAGTCAGTGGGGAAACCGCAGACGCAATCAAAAGATTTTACTTTGGCCCAGGGGGGAAGTTGGTCCGACCAGTCCTGCGGCTATTCAGGGCCAAGGTGCTGGGCCAACTCCTCTATGCGATCCCAGTTTGGGGTCCTGACTTTTTTTCTAAGCTAGAGGGTCTTCAAAATCAATTTTTGCGAGCAATTCTGAGAGCTCCAAGGGGGACCCCACAAGTGATTTTAAGAGCAGAAGAGCTCTGTCTGCCACTTAAAGTATATGCTCTTCAGGCCTTCCTAAAGGATTGGTGTAGGAAAGCCCTGTTTCCCTTATCTATTGGAACGCTAGTTGCGCATGAGGTGAGGTCTGGCCTGACGAATAACTGGATAAGGAGGGCAGAACAAGAAATTCATAAATTGGGATTCTCACTCGAGGGTCTGGGATTCCTTGGGTGGGAGGCCTCTAAAAGTTTAATTAAAAGCAGGTTGAGAGATCAGACCTTACAAATGGAGAGTGTCTTGATGACCGCACAGAGGGTTGCATCGGAATATATTCCATATAATCCAGGGCGTGATGGATCTTATTACCTTTTTGAATGGCAGGACGTCAATAAGCGTAGTGCCGTCTTTAAGAAGAGGGTGAATGTCTTTCCCTCAGCAGTTTTGGCAGGCCGGTATTTAGGCATTCCGCGGGAACAGCGGTTGTGCTCCATGTGCTCCCTAGGGGAGATAGATACGCCTAATCATATCCTCCTTCGATGCCCTTGTTTTGCAGGCCCCAGATTTAAGTATTTGGAAGGACTCTGCATTGGTAAAGGGTCTGAGGAGGGGAGAATGGGTGGAGATTTCCAAAAACTTCTCTGCCCTAGCAACTCAGCTCTATCTAGAGCGGTAACAAGTTTCTGTTGGATAGCTATCCAGATTAGGCAGCTCTATTTGAGCCCGGGCTAGTTAATTTGTGTACACCCCGGGTGGGTGTGAATGGGTATTCAGGGGACTGCTGGGCGGCCGCCAGTTTTTAAGCTGCTAGCCTTGGGCTTGTAAATTGTCAATTTCTTGGTCCCGGAGTGTGTATATATATATATATATGATATGTTTTTTTGTTTTGCCTTGTAAATTGTTTTGTTATGACTTCGGCTAAACAATAAAAGTTATTATTATTATTATTATTATATTGTAAACTGTGCCGAGCTGCCTTTGGCAGGAGGAGCGGGATATCAAATGTTTTAATAAAAATAAAAGTAAAATAAAGGTAACCTGGTCTGAACCAGGGCCGCTTCCTGTCTGACGGGGGAAGGGGTGTCACAGAGTGGGCTGCATTCATCACCATAGAGTCACAGAAGCAGGAATACCGCAACTCTTATGGAAGGACAGCACACAGACAGACCTCAGCCAGCGGAACCACCACCAGCTCATCTGCTGGGATCCTGGCGAGGCAGCTGCAGGAGGAAGAATGCCACGGAGCAGCTCCAGGGTCCCAGCCCATGTGTTAACATCCTTAAAAGAGATTAAAATCCATGCTTCCTACTGGACTATATAGACCCAGAATCTGATCCAATACGGCAATTCAGATGTCCTTACACCCACACATTTTGTAAAGGTCTAACTTATACTCAATTCCAGGATGACAAGGTAGTCAGCCTCCCACAAGCTTACAAAAACAATTTCTCAGATTCAGTGGGCATTAAAAGGAGAGGGGGGGGGGGATTCTTTAAGATGTAGAGTCTAGTTCCTGCCACCTTCACTGCTTTTAATGGTCCACTGATGGACACAGCAGAGATCACTTCAGATGTCAAAGAGGTTCACACATTACATCACCTACTGAACAGCTGGATTGAAAAAAGTCTCTTACTAAGAAGCTGAGAGACAAAGTAGGTGACGTAATGCTGTTTATTACACTAACATTAATTACAATACAGCAGCTTTCAAGCCAGCACATGTTCTATCCTTCAGATATCAAAGTAAAGGGACAGGCACAGAGGAGACGGAGTCCCAAAACCCAAGACAACAATCCCCAGACTACTGGCTTTGGAGCAGTCTCACTGAAGTCAATTTAACAATGTGGCTACTAGAGTCTGTGATATTTAATGACTGCAACCTAACTTGTCCATTCATGTGACCGCCAATCATCCGTGATCATCTTGTGTTTTTATGAGGTTATAAGGCTCAAGTTTAGGAAAAGATTCTTGATTCTCCCTCAAGTGACTCACAGGCTCCAATGATAAATACAGCTGAAGAACCAAGCACAATGCTTTATGATTAATTTAATCCCCCAAACATATAGCAGCAGGTTTCTCCTTCTAAAGCTAGGTTGGTACATAGCTAAAATTGTTCTGACTTTTTGTTCAGCATTACATGTGTTTAAAATGTTGCTTTTACTTTAAAAAAAATAAATAAATTAGAAGAAATATTTGTGGCAGCAATGCACCTATACATTCCATTCACTAAAGTTATTCTCATCTTTGCAGAAACTGGTGTTTCCTTCTGAGCTCAAAAGTTTTCATTTAAGCAAGCGGCCTCTGGGATACGTTTTTAAACACTGTGGGAAGTCTTTCAGCCACGTCTCATGTTCTGAACATTAGACTGTTTCTTTGCAGTGACAGAGGATAGTCTTTTTCCTACCTCAAGTGATTATGTTACCTGGAACTCACATAGTACAATGAACACTGGAATGTTACTCCCATATAACAAAATGAAAGCCTGCCAAATCAGATTCTGATAGCACTGTTAACAGCTGCACAAAACACAGCACATGGGTCATCTCTGCTGACTATAAGAAAGCACAACTAGTTCTTTTTTTTTTTTAAATAGTCTTGACACTTGGTAAGGTACACATTATTCAGTGTGACTTTTCACAGTCTTCCCTGAGTTTAAGTAACATACAGTCTGCTTGGCTGTTTTATAAGACTTTTTTTAAAAAACAAAAAAAACCTTTGGATAAACAACAATATTAAAGTATCAAAAGTAGGTATTTTCTCAATTTTTTTAAAATGATCCATACAAAATGTATTTCATCCCTTTATTCGGAATCTTTCTTTTTCTCTCATGCAAGGTCAAACACGTTTATTGTTACAGTTTTCTGCAGCTGAAATGCTAGTCTGTCTTCCACTGGGAAATTAATATTCAGCATGAACAATGAACCCCACTGCATGGTCTTTGAACCCAGATGTTGCTAGGAGGTCTAAAGAAACTCTGGATTACAGCTGATTTGATAGTGTGCATCAAAAGATTATTCAACAATAAAATGCATGACTGTTTATGGTTTTTTAGTTCTTCTCTCCATTTCTCTATCTGCCAATCTCTTTCTGGACTTCACACAGATTTCATCCATATCTGCAATAACTTCTCCAGCATATGGATAGTCAGTTCACCCTGAAGGTAATGAAAACGCTAATACTAACCACCGACACTGCTCACCAGAAATCAAATGTCAGACTCATTATTATTCATTAGTGATGAAGAGACTGCTTAAAAACAGTGAACTCTCAACTCTGCAGAGGGAGGATCACTTTTGCCTTAATAAACTGAACTGAATTATTCCAAAGTTTCCTAGAATTTTTGTAACATTTAAAGGAATGTTTA
Source organism: Sphenodon punctatus (assembly GCA_003113815.1). NCBI lineage: Eukaryota > Metazoa > Chordata > Lepidosauria > Sphenodontia > Sphenodontidae > Sphenodon > Sphenodon punctatus. The sequence continues at coordinate 646,598 of QEPC01001717.1, read as the reverse complement.
GAAATATATTTTCTACAACAAATCCAGATTTAAATGTGAAAAAGTATTATTATTTTTTTAGTATGGAACTAACAATCCTGTGGGGGAAAGTCGAGTCATTTGTTTGTTTGCCTTTGGTATGGCTCTAGACTACAGCAATCAAGTCAAAACAACAAACTTTCTTTTCCACCCCTCAAACAAAGCAGCATTTAATTAATAAGGACCATAACAATACTAATGGTGATTAGGCTAAATGAATGGACAAACAAAATGCAGGCAACTAAAAAGTCCATGTGTTTCAAGGGACTTTCTCCAGTACATTTTCTGTGACAAAGAATGCATTTGTATTCGCAGTCACTACAACTTTTATGCAAGGCGACTTACTATAGACTTCCTTTAAACAGCCAGAAGTATTTAGAAACTGTACACATTTCTCCCAAAACTAATATTTGGAAACACCATGGAGAAAGTTCATTTCTTAAAATTAAAGTAAATATGCAAGCTACCCACAAAATGGCCACAATTAAATTTCCAAATATAATACCACATTCTTATGGTGCTCTTGCTTTAATTTCAATTTTGTTGTGTCAATTTCAGTATACTGCTCATGCATGATGTGCAAAATCTGCTCTTCCCCCTTATCAACTGTGCCATCACAAATCACATGTATCTATGGATAACAGATGTAGTACCTGTTTGGAATTTTATTATGCACTTATAATGGACATAAACTTCCTACAACAGCCATGCACAGACTCATATTTTCAAATAAGCCAACTACACATTTGCTTCTGAAATGGTTCCAAATTTGATTCTGCTTTTGTAAATCCAGATTGCACCCAAGTACTTAGAAACAAAAAGCTACCCACTCCCAACTACCCTGGATTTTCACAACCACAAAGTTTATTCTGTTTCAATACTCTTAGAACTTTAAAAAGCTTTTTTAAATTATTTTTTAAAAAGGTATGAACTGAAGTAAATCCCACTTGGAACATCATAAAGCTTAAGAACAGCTTTAAAAAAGACTAACAGTTTACATTTTATAAGTGTGTGCTAAGGCCAAATTTGGCATTAGGTGCATTCCTAATCTGTTGCAGCAGCAAACAACAAAACACCAACCATTATAGTTTTCTTCTTCAGAGGCTTAAGCATAAATTAAACTGTCATTTCCCTGAATAGGTGTCTTGCCACGGAAAAGAAAACCAAAGAGATGACTTCCTAAATGGTATAATGTGCAAGCAGGTTCTCAGTAAAGATATTTCCTTTAGTTTTGTGGGTTAGAAACACAAGAAAATAGTGCTGGTAAAGAGGTACGTTTATTGGAGAAGAGGCAGTACAGTAAGAACGTAACCACCACAAGCTTTGGTTCAAAACCTTTCCAATATGGGTGGGGGGGAGGGGGGGAGGGGAGGGATGGAAACGTTTGCAGCTATGCATAATCAATATCTTCATATCCCACCCACCCCTTTCCTTTTTAATGGAATTTGTCTACTCAAGTTAAAATAAGTCTGAGAGGAAAAAATATACCTTCATGATAAATTGGTATTTGACATCATAGTAATGAAATGTTGATTGTTACAATAACCAACAACAAAGGAGGTTTCGAGGATTTTTCTCCCCCTTCAGCATTTTCTGAAGTATTCCTCTTCTTGTGTTTATTGGACATCTGAATTCAAAGGTCATTAAGATAGCCTGCTTCCTTTCAAGACTTTTGTTTAGAAATATTTGGGGCATTTGCACATAAACATTGATTTGAAGGTTAAGAGGTTCCCTTATTTCCCACCTCTTGCAGACTACTTCCTTCTTTCCATGTCGAAACATGTTGGTGCAGTGTCCATTATTTTCATACAACCTCCCTTTAATCCATGAATAGATGAATATACACGTGTGTGTACATTCATAGACAGGCATTCACTCTCACTACACAATACTACAGTCATATTCATTTTCATCACAGATTCCCTTCTCTCTGCAGAGCAATAGGCAGCTGGAAGGGGATGAGCTTGCAACAGGGCAGCAGAATCTAGAATTACAGGTGACACTTTTGTTTGGAAAATGAAATAGAGGCATGCCTCCTGAGAGAATTGTCCTGAGCTGGATTAAAGGGAGGTGGTTTGGGTTTGGTAGGAATTATTCAGCACATTAAGTACAAGGGACAGAGGGTCTCCTGTGATCTGGTCTCCCAGTCATTTTTTATCTGCCTTCAATTTGGCGATCCCTGCCTTTCATTTATTTTACTTGACTAATAGGTTTTAAAACACCATACTGAGAGGGCCCTACTGGGAATCTTGCTGAGGTACAAAATGGTGGATGTATACTATTATTATTTTTTAATTTTGCATTATTCATTGCAACCCATGCAATCAAGTCACAAAATAACCCCTCCGAGTCCACCGGCTAGAGACACACGCGGCTCCCAAACCCACAAACAAAACAACAAGCCCGAGCTAGGTTACAGACCTGATGTCATGTAGCCCCGTGACGCCTGGGAGATGAAAGCTGGTGGGAAGTGTTTGTGCAGGCGATAGTCCTTCTCGCTGCGGGACCTCATGCGGTCCGAGGCCCGGTCCGAGAAATCGGAGCTAGGCCAGGCTCGCCGTAAGGTTGTACTGCGGGTCTTCTTCATGTTGAGGCTACCTGGAGTCTAATCCTCTGGCAGCCGCCGCCGCCGCAGCAGCAGCAGCATGAGTCAGGCCTCACGGCTGGCTGGCGATGCCCCCCGTCTCATCAGGCTGCTCCAGCAGGCACCGCTCCGGCGGCAGACTCGGCAAACATTTTGCCACCACGACCTCGGTCTCCTCTCAGGCAAAATCGCCAGGTCCCTTCCCTTCGCTTCTCTCCCACCCACCCCTCCTCGAATGATCCGATTTTACACACGTCCCACAATGCATTACACTTCATTTGCAATCAGTCCAGCTTTGCTTTATAGCTCCCAGATTCACGGGGAGGAAAGGCACATTATTATGCGCTTTCTCAGTCAAGAGAGATGATGGGGGGGGCGCGCAGAGAGATTTGCAGCGGCGTGAAAAGCCCTGGGATCCCAAACAATAGCCCGATTCAGCCTCGGAGTGCTTAGCCAACTGTGAGCGAGAACACAAAAGCCCCAAACAAATTAGGAAAACCCCACGGCCTTTGGGTTTGACCCCGAAACACGGCGAGCCGGAGGGAGGCAGACGCGTCCAATCTCCAACGCGACAAGGGTGAGGACTGAGCTCTGGGAGCAGGGCGGCGAGTCGGCTGGCTCCTCTTCGCCTATCAGGAGCCGAGAATCAATGGAGCAGCCGCCCAAACCACCGCTGCAGCAGCAGGAGCCCCGCAGTCAGTCCATCCTTCCGCACTGGGGTGTGCATCCCTCTCATTCACACATTCAGCGCGGCTGCAGCCTGACCTACAAGACGCCGCAGCCGCGCTCTTGCAGACTCCAGGAAAACACAGAGGGGCTGTATCATGGCTGAGGACGCTCCTCTCTCCCCCTAACCCTCTTCCAGCAGCCGCTTGCAATGCCAGTTGCTTCTTTTGCACGCCTGCTGATTGCGGTTGTGTTTGGGGTTGGTTGGTTGTTTTTTTTAAGTGCCTAGAGTTCTTTAATAACTGGTTCCTGCTGCAGGCTTGGGAGGCTATTAATTAAGCCAAACATTTGGCTTGCAGTAAATCCAGCGTGTCTAGGCTGCCTGGTTGCCGCTGCTCCTCTGCAGAACACCCCTCCGCTTTTCAATACGGTGAATAGCTATTGAAGGCAGGAAACAAGGCAGCCACCCAATCTCATGCTAATCAAGGTGGTGTCTTAAGTTAGACGCACTAAGCCTGTCACTCTTCACATTTTCATGTAAAATAGCTGTAGGCTCCCGCAAAGCTTGGCTTGTACCTCAGCCTACAGTATTATTCATTTACATACAAAGTTGTATTTTTAACAGTAATCCAGCCCCTTCCTTTCTCCCTGTAAAGGGGAGGGGGCAGGAAATTTCCCTGTAAGATTGGCTGCTGTGAAATCTTTGCCTTTTGCCCAAATCCAAAGTGTATTTTTGAGTCAAAAATGATATACGCTGCACCCAAAGGCATCAACTTGGCTTGATAAACTACTACTTTGCTCACCCTTCTCCAGTTAAGCAGCACCACTGGCTACGCTACCGGAAGGCCTCTAACCCCTTTACAAATCAAAGCTCAATACAGCTGTTTCTAGTCCAACAGCCAATCATTAAAGGACAACAATGCACACGGTGGGGGTAGGGAGTGGAAAGAAAGGAGAGAGACATTGCAGTTTGGGCTGAGACTCTGGAAACACAGGAGCTGCTATCTGAGAGTGTTAAATACAACCAAGTGAGCCTTGCAGTCTCCTGCGCTGGGGGGGAGGGCTTTGTGCTCAGCTCTAGGAATTCCACTCAACTTTATTCTGATCACAATAAGGAAAGGAGGGCAGGAAATTGTTTGGTTTAATTCATAGAAAACAGTAGTAGTCACTATTGTCCATTCCTTAATACTTCAGGTCTTCTGAGCATCTCACATACAATTATAACCTCTATTATTGCTGCATTTAGTCCAAAAGTATTTTTAAATGCTCTTGTACAAACAAATGAGTAAAGGGAATCAAGACAAAATCTATTTCCAATATTATTTTCCCCTTCCCCTCATAGAATCAAAAAGTTTAGCTTCACACACTACCTATAGACTGATCTATTGATCTTGAGGCACATCCTGATAGTGAGAAAATGGGTAGAGTCACACGCGACTGTACTGCTATTTGAGTAGCCTTACCGCAATTTGGGCACTGTTGCTATGCTATGCAGTGATTTCTGTGCCTGGCGGCCACCAGATGTTCACCCCACCAAAGGGCAGAGAGCTGCCTGATATGCCCTGCCGCCTTCAAAAAAGTCCAGGGACGCCGAGCATAGTAGCTTTACCCAAAGTGGGGTAAGACTGCTGAAATCATGGTACCTTGCTGTCGCTCATGGGCCCTGTTCCCATCTGCCCTGCCCTGCAGCAACGTCTGCTACAGGTCTTTGAGCGGTGGGCACTGTTGCCATTCCTGCATGGCCACATCACAGCCAGGGGCAGAACAGTGGGTGGATCTAGGCACCCGCATGTGTGGCCAGTGCCTTGGCCCATGCCCAGGGTGTGACAGGATGTCTGACAGTGGCCGGCCTGCCTGCCTGCCTGATTTCCCGGGGGGGGGGGGGCACAGAGCCTGTGCCCTGCTTCCCATGATGGCCCCAAAATTTGTCATGTGGGGGATCAGTCCCTCCTGGCTCATGTGGCTACACCCACTGAACTACTGCAACTGAATTAAACCAGTGTAACTACTGGTTGGAAATATTACCTGCAGCTCCAGACAAACGTATCTCGACTTATAATTGTCATGCCACAACAGAGCATGAGATGTATACCTTGATGCCCTGTTCACATTGCAGTTATTCTGATGTAAAAAAAAAAAAAAAGAGAGAGAGAGAAGGTGAGTATGTACTCCTACTTTTACCATAATACATATTCCACCCTCTACTCTGAAATATCATTGGTTTAGTGCACTTGATGTGTGAAGAATCCTGAGGTAAAAGCAACTTAAGGCACAACTACATCATCTGTTCATTGGAATGTGCCCTTGGAAGACTCTTTTCACTGCTGTTATTACAGGTCACCAGTGCAACACAAGGCTCCTGCTGCCCCTGAAAAGCTACACTGGGTCACACATGGATTCAAAAGCCTGGCTCTCTCTTCTCTGGTCTAGTTTCCTGTAATTTAGTGAAAATATATACTTAATTATAATATCTATCAACCCAGCAAAGGCTTCCTGTTTTATCAGATTACATAATAATCAAGCTCACACAGAAATCCCTTTTCTCTGAATTCCAGATGCCATTTTGAAGATATATATGGGCTCAGAACTCCACCTATGTATAAATGTATAGACTTCCACAACACATACTAAACAATGAAGAACTTCACAAGATTAATGATACTTTTTAATGGTCAAATTCATAACAATGCTTTTTGCAGTCTAGACTGCACAAATATTCCTTAAGTGTTACTTAAGCTGAACAAATTACTACAGAAGTTGATCTTTCCTGCCAAAATATTTCACATTTTTAAACTGTTAGGAAACTGAAGGGCTGTAACTTTGACAGAAACTGCAACTGTTTTAATTAGCATTGCAACACTGACAGTTTTGTACAGACATGATGCTATTCAACATAGTAGCTACGTACTACATAGTAGCATCAGATCATTCAGATGTGATGTGAAGGGTTATAGCACACCATATCTACCCCACACCATGCTATGGTGTAGTAAGGAGTAGCTACTTTGTAGTGGCTGTCACTTGTGGAATACTTTTTGGAAAATATTCACCCATCCCACTACTTTCCAAACATCCAAAAATCTGCAGAGATCTCCTCCTGCTTCTGTGATCTAAGGTGATTAATCATGCAATTGCCTACTCCCGGGGTGGGGAAATACCTCCCTTCCGCAGACCACTTAGAAAATTATAATAAACTCTGTGTGCTGGAAAGGAGTTGGGGACATGGGTGCTTAAGGAGTGTGCTCAGGATGGAAGGAGGGTCCGGATTATAGATCCGTGCCATGGAATCATGTCTGATCCTTGATGGCATAGCCCAGGCGTGTGGAACCTCAGGCCCAGGAGCCAAACACGTCCCTTGGCAAGTTTTTTATGTGGCCCCTTTCCAGTGCCTGGCTCTGGCCCCTGGATCCAGTCTCTACCCCCAAGCACTGAAATACTGAGCTCAGGATAAGGGAGCAGAGAGGAGGGCATGCACACAAGGGTAGGGGACAGATCCACAGCACAGATCTGTAATCTGGGCCCTCCTTTTCTTGAATACACCCATTAAGCACCCCCGCCCCCACCCTCTGTGTGGCCCCTCAGAGCGGATACTAATTTTAAATGTAGCCCCCGGGACAGAAAAGGTTCTCCACACCTGGAATAGCATAGCTTCTCCACTTCGTTTCCCTAAGCTTTCACTTTCAGTGCTTGAGGGTAGGGAACTGGATCCATGGGCCAAATTCAGGAACTGGAAAGGGGCCAAATAAAAACTGCCACCACCTGGGTTTGGTCCAAACACCAAAAGTCCTCCACCACTGGTCTATACTATGCCCCTGTTACAAGAACATCTCAGTGGGTTGGCATACCCTTCCATTATCCTAAGCATCCTTTTGAATGCTGTGAATGAGCAGTGAGGGTAAACTCTTTCATAATGGGTGTCTTTAGACATAACACCAACAGGTGTCTGAATGTGTGTTTTGACCTTGATATGAACACCACGTGGTGCTGCTTAGACACACAGCCCATCTTGGGGCAAATCAGTATTTTGCTTGCCACCCAAGCACTGCTGCCTCGTTCCCTGCGTTGTACCTTTTAACATGCCACACATTATCATTAGACACAACGTTGGACGTGTTCAGCTGGAACATGCAAATTGTCCTTGTAATGTAATGGTGTTCAAAAGGTGGCCAAATTGGTGTTGGGATTGTTATGGTGCCTATACACGATGGCCAAACATGTACTTAGGGGTTTTCACACCCGATCTTTGTTATGTCTAAAGACGTCCAGTATTGGCTACATAGTAGTTCAACTCTGACTGATAGAACTATGCCTGACTGTAGCCTGAGAGCGTATAGAATGGAGTAATGTGCAAAGCTCTGGAACTCAGAGTTCTGAGTTCTAATCTAGTGCTACCGCCGAGTTGTTTGTATGCGACCAGGTAGTTTCACTTTCTCCCTCATTCTTCCTGTTTGTCCACTAGGGCCATATATACATAGGCTGCAATCCTAAACACGCTTGTGCCAGGAGAGCCATAATGTGGTATGTTTATGAAGAATTACTTGTCATTTTATTTGTATCACTTTCATTGGCACAAATAGAAACTGCAAGATATGGGTGAAAACAGACATGACGCTAACCACCCTTTAACCACTCTTGGTGATCATTTATGCATTTTCAGGGTTGCATAGGGCACCAATACAGCCCTGCAACACGCATAAATAACCACCAAGGGTGGTTAAAGGGTGGTTAGCGTCATGTCTATTTTCACCCTATATCTCCATATATAGCTTTGAAAATGTTTCCATATATAGCTTTAAAAATGTACTTTAGGGATTCCTTCCCATGCACTTTTCAGCTCCTGTAAAATAGATGTAAAACCTACAGTATTTTCAAGTCATTTTCCTTATGGATGCTAAGACAACACTTCCTTCTACACTTCTCCATTGCAAATTAAGGGCAACGTGAAAAAGGAAAGTCAGAGAAATAATGACCAAGAGCTTCATTTAAAGACTGAGCCTCACTCCCATCTCAGTGCTTTTTACTAGCAAATGTTTTCAGCGCAAAACCAGATGCCATAGTAATGACAGCCTTTAGCGGACAGGCTATTTTGTTACAGTGTAACAATACTACACTTCTGCATTTGAGAATGGCCTTGCTTGCTAATCTACTATTCGCAAAAATTCAAAGGAAGAAATAAATGAACAAAAAGGGAGAGTGGGCGAGTCAAGAGACAAATGGAAATAAATGATTGGGGGGGAGAGAGAGATAGGGAGACCACAGGTCAAGAAATAAAGACAGAAAAAAGGTGAGAAGAAACAGACAAAGAAGGAACAAGAATCATAATGACAACGGTCCCGATATTGGTTTTCCAAATCCCACATGTCCCTACAAAGTTTGACTCGAAATCTACAGAGAGCAATAAATTAGCTTAACAAGAGTGGGGTTACAAGAAACAGCTACCAAACCTGTCTCCCCTCCTGCCATGGATTCACAGACTATCCATTTCCCCCATGTCTCCCCTCCCTTCTCCTCTCTCCCTACATTTCCCTCTTAGCCCTCTGTCTCCCCTTCCTTATCTATGCTAGATTGTTAAACTACCTGTCTCTTATCATGACTGTCTGGTATCAGACAAATTGCTGATGTTATAGAAATAATAAGTATATCCCCTAACCAGTAAAAAACCTTAGGACTTCCACTGACAACTCTGTACAGCTCACAGAAATCAGACAGCTTACCTTACATGGTAACTGACCAGTTAATTTTCCTTATAAGTACAGTGTACAGCAGTATACAGTATGCAACTTACATGGTTAGGAAGATCATTTACTTTAATCTAAACAGCATTATGTTTACTTATGACTACATTGAGACAATCAAATAATGACTATGGCTGATATTTTACTGGATAAAATTTGTCAAAGGAAAAGTTTTAAGTCTCATACTGAAAAAAAAAACAACCCAATGACAACAATTCCCTCCCAGACCTCTTCCCTGCATACACTGGGGCCAAAAATCCTTTTCATTTAAAAAGGTTTGCGCCTCACATGCAGTATCTAGCCATGGAAGAAGTTTGCAGGTATCATGTCAGAAAGATATTCACCCTTTGAAGAAAGGAATCCACAGCAAGTTCCCTCCTGTTTCCTTAGTTGCTTGAAGTCAGGGGTGGTTCTTCATCTGAACCAGCCAGTTAAAAATACACCAGATTTAAGTTTTGGCTTTTTCTTTGGTCATGGTCTAGCTTGGCTAAAAACTGAAAAATATCATTCCAAGGCCTTTCCTTCAAGACTGCTTTTGTCTTTGTTAGTGGTGGGTGAGGTGCCTCCATTACCCATGCCCAAGAGGCAAGCAGAACTAGGGGTGCATGGATCATAAGGATTCTAAAAACAATCTAGAGCTGAATTAAAGGGAAAAACACAGCTTTTGCAACCATTTCCCTTAATTTAATAAGATCTGACCTCATACAAGAAGTTGGCTTGGCATTTCCAAAACAATCTCAAACAAATTACACACTTCAGCTGAAGAGTTTAGAAGCCCTTCATATACTCCGAAGCAGTCTTTATTTGGGAACAAACTGTTGAATCAAAATTATTTCTATGGCCAGATTTGGTGAAGTGAGCATACCCAGAGCTCCTTTTAAGTTCATGCTCAAGAACTCACAACAAATGCGAATAGATAAATCATAAGAGTTTCAGACACCAGAGGTATGAGCTTTATTACTCCTTTACCTTTAACAAAGACAGGAAAACTAATATTGCTAATCATATAAAAAAAACACACTGACTATATGCAATAATTTCTCCCTACAGCTACCCTGGAGATAGGTACACACTGTTATCCCTGATTCACACATTGAGACAGACAGAAAAGTATCTGACAAAGATCACATAGCAAGTTGGTGCGAGTCGTGAACCTGTGGTCAGAATATAAAAGCCCCCCCCAATTACCACACCACAACTTTCCCCAATTTTAAAAAGCACGCAGTTGCCCTCATGCGATGTGAAGTATCAAGACTTAGACCTGAGCAAATATCAAAGTTATGAAAACAAGTTTCAAATGAGATGCTACCATGCATGGTCACCCAGTAACCATCCATCTGAACGCCCGTCTGAAGGTTGAGCAGGGGGGATGCGCGCTCCACAATACACCCACTCATGGCCATTCACGGGGCTCTGCCAGGAAAAAAAATTAGATTGAGGAGCAAGCCAAAAAGTGCATGGCAATGGGCACACACGCACACACACCCTGCTCATATGAACCAGGATGGCCACCCACCAGCAGATCGGTCTGCCACTCATAGGCACTGTGGGCAGAAGACACAGCCTTTGCTAGTCACAGGAACTGGTATTGGGGAGCTTGGGTTCTCCAAATGACAGAGAAGACATCCATTTCAAAGGCCAGCCCTGCATGCTTCTTCCTCTCCCATGGTCCGTGGCAGGGGGAGTGCATGGCGGCTGCCGCAGTAGCCATACAGGGAGTCGCCAATTAGAATCCCTTTCCATGCACTCCACCTGAGTGGCTGTTCCACAGCTGTGCCACTCAGCAGCCCCAAACACGCTCCCTCCCACCCAAGCCTTGCTCATTTTAAAACACCCTATGAACAGAAAACTATCAAATCTTCAGCATTACCAGGGCTGGTGCCAGTGCTGCCATTTTCTTTTTAGACACAACTGTCAATTGGACTCGATTTAAAGTAATCAAGAAAGTAAATTATAGTCGAACAGTACAGTAAAAAGAATGGTGATGCTACTCAGCAAATGTGAAAGAAAGCTACTGTTCTCACTTGAAGAAAAGTTGTGAATCTTAATCCTAAAATCAAGCTTCCAGCTCTCTGTATTCAAGGACATGTAACCTCTCTTCTCTCCCCACACCCAGCATATGTAGTCAACCAGATGCTTTACAAGGAGAAAATTAAAGCAGCTGTATGTTATTACCATTTGGCTGAATTTGGTGATTAATAAGTCTCTAAATAAGAACATGATTTTGAAGATCACTGGACAATCTGCTTGAGAAATCTGATCAAAAAAGGAGGTAGATAATCCTGAGGTTGATGATGCAAGAGAAGGAAGTTTCAAATATTTCAAACTTAGAACAAGGCAAGACTGCAGTCTTACTTCAGAATGGTATCAAGTTATGTTACACTCTGGAATTTTAGGCAATTTGTTTTTCCTGAATAAAATGCTGGAACTTCATTCATTACAACTACTGGCTTATAATCAGCTTCTTTTCAAAGTCCCAGGGTGCAAAAGTAAGCAAGAAAGATATGATAACAAATTTATACTAGCAGAGGAATGAGGATTGGAAAGCTGTCTTCCCAGTGAAACTCAATCATAGCCATCTAGACAATGTAGGTGTACAGTGACCACGTTGCCCAGAAAAACAAAAATGCCAAGGAGGAACCTGAGGTTTCCAAATACAATTTGGGAGAACTCAAGTCCGCTGCTCAACACCACACTACAGCCAGGAACCTCTTGCTGGATACTGCCATTCTTCCATTTCTCAGTGGGAGTGGAAGGAGACATAAGTAGATCCACGAAGGACACAGGCATCAGGCAGCACAAACGTTGTAGGCAGCTCCTTCATGCCTAGTCTCTTGTTCTGGCAGCTCCTCCTGAGACACCCAGAAAAGAGAATGGGCTGGTGCAGGTGATGCAGAGCAACCACATCAAAGAAAAAGGATACAAGCAAATGAAAAATAGAGAGGATGGGAGGAAAGGGCTACGGAGAATATTAATGTAGAAAAGAATGGACTGAAAAACAGAAAGACTGGTAAGATGAGCAGAGGAAGAAAGTAGGAGAATCAAGAGCAAAGGCAACTGAAAACAGAAACACAGAAAGGAGGAGGATGTAGAGGAAGAGAAAATTCATGTTAGGACTGGAAACAACGGGTAGATATTCTTCTAACGCAGCAAATACCTGTGACGTTACAACTGGAGTACTAGCATGAATGTACATACAAACACTTTCAGGAAAAAATTGGGTAGACATGGGTCATAACTACTAGATATAAAAAAATCCAGAAAAAGTCTATAAAAAAGAAAACAAATCTATACACAGGAAATAGCTGCCAGGGGAAATCCACTGCCAGATACACCAGAAAAGAGGACACCAACCTATTTCTCTTAGTCTTAACCCGTTCTTAGGTAACTTTCAGAAGATGCTGGCTTTATGCTATCTTTTTTGTGCAAGGTCCAACAACAGATAGCAGCTGCCTTTTGATTTTAGGGAGTAGCAGGTTTCTCCTTTTGAAGTAACAAAAAGTAACATGAGACAGTCCAGAAATACACACCCCCTTTCCTTTTCAAAGAGGTAGTTCTGTCACTAATGCTACTAAATCACTCCTTTTTGCAAGTATTCAAACTCATTTAAATAAAGAACGTAAAGGGTGCACAAGAAAGAAGAGAAGCCACACTTCATGGTTTGCAAGGTGAGGCAATCATGAACATAAGACAGCTTCTACTGATAGATTTATTGCAAAGTGAAAAGTTTTGTTTATTCAAAATATCCTGTCTACTTGGACAATCTGCTTGAAAAATCTGACCAAAAAAGGAGGTAGATAATCCTGAGGTTGATGATGCAAGAGAAGGAAGTTTCAAATATTTCAAACTTAGAACAAGGCAAGACTGCAGTCTTACTTCAGAATGGTATCAGGTTATGTTACATTCTGGGTTCAATCCTGGTTAGTTACAGCCTCTCAGTCTTAAGCTGCTTTCAGATAATTTCTCTCACTGTGCTGTATTTCACCAATTGGCTCATACAGTGCAGTTGCCAGCACAACATTTTAGTAAATTTGGCTCCCCTCCCACCCCCCACACCAACTTCCTTTAAAGGAAGAAAGGCCTTCCTGTATGTTTTCACTCTAGTCCTTTGGATTGTATTACTGGCTCTCCCTGTACACAAGAAAGTTGAAGAGAGTTTTAATCCGAGTACCTCCGGCTCCAACCATTCAAGTACACAGCTATACACCAATGGGAACACATTTTACAAGTCAAATTTTCTCTCAACACAAGCTTTTGGCCTTCATTATCACCGAGTTGCTAAGCATGTGAATCAAGAAATAAGGGAGGTGGGAAGGAACTAAGCCTCTACAAAATAGGCAAGGAAAAAAAGACAACTCTAATTAATGCACAAACTTTTGAACAGCCTAGTATTTATGAAACCTCTCATATATAATGTGTTTTTTAAAAACTTGGAGTTCCAGCACTTCAGCGTGGCAGTGCTCACACAAAGGAAATAATAGTTACAACCAGAAACATTGACCTCAACTTTCTTGTTTTCGCTAAGTGTCAAATATCTACAGTACAGTGATATTTAAGCAGCAAGTTGATAGGGAGAAGCCAGCTGCAATACATTTTTTTTGGGGGGGGGACCCCACCACTATCTACTACTAAAGGAGGTTAGTGGTTACAGTATAAAAACAAGAGAAAAATAAGTCTAATACATTTATTCTCTTAACAAACATTGTTACATCATATATTGATTTCTTAGAAGATTATAGTCCCTACACCACCTTGCGTCCCACCCACTCCGAACAAATACAAGAACTCCTTGGCAAATCGACAGCCTTACTGGGCTAGCAGGCTGGTGCTGGTGGTTAGTGATCATGGCTGTGATGCACAAACCACTTACGGGTAGCCCCATTTTCCTTTTAAACAAAAAAAACCCCACCCCAAACACATACTGAATTAGAAGGGAGCAGTAGTCATGCCTGTAACAAGTGAACAGAGTTTGTATGTTTCAGCATTTAAAACTCATTGGGTAAGTTATCTTTAAAATTCAGAAGACTCATGGGTAAAGGAGGAATGCACAACCTATCACCCCCCACCCCCTCCCAAATCCTGAACAATCAGAGGCACAATTATAATGCGCTGCCAAGTACGTTTGATGGACAATTTAAGACTGAATCAAGAAAACAGAAGACCTGCCATTGGTTGATCATGCACTCAATACCTTTTTGTGTGCGTATTGCAGGGCCTGGTGAAAAACCCGAGGCCTGTGGGCCAAATCCAGCTTGTTGCTGTTTTGGGTTTTCTTGGACCTGCCCCAACCCTCAAGCACCGTGTTCTAGACCCTCTCCTTCCTTTCCCCATCCTGAGCAAACCGGTTAACACCCCTTGCCCACAATTTCTGGGCCAGATAAGGATGGAGGTTTTAAACAGTCTACTCCACCCTTGTAAAATACCTTTTCTTATAACACCCCTACGTTATACAGACAGTGGGTGAAAATAAACGGATGATAGCCCACAGGAATCCTGTGTTTGGTCCAGGCAGCCCCCACTCATGGGATTTCACATGGCAAACCCAATAGATGGGCAGGTGCCACACTCTGCCCACCCCCACCACACCCTCATTAATTTCAGGTCCACGAAGCAGTTTGCTTCCTGTTTTTGTTTTGTTTTTCTGCCTTTTAGAACACCATTTTTGTACGCTCCAAAGTGAAACTAAACAGCAGAAGCCCCAGTGAAAGCAAGAGTAGCAAGCGTACTCACAGCTCCCACTGCTGGGACCACACTAAGTTATTTGCCCACACACAGGCTTTGTACACCCCTAAGAGATAGGGGAGGACAAGTGGGTGAACAGTGGCCTGAACTGGCGCACATGGTGGTTCTGCGATGCCCCAGGACTCCACCGTGAACAGAGGCTCCATGGCACACAAGAGTATGCATCTCGCAGCCAACTAATCAAATCAAATTTATTATTAGGCACTGGCAATCGCCCTGGCCAAAGATTTAACCTAATAAACTGGTAGCAAACATGGGCTGAACACACCTTCTGGTGTCATCTCAATTATAAACACCCACTGTGAAAAACCTCTTTATAAGATGGCCAATTCTTGATTTCCCCCACCCCCAAATACGTTGGAAAGAAGCAAAAGGATATCCCAAGCATGAGGGAGCTCAAGAAATAATGCAGTGGGTTATTTAATTCCCAATTATTTTTTCAAAGAGTTCCGTAAAACCAATTTTATTAGGTTTCGATATCTCATGCCTTTCCAACAGAATATAAAGCAACTGCTTTAAGAGCAGCAGAGGCAAAATATTAGTATCCGATACACTGGCCCTTTTTAAACGGGCCGTGGCTGTAGGGGTGGTTGGTGTGTGCACCATGGGCAGTGCAGGGGGGCCGATGTACACCAATACCACCCCCACCCCACATGGAGCAATCACTGTTTTGGCCAACCACTCCATACGTGGGCGATAGGTGGAGGTGGGTGGGCATGCATATTACTCAGGAGCATGCACGCACACACCCCCGTTGCAACATTTAAACAGGAGGCACCCACCCACGCATGCATCTCATTTTAAAAAGGCCACTGTGTCTCATAATTTACTGGGCATGGGGCAGAGAATTATTTGATATTAATAAAAAGCATGACTTTACCTCTCTTAAGCCACCCAGTTATTCTTAAGTACAAGAAAAAGTGTTTTAAATGTTCCCATTTTCCCAGTGACTTTGCATCACGCAGAAGAGTGAAAATTGTGAAGTTACATAAATTAAACTGGGAACATAAACTGCCGTTCTGGGTCAGACCAATGGTCCATCAAGTCCGGCATCCTTCTGTCTCCAACAGCAGCCACCTTTGGTCACTTCACAGAATGACATAACAGGTCAGAATGGAATGATCTATATCCCTACTGTTCACTCCCAGCTCCCAATAGTCAGAGTTACATCCCCAGAATAATTTGGCTAATAGCCATTTATCCTCCAAGAACTTATCCAATCCCTGTTTAAACCCAGCTATGCTATTGGCCTTAACATCCTCTGGCAAGAAGTTCAACGAACTAATTGTATGCTGAGTGAAAAAGTACTTTTTTGTTCGTTCTAAATCTGCTACCAGTTAATTTCATAGAGTGTCCCTCCTAGTTCTAATATTGCTTGAGAGGGTAAATAACAGTTTCCTTTTTACTTGTTCCACTCCACTCATAATTTTGTAAACTTCTATCAATATTCATATCCCCTCTGACATCTTCTACAAACTTAACAGCCCTAGCCTATCGAGGTTTTCTTTGTACAGAAGTCATCTTGTTCCCTTGATCATTTTGTTGCTCTCCTCTGCACTTTTTTCCATTCTACTACACCTTTTTTGAGTCAGGGTGACCAGAACTGCACACAATACTCCAGGTGTGATTGCATCATAGATTTACATAGTGGCATGATGATATTTTTGGTTTCATTCTCTATCCCTTTCTGAATAATTCCTAACGTTCTGTTTGTCTTTTTGATCATTGCCACACACTGAGCTGAGGTTTTCAATGAAGCATCCATAATGGCTCCAAGGGTGTTTATAAACGAGACAAATAGCCCGCTGGAGTCTGTGTTCAGTCCGTGCAGTCCCCACTCACGTTTTAGCATGTACAACTAACAAACAGGTAGCCCACTACCCACCCTACCTGTGCTGGTGGTAGTGCCACAGGTGGTGCCACTCCACGCTTTCCCTTTCACCAACCCTGGCTCTGATGGAAAGTGGGGGAGGGGGGATGTCACAGAAAGAGAAGTCTTCTTCCGTAGCCGTGACCCTCCCCCCTTTCCATCATACTCTCCTTACAGCAGTGCTCACCTACTTGGGTGATTGCAAGAGAAGAAGGTCCTTCCTGTACCCCACTCTCTACCCTCTCTTCTTGCAGCTGCTGCACAGCTGATCGCTCTCTTGCCCAAGCACACAAGCAGCTGTGAAACAGCTGCAAGAGGAGAGAGTTGCTTGGCCGACTGCAAGAGAGCGATCCTCTGGGCAGCGGCTGTAAGGAGAGTCGAGAGCGGGGATGCAGGTAGGACCTTCTCCTCTTGCAGCCGCTTCACAGCTGATCACTCTCTAGCAGCCGTGCTAGGCGCACCTCTTTGGTGCTGGTAGACCTGGATGCTGGTGAAGCTGCAGGTGAATCTAATAAATAGGAGGTAGATGCGTGGGTGTACATCAGCACACACTGGCCCGCATGGTGGGCCTGCAATGTCTTGGATGATGCCGTGAGTGGGAGGGGGTGGGCAAACCTCTGGTGAACACCTAGGAGACGGGCAGGTGAACACACATCTGGTGGGTCCTATCATCTTATTTTCACCCCAAGATCCTTTTCCTAACACCTGATTTAGAACCCTGTATGGTTAAGACTATCTCCCCCTATGTGCATCACTTTGCATTTGTCAACATTGAACCTCATCAGTTATTTGGTTGCTCAGTCACCCAGTCATGCAAGGTCACAGGTCACCTCAAACTATCTTGAATAACTTTGGTCATCTGCAAATTTCATCGTCACTTTTTTTCTCTTTTCCCTAGATTATTAAAGAACACCAATCCCAGTACAAACTGTTGGGGTACCCCACTATTTATTTCTCTCCATTGTGAAAACCGACCGTTTATTCCTATTCTTTGTTTCCTATCCTTTAACCAATTATCAATTCATGACAGAACACTTCCTTTTATCTCATGACTGCTCCGTTTTCTTAAGTCTCTTGTGAGAGACCTTGTGAAATAAAACACTGTGTTTCAGAAAGCCATCAGTTGCTGAAGGTAGCAAAGAAATCTCCAGAAGCACAACTTTAAGCATCATGCTCAATGCCTCCTTGATTCTCTGCACAAATTGGGAAGGGAAAAAAAAACCCACCAGAACAATGTGCCCCTGAAGTTTTATCATGCCCGGAGGCAAGATGCATGCCAGCCACCAAGAGAAATTTAAAGGAAGAACTAGTGGTTTCCACAATCAGAAATTGATCATCTGTTTCCCATCACAGATATATGAGTATTACCCCAAAACAATGAGAAGCACAAAAAAGAGGCACCATCATCAGAGAAAGAAAAACAGAACAGCCGCTCTCCATGGGCCTGATGCAAAGCCCACTTAAGTCAATGGGGAAAATTTTCTATTGATTTCAATGAGCTCTGAATCAAGGCTTATACTTGTTATACTTGCCAAATGTCATGTGGTTTCTCCGTTACTCTTTGATACTCTAATGACACTCAAGAGGAGAAAGGGCGGGACTAGTTTATTACAAGGTTGGTTACCATGTGTTTTCTCCGTTACCATGGTTTGTTGCCATCCTCCTGTGTTTCGCTTCACTCTTGTAGCACTCACGTTAGCCACCCACACACATCCATAGACTATTCCCTGCACTGGCGGCACTGCAAGGTTTATGGGCTGTTCAAGGAATGACAGAGCACATCTTGTGCCTGCACTCTTCTCCTCAGCACATATAGCTTGCATGAAAGAACAGAATGGGGGCAGGGAATGGGAGAATGTACCCCCAATTTCCTCTTCTTTCCTGCAGCCTTTTAAGGGATTTTTTTTTTTTTTTTTAGAATATTTATGCAAAATAATATAAAAGTTGCATTTAGGCCTACTAAGAAGTGAGTTACATACTCATCTTGAGATTGAAACAGCAAAGAAGCCAGTCCTGGGGATCTCTACAAAACATAACACAAGACCTTATTTCAAATATGTATCTTCCTGCCAAAAGCAAATGTTGGCCAGGATGTTTCTTTCCACTCACCTCCATAATCTTGAGAAGAGCATGCGTCCCCCATTGAGGGGATTTTGGTCTAATGTGATAGTGGGGCACAAGGGCACACCACCACTTCCACCAAGCCCACAGTACACCAACCAGCTGCCCAGGCCATCATCAGCCCCCGGGGTGACACCAAACAGATGAGACTAAGAAGAAATGCTATGATTTGAATTCAGGACTCCTAGTTCCAGATCCAACAGGTTATCCTCTCCACTGCCCTGGTTTTAGTTGGGAGGGAGTTATCCATTAGTCTGACTAAAAACTCCAATAGAATCTTTAACTCCCATCCAGAGGGAAGGCAGAAGGGGCTGAGACCAAATACTTAGGTGCAGCCACACGAGCTGCGGAGGGTCTGATCCCCGCACAGCCCCATGGAGCGCAAGTGCAGCTGCCACACTGTGGGGCCAGTGTGGGGAGTTGGGCAGACAGTCTCTCCCCCCACGGGCAGCCAGCCTGCTGTTAGAGCTCCCACCACAGCCGGGACAGGACAGGGTGCCAGTCCAATGAGCAGGCGCTCGGCCCTACCCCACCTCCCTCTCCCAGCCTGCCCACAATTTCATCCCCAGTTGTGATGTGGCCACAGGTAACAGCAGCTGCCGCTCAAATCCCTACCATGGAGCTTGCCGTATGGTGGGGCAGAAGGAGCCTCGACACACGGGCTACCACCCCTTGGGCAGCCTTACCCCATTCGCGTAGCAACCAGCTGCTCACCGAAACATCTGGCAGTTGCTGGCCACACAATGCACTGCATCATGTGGTATGGCTACCCACGGAGAGTGGGTTATGGCTGCCCCAGGCATGGTACCAAAGGCATCTTGTGTGGCTGCAGCTGGGGCCCTTGTCTACAATGGATCATCTCCAACAGAACAGAACCAATCCCTTGTACAAATATTTCAACTTCCCAGCCAGAGTTAAGAGTGCAAAAACTAAAACTGGGTAATACTAGAAGATAACTGTTACAAAATAACTGCAACAGAACACAACATTGGAAATAATACTTTTAGAGTTTTGCTAGACTTCTTTTTTTTTTTTGCACTTTGCTAATTTTTTTTTTTTTTAAAGGCACTTAGAGCAAGTGCCAAATAAATATGGCACAAAATTAAAAAGCATTTTTGTTCTGTAAAATAAAAGTTCTCAAGGCTTCATTAATAATTAGTTTATACACCTGAAAAATAAAGAACATGTATCACTACAGGACTAAGATTCTTTTAGGGTGGTTTCCAAGACAGGCAAATAGTCAACAAGTACCAAGTTGTGTATACATAGCAGCCTGTGGGTAGCTGCTGGTACATGGCCATTTGGGCCCAAGTAGCTGGTGATTTAGGATTTTAAATATATGTTACACTAGGTGCATGTTTTCAATACGAAATCTGGACGTAGCAAAATGTTTAAAAACACCAATAGAACGTTTTCTACTTCACACTGCATGACTGTGAAGACCCAGGGAAATGCTTGTGCAAACAATGCATCAGGAAGTTAAAAAAAAACATCTTTTCAACAAACAAATCTCAGGTCATCCCAAAAGAAAGCAAAAAAAATATTTCTTGCTAGAAATTCTTACTCGAGAAACATCGTGCAAAAAAATAGGGAGTTGGGGCTCTCTCTGGAGCTTAAGAGTGTATGCACCAAGCCTCCATGTTGTTTTCATTTTTGTTATTCAAAAATGTCATTTTTGTTGTCGTTATCGTTATTGGTGTTGTTTCAAACAAAGATTTTATTTTTGGTACTGGTATCATTATAAATTCCTGTGCACAACTAATATCTATCTAAATCTAAGGGAGACAGGGGAAGGGGAAAGGAAAACTGTTATCTAATTATCTATGTAACTATTCTAATCTATACGTCTATAATATATATCTATATCTAATCTATACTACCTATCTATATATATTGTACAGAGGGGAATATGGGCAGGGAAAGGGAGAAGGTAGAATGTAGAGTATGATGAAGGAAAGGTATTGGTTGGTAATACAATGAAGGCTAGGGAGGATTTTTTGTGTGCAAGCACCACAGTTCTGTAAACACAACCTGACAAGTAGAGCTCTCACAGAACGGAGAAAAAAAGCCTGGCCCTTCCATTATAAAGGGTTGCAGTGCCCACCCCCAGAGCCCCCCTGATTGGTTGTGGGAGGCAGCAGGCATTGAGCAATCATAGAGTACCATGCTGGGGTCTGCTTGCGCTGCTCATTGGCAAGCGATACATCCATCAGATACTACTGAGCTGCTCACCCCTCTCAACACAGGCACAGTTCAAGAGTTCAACCCTGTTTAGGGCTCCCAGATGTCTGCTCCCTCCTCCTCACTCCACATTTTCCCTCAAAAACCCAACTGCCACAGCACTAATAATAAAGACAACGATAACAGCATTGTCGTTATCAGTATTGGTATTCTCGGTTGTCATTTTCATTGTTATCGTTATTCTCAGTTGTCATTTTCGTTATTGCAACAACAAAAATGACATGCACACCCCTACTGGAGTCTGCATGAGAAAGGATTGATTTTTAGCTCAAAAGCACTCTCTTTTATAGGTAACTGAAGAAAATCTACTATGCCAGGTGTAGGGAACTTTTTCCTTCTCAGGGGACACATTAAAAATGAATACAAGCTCTGAGAGCTTGTAGAAGTTGGGGCAGAGGTGCTTAAGGGGTGCACTCAGGAAGTGGAGGAACCAGGTCAAGGATCGGTTCCCTGTCCTCAACCCTGCTCTATGCCGCTCACTCATATGCTGCTCATCCCAGAAACTCCTGAAGGAGTTATAGAAATCCAAAACACAGACACTCAAAGCCAGACTTCAGGTCTGCGAAGAGAATACAAGGCACTGTGAAACCAGATTTTATTCAGATTTGCTTTTTTTATGGGGGAGGCAACACCTCCCCATACAGTCTTCCCTCCCTTCCCTCCATAGACCTGAGATAAGGTGGGGGTCCAGCCCACAAACATCGGTGGACTGGAAGAACAATGTAAAACCCTTACATTTTCAAGAATGAACCCAAGTCTTCTGTTAAGCACTGGAGCCAACACAAAAAAGCTAATCTTAGGCACAGAAATGAAAGTATCACAGGTAAACTCACAAGGAAGGCATGTCAGCATCTTTACTCCTACTCTGTGGGTGGCAAGTAGTTATGGAGAACAGGCTCTTGTGTTTTAGCATCCAGATCCCCTACTAATGTCCCTTAAAAAAAAAAAAAAAGTGAGAGAAAGAGGAAAACTCCTCTACAGATTTCTGCTCACTGTATATTAATCACTAACATAACAAATTGGGGGGGGGGGGGGGGGGGGGAAGTATTTCCAAAGATCATTTCTATTACTGAACTACCCATGAAAAAAATCTTGCTAACACCCTTAAATATATCCCCCTGTGTTCCTAATCTGAACACAAAAGGTTGGGATTCAAAATGTTAAGATTAAAACTTCCTGCAGTTTTCAGCTTCAGGGCCAATGATGACAATAGTTTAATCCTTGGCTATTTGCTTCATGGAGGCATAGCCTACACACAGTTCCTCAAAGTTCTTTGAACATTAAATACTAAGCCAAAAAAAGGCAAAGGAAATATTCTTTATAATGGAAACAGATACCAATGCATTTTAAAATTCATTCTTTAATTGCTTTGCCATCAATAACTAGCATGTTCTCAATTTGCTTTTGTCTGCACTCTACTCTCTCTTGGAAATGAAATTCAGGGATGAAATTCCTGAATTAGAGCTGGAAACAGCTGCCAAAATATGTATGCTTTGCTTATTAATGCTCACAAGTCTCTGAAAAGAGATCCAATTTCTTATTTGGAAAGACTAATTTCTTATCTGATAAACTGTCTACTTGGATAATCCAACCACCCACACAAAAAATAAATAAATAGTGCCTACTGTATCCTGTTCTCCAGAAACAGACATTTATTTTGACTCTCTGCTGCACTGGAAATCTAACCTGCTAATATCTTCAGCAAATCATTTCTCTATAAATAAAGATGAAGATTTAGGCTCATGGGACAGCTGCCCATCACCACCCCCAAAATATCAGTCCTTTTATTTATCACATTTGTTATTTACTAATTTGCGTAATGGTATAAATCAAGATTATAAAGAGAACCATCTGTCATCAATAAGGGCCTGGCCAAACTATTGTGATGTGCCAGATCTCTCGAGTGGTAGCATCAGCTGAAACAGACAAAGAAATATTTGGATTATTTGCAGTATGAAATACTGAAGTGTGAAAAGGGGAGATGGCCAATATGTCTGTTTAATGAGCAGGCTTGCATCCCTTCCAATTCTAGCAAATTTCCCTGGTTTTCATTTAATTCTTGGTTGCCTTTTTTGTTGAAGCTTCCTGCTGTGCTTGGAGGGAAAGGGAATTTCCTCTCCCCTCCTTCCCTTTCTTCATAGGGGCCTCGCAAGAGTGGAGCCTACTACCCGAGAAAGCCTGCCATCCTGCAGCAACGAGAGGAGGGCCTGCTGCTGCAGTTTAAGACTCATTTCTCTCAAGCAGGTGTATGGAGAAGTGAACCACCACCTCCTCTACTTACAGGAGATTAAACCAGGAAAGGCTGTGCCACAGACCTGCAGAGTTGGCCCAAAAAAGCTTTCTGGTTGGATCTGGAGCCTTCCTACCTTCTCCATAATCTTGGAGGAACAACTGCATGAGTTTAAGATGAAAGGCCTCCAGATTCAGGGATAGCTGGCCAGGAAGAAAAGTACCTAGTGGAAATTCTCTGGAAGGCGAGTTCATTGGCTAAGGTGAGATTCAAACCCTGGTCTCCAGGTCCGAGTCCAGCACCGTATTCACTACACCACACTTGATCTCCAGTTGTTGAAGACACCCCTAATGCATTTTTGGGGGTATCACCCATTCCAGAGAGAGTCCTGCAGGTTAACAGGATTTGCTCCACTATTCTCTTATCAATTCTGTGAATGCTTTCTGACAATCTCGACCACAGGAAACCCACTCCTGGCTAATTCACACATTACTGATTATAATCTCAGCACTTGAGTGCTGCAGTTAACTATTAGAGCAAAGTCTCTGGCCAGGGATTCTCTCTCTTTGTACCACTCAAGTGTGGAATAAAGATAGTAGAAGCAACTACTACAGAGGCCTCAGCAGATGTTGAACTGGCTACTACTGAGCAGATGGGCATTTTCAAAGTGTGTTGCTGCTGGCCATTTCCTTTCTTCTCCACAGCACAGAGAACATATTGTGGTGGGAAGAGGGAATGGCCAGAATAGAATGCAATGCCCTTTGAAAATGAACATTTGCTCTATGATTTTTAAGACGCCACAGGCAGCAGATGTAAATTAAAGCAGCTCCTAGTTTACTCTAACCCAGGGATGGGGAACCTTTACCTTCCCAGGGGCCACTTTGAAAATTAGTACAAGCTTCAAGCATAGAAGTTGGAGGCAGGGGCGCACTCAGGAAGAGGAAGCTCCATATCATGGATCTGTGCCCTCTCCTTTTGTGCGTGTCCTCATCTCTGCTCCCTTACTCAGAGTTCAGTTTTTCAGTGCTTGGGAACAGGAACTGAATAGAGGCCACATAAAAGCAAGCCGTGGGCCACATTTAGCCCCTGGGCCAGAGGTTCCCCACCTCGCCCTAAAGAACCACTTAGTTGTATTCATTGATGCATCCGCTTACCTTGACCTAATTCTGTATATTACGTACAGTTGTAATGTGTGGGCAAATGGGTTATCGAGCAAAAGATGGTCCCGTTTTTCTGTGCTGCAGCACCTTGCAGGTCCCTCCACCTCCTCCCTTTTTCTGGCATCCAGGAGGAACCGGGCTAAATGCTCTAGCTATCCGTGATTGGGAGTAACAAACAAGAGAAAGGAGGGTAGGTAAAAAGGTAGCCTTTTGTTCAAAAGGGCGGAGGGGCAAGAGAAAAGAGCATACAGAAAGCAGCTAAGCAGAAAAGAGAGAGAGAGAGACTGTCCCCCTTCCTTCCCACCACTTCTTGTCTTTTGTTTTACTGATACCACTTGATGTAGCTGGAGAAATTGCCCCAGCCTGGGAAGTGAAAAACTCTTTGGTTTGATATTAAACCGGTCTTGCTCAAGCACTGGTGTTGTTTGAAAGCCTGATCCACTAGAGATCCCGGAAGTGTTTTTAAGCTGTGGGGAGGATGGGGGGCACAAGGCAATGAATGTTGCCTCCTTTTCAGGTGCATTTTTACATCTGCTTATTTAATGGGCAAATAATAAAAGTTATAACCTATCACATTCAATATTGTTGAAATGAGTTTATCACAATCATACTTAGACTTGAATAAAAAAGAAATTTAAGAACCTGTTATTGAACAAGTTCCCTTTGATCTGCAGACAGCACAATTTACCAAGCACTGGCTGAGGCCAGCACAGCAGCCATTTATTTAATTAGCTATTCTGCAGTCCTATGCACACTTACCTGGGAGTAAGCCCCACTAAACTCAGTGGAACTTACTTCTGAGTAAACATACATAGGATTGGGCAGTTAGATTCACCTTGATCATAAATGTACCCTACGCCTTGCCTTGACTAGATTAAAGCTGGAGCAAATGCCCACTGCCACTCTACAAGGGTGAAGGTTGGGGAAGACCAGGGAGGAAAGATTTTGTCCCAATTGTTCTGGGATCATTGAGGACACAGTTCATTACATCTTTGTGTGTCCCTTGTTTGTGGATATTAGGCGACAGTTTTTACAACCGTACTCACTTTGGTTTTTTGTGTGATTTTTTTTTACTAATTATGAGAAAGTAATATGGATTTTTCAAAACAACAATGAGGTATTCTTAAATCATCTTGCCATTTTTGCTTTACGTGCTGAAGAAATACAGCGAACATTTTATTTATTTATTTATTTTATTTATACCCCACCCTCCTGCAGACAGCTTGGGGCGGCTTCCAACAATATAAAACAATATAAAACAGTTAAAACAATCAGCAATTAAAATACTTTCTAAAACAGGGCCCTGAGAAACAATTCAGCATTAAAACAATAAAACAAGGTAGGGGGGAAAACACAACCCTAACCCCCCCCTCCCCCCTCCCCAAAGGCCTGGGCGAACAGCCAGGTTTTGCAATACTGCCGAAATGACAACAGGCTTGGGGCCAGGCGGGCTTCCTCCGGAAGGGAGTTCCAAAGGCACGTCCCAGCCACTGAGAATGCCCTCTCCATTGTGGCCCCCCTCTTTACGCGGGGGACCTCCAAGGCAGCACCCCCAGCCGACATCAGGAGCCGCTCTGGGGCGCGGAGGGCGAGGCGATCCCTGAGGTACGAGGGGCCCAGACCATGAAGGGCCTTATAGATCAATACTAAAACCTTGAGCCTAGCTCGGCATGCTATTGGCAGCCAGTGCAGAGTCCAGTGCACAGATGTAATATGCTCCCGACGGCCTGTCCCCGTAAGGAGACGAACGGCCGCATTCTGCACTAGCTGCAGCCTCCGAACCAGGCACAAGGGAAGCCCCACGTAGAGCGCGTTGCAGTAGTCCAGCCTCGAGGTGACGAAGGTATGGATGAGGGTGGCCAGGTCCGGGCCGGAGACGAACGGACGCAGCCTGCGCACCAGATATAACTGGCGGAAGGCAGCCTTCATGAGTGCCTCCACCTGCTGCTCCAGGCGCAGGTCTGCGTCCAGTATCACCCCCAGACTCCGGACCTGCTGAGCTATAGGAGGGCAAACTCCCCCAATCGGGGGGCCACTATCTCCCTCGCTCTCCCCACCAACATCACCTCCGTCTTATCGGGGTTGAGCCTCAGTCTGCTCTGCCGTCTCCATTCCGCCATGGTCTCCAGACACTGGGATAGAACAAGACAGCCGGGTCTGGGTCAGTTGAAAAGGAGAGGTACAGCTGAGTATCATCAGCATATTGGTGACACCACACCCCAAACCCCCTCACGACCTCCCCCTTAGGATTTTATGTTGTGTATGGATTTGGATTTTTGTTTTATCCTATATGTCAAAGAGATGGGTAATGAAAGTTCTATATTTAATTTCAGGTTAGTCAATACTTCGTCTTGCGTTAGGGATTGTCACGTTTAAGCTCTGATTGGAGCAAGGATTTTTTTGTTGTTTTAGACTAAATATGTATAAAACCAGTTTGTAATTGGCCCTCATGGGGTCCTAAGCAAAACTGGTATGTTTTCTTGTTTATTTAATGTTTTAATTGTGGATTATGGCAAAAGCTAATCTATAAATAAATTCATTCATTCATTCACAAGCTTGCTCCGTGATTCAACAATAAAAACAATCCCGGTGCTTAGGCAAGTCTCCACTTTGGGAGTTACAACTATAACTACAACTACACACACACACACACACACACACCAACAACCTTTCATTTTATAAGCAACTGAAGGTTTGTGATTTCAACAGAAGTTGTGCAAATACAAGTCCTGAAAATGCTGGGACAAAAATGAAAATTTCTGGACATAAGCGGGACTTCAGGCAGCAAGGCAAAGGGAAAGGGGAAGCATCCCAGCAATCAAGAGACATGATTGAAACAACCAGACAGTTATACTGGCGCTTTCCTAAGCAGATGCTTCCAACTTCTTAGTGACAAGCAGGGGGCCTTGGGGTGGGCACAGCACAGAACGAGGATACACAACTGACATTTCTGCTGGCCAATTGGAATCACAAACTCATCTTGTACCACTGACACAAACATAAGAGAATCTCTAGGATAGGGTCATTCTCTGGAGATGCTTCCCAGACTTCCAACTTGCCAGTACTCAATAATTGCAATCAGGGAGGTTTGGGGATGGGCACTGGGGAGCAAATATAAGCTTCTGTCAAGCTGCACAGCCCCCACCACGGCTAGATCTTGTGTGGCCCATAGGCTGGCTCAGTGCTCTGTGCGTGTGACTGGCTGTGCTGTAGTCTTCAGCCTCACTGCAAGTGCTCAAAAAGCAAATCTCTGCACCTATTCTCCCCCACGTATCCCCTCACAAATTTTGACTGAAGCCTGTGCCAGTGCCTCTGGCACTTGCTCCTCCTCTGCTCTGCCTTCTGTTCTGCTCTCTTCCTCCTGCCTTCTTCACTCTCTGTACAAATGCTCTAAAAAGCAGATGTCTGATCTAGTCAAACCTCTATAGTTTAAAAAGAGGCAACATCAGCAAGTGATTTAAGGAAACGTACGAATTCTGTTAAAATCATGAAACTGATATTGTTTATAAAATTTGGACCCTTTAGCCAATCCTTCTGAAATTATGCAGGGATGCTCCCTTAAACTAGGGGGACAATCTGGCCAAAGTTCATCCGAATTGGATGGACAACAGAGACACTACACCTGGAAGTGTGTGTACAAACCATGAAATTATTAAATTCTAATAAAATCAAGACCCTTTATCAATCTTCCTGAAAGTTGTCTGGGATGATCCCTTTCAGGATGGGTACAATGAGTACAAATTTCACCAAGATTGTTTGGGAAAACAAAGATGTTACAGCTGCAAATGTGTGCGTAAACCTGCTTGCAGATTCGGGACCCTTTATTCAAACTTTATGAAATTTTGTAGGGATGATCCTCTGGTAAAATCTGTCCAATTTTCAAGCAAATCAGATTAAAAATGAAGACATTACAACGGGAAATCAATTTCCCATAGAAATCAATGGACGGGGGGGGGGGNGAAAACGAAATTATATATTACAAAATTACAAATTCCACAACAAAATAACTAATTAAGTCATGGGTCCCTGATACACATCCCTAGTAAACATGCATAGGATTGGGCAGTTAGATTATAAGCCTGCTCCATGATTCAACAAGAAGAAAACAAGTTTTCAAATGGTATTGGTAGAATCTCGTGCTTGCTAATCATGCGGATAATCTCATGCATGACAGGGATGGACTTTGCGCCCTGTCATGCGCGAGACTACCTGCGACAGATCCCCGTTCACACCATCTCTACTTCCATCATCGGGCTCCTCCCACTGCTGTATCTGTGCCTCACATCACTCTGACAGCACCAGAGCATCAGGTGTAAATGTGGCCTGAGAGAGGATTCCACGTCCTTATCAGTGTGATCTCATAAGGACAAGTCCCCTCCAAGATAGGATGAGTGACTGACAGGCAAATATACCAGCCTTGCCCATAGAAAATGAATACATGGGTCTCTTGTTGCTTGCTGCTTGGGACTGATTTGCCAGGATGAAACCACTCTGCTTTAATGACATTTTAAAAAGGATTGCTATAACAATAGACAACTCTCCCTTTTAGGAATCTGGGGAGGAATTTCACAGAGGACTCAAAGTCCAAATCTGAAGTTTCTGATTTCTTAATCTTCACTTTCAGCATTAAGGTCACTCTTGCTTTACTAATCATTTATCCATGTATATTAAACAGAAAAAAAATCTAGTGAAAGAAGAAAACGTCCCCAGTAGTAGGATTACTGTCTGTCCAGTGAGAAGGTATGATCAGCATGTCTTGATCATACATGTCTCACTAATAGCTCTCTCAAAACAGAGAACATATCCCATATTTCTTCAACAAGGGATGCTGTGGAGAAGGCTTCAAGAAAATGACTTCGCATTAGTGCCACTGTGCCTTCCGGTGCAGCAGTGGAACCTATATAGTCACGTGATGCAGATCACCCATACCCAATATTACCCGAAGTTGCTGTACAGGGAGAGTCAGCTGAGAACAACCAGCTGGCCTTAACGCAGGCACAGAACAATGCTTCTACAGCATGACTGTGTCCATTTTGGAGACTTTAACCAAGTGGGTAGAATATAGAAGAGAATTAAGATTCCAATTTAAAAAAACAAAAAAAAAACATGGCAAAGAAAGTATCAAACAAATCTGATCAACTCAACTCACAATTAACATGTAAGAAAAGAAAGGCAGAGCATGGGTCTATATTTTTAAAGACAACTTTAATAAAATATATACTTTAATGATCAAGCACAAATCTAGCAGGGCCCCACATTTACCTAGGATATTTATCCCCCTGCAAATCTTGAGTTCTCTCAAGGTAACGAGCTGAATGTGTCTAATAGATACACATATTCAAGAGATGAGAACACACTTGAGTAAAATTAAAAACACAAAAACAGATGGTAAATGACTTATCGCTCTCAGAGTTTATGACAATTCATTGTTAAAACCTGAGAAGACTAAGCTTGTTTAACTCTCAAATCTGCAAAAAGATGCACGCTTATCTTCATAACAACTACATCATATTGCCTTGAGGATGCATCAGCTGCAAGCAGCAATACACACAGCTCCACCCAAAATTATATATCTGTGTACATACCAACATATAATCAATCAATCAATCAATCAATCAATTTTTTATGGTGAAGCCAAAAGACTATTACAATATAAACATAACATGTAACAAAATAAAATACGATATGACATATTGACTGAAAATGTCATCCAAAATACAGTATAAAGGAAATATTCCATGTCACTCAGTAATGCCCAGATGAGATTTCGTAATCAGCATATAAATATAACACAATTTTGCAACTGCTCTGGACATCTCAGAGTCTACATGATTGAGAAATTCCTTAGTCAAAGTCCCCAAATCACAGGAGCCTATAATAAACATACCTAGGAGCTCTCGTCTGGGGCAGCTAAGGACTGTGAAGCTAAAGAAAATGTGTCTGCTGGAATCAGGTTCCTGCAGATCACAAAGCTGGCATAACCTTTTGTGTCGAGGAACTCCCTTATAGCGCCCTTCTAACAGGGCTGAGGGATAGACATTACACCTAAAGCAGGTGGAAGCCCTTCTTCGCCCCGAGTCCAGCCAGGAATATAAATAACTAACGCCCAAACAAGGGGAACTAACCACAGGGTATTCTGGTGCTACTTCCTGAGCGGAGAACAAAGCCCTCTCATTTTGGAACTCCTGGTCCAGAAGTCTCCTCCGTATAAGGGATAGAGAACCAACAGGGCCCACGTGCCTTAGGGATTCACACGAGAATCCCAGGCGGTTGAGTTCCACCTCAACCAAACGTGCCCAGGAGTTATGTAGCCCCTCAGCCACAGCCAAAGCCAGAGGAGAAAAATCCTGGAGCGGAAATAAGTGGACTCTCACCCAATATTTCAAAAGCAACTGCAGGGCCCTAGTCCTAATGGATAAACTTGATGTCTCCAGTCTCAGGATCACCTGCGGGGTACCCCTAGGGACCCCCAACACAGACTGCAGCACCTGGTTTTGCAGAAATTCCAACCTGGATAAAAATAAAAGGCCCCAGACAGGGAAGGCATAAAGACACTGAGTGATGACTTTAGCTCTAAAGAGCCACAGTGCCGGCAATACTAATCTCCCCCTGCCATTAAAGAAGTGACCAAGAATAGCAGCCGAGGATCTTCTAGCCTGAGCCACCACCGCCTCCATATGAGGTTTCCAGCTCAGGGAGGAAGTAAGAATTACTCCCAAGTATTTAAACACCATTACTTGCTCTATAACATTGTCTCCAATTGCCCAATGATGCATTGTTTTGGTACCCCGCAACCTCTACTATGACTTTAGTTTTAGTGAAATTAATTAGGAGATCTTCCCTGGCACAATATTCCCCAAATCTTTGTAACAGTCTCCTAAGTCCAACCATGGTCTCAAAGAGTAAGACCGTATCATCGGCGTACAGGAGGGCTGGAACCCTCCTGGGGCCTATCCGGGGATCATGAGTGTCCGTGATCTTCAAAAAGGGGATCATGTCATTTAAAAAGATGTTGAATAATACCGGGGCCAAAGACATCCCTGCCTAACGCCTCGATGTACAAAAGCTGCCTTAGAGAGTGTTTCAGCAGGTGCAGAACGTATTCGAATTTGGTTGTTACAATGCATCTTAATAAGTAAATAGATTAGGCATGGGTCCATCGAGGTAGCTCTAAGCTTAAGCCATAACCTTTCCCTGTTGACTGAATCAAAGGCCATGCTAAGATCGATAAAGCCTAGATAGAATTTACCCTGATGGGCTACATATTTACCAGGAAGGAGGGAGAGGACAAATATCTGGTCCATGGTGGACTTCCCACTTTGGAAACCAACTTGCTTGGGTTCCAAAAAGTTATTTTCCCCCAGCCAAATCAACACTTTTTCTAACAGAAACCTAGCGTAAAGCTTCCCTATAATGCTGAGGAGGCATATAGGACAATAGTTCCCAGGAAGTGCAGGATCACCCTTCTTAAAAATTGGGACTACAATACCACCCAGCCAAGATTTTGGCATCAGCTCAGATTCATTGATCGAGGAGAAAAAGGGGGCAAAAAAACTAGCCCACCACTCAGGCTCACATTTCAGCAACTCGGGAGGGATGAAATCCTCACCGGGAGCTTTCCCTGTGCGAAGCTTGGCAATAAATGAAATAACTTCCTCTTTAGAAACTGGGGGCCAAACTGGGAGACTATCCCATCGAGGCAAACAAACCGAACCCTCCAAGGGTGAAGAAAATATATTTACATAGAAATCAACCCAAACCTCTGAGGGGATTGCCTGCCCATTCCTGCCAGCTCTAACCAGACAGATAAGGTCCCAGAAGAGTTTTTGATCGCTCTGAGTCGTGGCCTTAAGCAACTGGGCCCACCTCAGTTTCTGGAAGGTCAATCTTTTAGAGGCTACCAGAAGGCGATATTCTCTTCTGGTAGATTGTAACACTCTCCTGAGAGACAGGGAGGGGTCCTTCCTCAGTCTATTATCGAGCTGGCGCAACTTAGCTCTCATAAGCTGGCAATCCCTATCAAACCAGGAGGAATATTTCACCATCCTGGGACCCGCGGGTCTCTTAATCGCTTGCAGGGGGAGTAAAAGGGCCATCAATTCATCCAAGGCCCCCAGATGGTCACCATCCGCAGCCATAATCCTGCCAAGGAGTTCCCGAACCTCATTCACATGGATGAGATCCCCAAATACCAATCTTAAATCATCAGACCACTTAACACGCAAAAGGCCCACCCCTTCTTCCTCGACCGCTGTTTCAGTCCTTACCCTCTTGAAAGGGTCCGCTAGTAACAATATGATTGGAAGGTGATTGGTGTCAAACTTCGGTATTACACAAAAATCCAAAACATTGAGAGAAAAATGTCTGACAACAAAAATAATCAATAATACTAGAACCCTGAGCTGAATGGAAAGTAAAATCTCCTTCAGGGTCCCCCCCAAAACGACAATTTAGTACCGTCAGCCCCAATTCAGACAAAAAGTTTTCCAAACAGCCAGCCCCTGAGCTGACTATACTATCCCTAGAAGAACAGGGACACAAAAAGCATCCAAAATCATCAAGTCTGGGAGGATTCTGCGACAGGGTCGGGTTCCCCAATCTGATGATAAAAATCACCCCCCAGAAGTATAGTAGCCCCAGGATGGGAGCTACAGGCTGCATACAACATTCCACTAACTCTAGGCCAAAAATCAGCCAGAAAAAATGGGGATGAAGGGGGAGGGAGATACACATTGCCTAATAGCCCCTCCAACCCAGAAGGGAACTGACAATGGAACAAAGCAAAGTAAGACTCCACTGAGTCACACAGTGTGACATTAACACGAGAGGTCAAAGAAACAAGAAGAGCAAGGCCCCCACTAGATCGTCCAGGACGGTCAGAAGAGGTTGCTTTTGAGCAAAAAAGAGAGAACCCCTTGCATACAAAGTCGGTTAAGGCCCATGTTTCCTGAAGTATTATAAAGCTATAATCGGCCAGAAACTGAAAAAGTCAACATCCTGACAACGGGACTTCCACCCAGATGTTCCAATTAAGGAACTTATAATCGGGGGAGTCCTTTAAAAATTGTCATTTACCAGATGGTAAATGAGGCTCAGCCGAGTAAGGAACACCACCCCTACCTTCATCACCACTCAAGAGCAAATGGGCCTTTTGGGAATTACCACTGCTAGGGAACAATGGAGGGACTGATTCTAATACTGTTGCTGAGACAGACAGATCAAAAGAACGATGCTTCACCTCCTTCCTTATGCCAACAGGCAAGTCATCGGGATCTGGAACTATTAGAGGTAGATAGCCCCCGGGGAGGAATAGCCCTTAAAGGCGAGATAGTCTCATGACCACATAATTGGCGAGTAGAAGAGCCATAATTTACTCTGGACCGAACACCACTAGCAACCTCTACCAATGAGGAAGAGTTCGGGGGGAGAAAAGGGGACAAAACATTCTTAACCACCACCACTGACCTCTGCCCTTTATCGAGGGTAAAGGGAGAGTAAGGAAACTTCTTCTGAGACTTAAAGTCCCCAAGTTTTTTCGAAAGGGACCCTAACCTATCCAGGAAGTCTTTTTGCCCCTCCAGTATAGGTGCTTGGATAGAACCAATACAAGGAGAGCCCGACCCAGAGAACTTTGGGGGGGGCAGCCCGAGGATCAGGGGTTCAGCTTCCATACTCCCCCCTCTAGAGCAATGATTTACCATCAGGGGCAGGGGAGACTCTGAGCTAGGGCCCTTGGGAAAGGGCTGGATACCAACATATAATATACTTGTATATAATGAACACGTATAACTCAAAAATTCAGTTTATTAATTTTTACCTCTTCTGATGTGATTATTAATTATTATTATTATTATTATTATTATTATTAATAATAATAACGATGATGAGGATTTCTTAATGACATTTTCCCAATAAACAAGGGGTTTATATTATTTTTCTGGCAGAAAAGCCAATTCACAAATACTACCGTTTTCTTGTACTGCAATGAAAAGGACTAGAAGATTATAAGTAATTAGTATAATTTTACTCTACAAGCAAGAGTACTGAAAGTAGATTCAAGACATTTTTCAGGGTTCAATAACTTTTTCAAATTAGCAGGATTTAAAATGTAAGTCAGGAAGTGCTTATCCGAGCCACTGCAAAAAGATGCATGCTCTGAAAGGAGGCCAGCAAGGGAAGACAGAAAACATTTCCTAGTTACAGACGCCACCCACCATGGTAGCTAATACAGAAAAAGGAAACAAATGGCCTCAGAGTAGTTTCAGTATTAGGAGGGAAACATATTGAGCCATGGTACTCAAAATACTAAAGCTATCAGAACTGTCTGGGATAATTCATAACTTCAGTTGATTTATTTAAATTTCTACCTCTCCCTTTCCTGAAGACTCAGGACATATAAAAGCCTGGGGTTTTGTTTTGTTTTTATAAGCAGTTCTAAATCCGTACCCACCAAATGGCTGGGTAAATAAAAAAAGGTCTTGTATCACCTCCAGAAAACATTCAGGCCCAGACTCTGATGAACTTCCAATGGGGAGGAAGTTCCATAGGTGTGGAGCAACTACTAAGAATGCCTCTCTGCATGCCCTTCCTGAACAGACCTGATGCATGGATGGAACTAACAAGAGGCTCAGGATAGTGACAAAACATAGGGGAGGAGGTGGTCTTTCAGAGACTGGGAATGACAAAGTCATTTAGGGCTTTAGAGATCAAAACAACCACCACTGTATTGTGCCTTAAAAAGCTATTGGAAGCCAATGCAGACCCCAAAGCATAGGTGTCATGCACTCACGGTGTCTTACCCCCATCATAAGGCAGGCCACTGCGGTTTGTACCAGCTGTATTATAGAATCACAGAGCTAGCAGGAACCACAAGAGTTATCTATTCCAGCTCCACTGCAATTAAGTAGGCTCCACAGGATGTATTGCTTTTAGAAGAGCGACACTACTTACCAGCTTGAAAGAAGTGCTTCCTGAAAAGCCGCACGGGGTGCATTTAGATGGACTGGAAGTAGCCGGCCACAATAGGAATCTCGGTTCATGCAGTCTCTTTGAAGCCATATTCCACCCTTACTTCTGCTATCTCCCTTGCTAGACAACACTACTATGCCTCCCGCATTGAGTCCGGTTTTCGGGACCCTCGCCGCCTGTTCTCTACCTTTGACTCCCTCCTCAAGCCTCCCTGTCCTCCCCCTCCTTCTTCCCTTTCTGCTCAGGATCTTGCCTCCTTCTTCACCTCCAAGATAGACAAGATCCGCCTCGACATCGCTTCCCACTCCTCTCTTCCCACTCCCACCCCTCTCCCTCCTCCCCCTCCTTCTCTCATGTCCTCCTTCTCCCCTGCCTCCCTTAAGGAAATCTCCTCTCTGCTCTCCTCCTCCAACCCTTCCACTTGCCCCCTTGATCCCATTCCTTCCCGCCTCCTCACCTCCATTACTCCCACTGTCGCCCCTTCCTTCCTGCACATCATCAACCTCTCCCTCTCTACTGGCTCTTTCCCTTCTGCCTTCAAACATGCCACAGTCTCTCCTATTCTCAAAAAGTCCACTCTTGACCCCTCTGACCCTTCTAGCTATCGTCCTGTCTCACTCCTTCCTTTTGCTTCCAAGCTGCTTGAACGTGTTGTCTACTCCCGCTGCCTTGACTTCCTATCCTCCAACTCCTCCCTTGACCCCCTCCAATCTGGCTTCCGCCCCCTTCATTCTACTGAAACTGCTCTCGCTAAGATCACCAACGATCTTCTGGTGGCTAAATCTAAACGTCTCTATTCCATTCTTGTCCTCCTTGATCTCTCTGCTGCCTTCGATACTGTTGACCACTCACTCTTGCTGGATTCCCTTCACTCCCTTGGCTTTTGTGGCTCTGTCCATAACTGGTTCTCCTCCTACCTCTCTGACCGCTCCTTTAATGTGTCTCTCTCCAACTCCGCCTCCTCCTCCTTCCCCCTCTCAGTTGGTGTTCCTCAAGGCTCTGTTCTTGGCCCTCTCCTCTTCTCGATCTATACCTCATCCTTAGGCAAACTCATTGCCTCCCATGGCTTCCAATACCACCTCTATGCTGATGACACTCAACTCTATCTCTCTACTCCCTCTCTCTCTCCCTCTGTTCAAGCTCGTCTCATCAACTGTCTCTCTGACATCTCTACCTGGATGTCTCAACGTCAACTCAAACTCAACATGGCTAAAACTGAACTCCTTATCTTCCCCCCTCATCCTTCCTCTCCTTCCTCACTGTCAATAACTATTGATGGAGTCACCATCCTGCCTGTCCCCCAAGCCCGTAGCCTAGGCTTCATCTTTGACTCACCCCTTTCTTTTAAACCCTACATTGACTCTGTTGCTAAATCCTGTCGCTTCTCCCTCCATAACATTGCTAAGATTCGCCCTTTTCTCTCTGTCTCGTCTGCCAAAACTCTTGTTCATGCTCTGGTCATCTCTCGCCTCGATTACTGTAACCTCCTTCTCACTGGCCTTCCCCGGTCTCACCTTTCTCCCCTCATCTCTGTCCAAAACTCTGCTGCCAGGGTCATCTACCTCGCCAGTCGCTTCGACCATGTGCAGCCCCTCCTCTCTTCGCTTCACTGGCTTCCCCTTCCTGAACGAATCCTGCACAAGCTCCTAGTCTTCACCTATAAAGCTCTTCACAACCTTGCTCCCCCCTACCTCTCTGCACTTATCGCCCTCCATACTCCAGCCCGTGCACTTCGCTCCTCCTCTGTCCCTTCTCTCACCCTTCCACGCCTTCCCTGCTCCCCTAAGCGCCTTCGTCCCTTCTCACTTGCTGCCCCCCATGCCTGGAACTCCCTCCCTGTCCACATCCGCCTTGCCCCCTCCCTTCATACCTTCAAATCTCTCCTTAAAACTCACCTCTTTCGCTCTGCTCTGTCTGACTCTTTATCCTGCTGAGCCACTATTCCTATACCTACGATCGGTTTACCCTTATCCTTGCAACATGGACCTGCCTGCTGTCATTCTCATCGTAACCAAGCCAAGTACGTGCACTTGAGACCTCGCATCTTCATGAATGTTAGACCCCTTGTCTCTCCCTCTGTTCCCCTTCCTAAGTCTCTCCCCCAGCTCCTGTCTCTCAGATTGTAAGCCCTAGGGGCAGGGACCGTGTCTATTTTATTACTTTGTAAAGTGCCAGGTACACTGCTGGTGCTATATAAATGTTTGTTGATAATAATAATAATAATAATAATATTTAGAAAGCCTGAGCCTGAGCCACGATTCCTATGGTGGCTGGCTACTTCTGGTGCGTCTAAACGCACCCTGCATTTTCAGGAAGCGCTTCCTTTAAGCCCGTAAGTCCAGCCGCTCATCTAAAAGCTGTCTGAGAGATGCCTGTTTAACCTAAAAATAATTATTATAATGCTACCTTTCAAACTGCCATAAGGGCAGCCCCACGTAGAGCACGCATTGTGGTAGTCTTACCCCAAGATTATGAAGGCAGGGATGATGGTAGCCAGATCCAACTCTGAAAGAATAGGCTGCAGGCAGCCTTCTTACCAGATGGACTTGGTAAGAGACGTTCCTGGTCACTGCTGCAACCTGATGTTCCAAGTGCAGCAACGGTTCTAAGAGTACCAACTGGGAACTGGACTCCATCAATGACAGGTACCCATATTCACTGCGGGTCACAGAGCTGCCAACCATAATTGCTTTAGTGTTGTCTCAATTCAGTTTAAATGGTTACCCCCACATCAAGTCCCCAAATGGCAGCCTGGTGCTGAGTAAGCACCAAGACTTCAGAACTTGAATCAGATGAAAAGAATAAATACAAGCTAGATGTCATTAGCATCTTGCTCCAGATCCATGCACAATCTTAGAAGACTAAGATCAGGGCCCCAACCCAAATGCAGGTCCGCCATTTGCGGATTTCCTGCAGAATGCTCCTCCCCCCGCAGAATCTCCTGCCCCGTTTTCTTCCAGCGCTGAATTTCCAGCCTGCGCTGGGGAGATGTATGGCAAGAGATTTCACGGGGGGATGGGAATGACAAAACTCTTACGGCTTCCCCCCACCCCTGGGCCAGGCTGCATTGGGTGGCTGGGGCTTCCAGGGTTTGCCTCCCCCCGCACCCTCCACAGCCTGGTAAATCAACTGTGATCCGGCAGCAGTTACAGCTATGGCAGCAGCAGCTCCTTTCAGTGTGCGCCCCATCTGGCTCCTGGCCACTTCCTGGCCCCTCCCACGTGGCCTCTCAGGGCAATGCAGTTGGATGACATCATCTGGCTGCGCCACTCTGGGAGGCCCCGTTGGGGGGGGCGAGGCAAAAACACCCCCCCCAACCTGACGCAGCCTGGCCTGTGGGTGGGGGGAGCCCCTGCACTGGTTTTGCCAGGGTGGGGGGTGGGAGGTAAGCCTTGGCTGCCTCCCCCTCCCTCAAAGCAGCCGTGCCTATCGTGGTGAGGTGCAGAATCAGGCCCTGACCGGTCCCGACTCCTGAGGGATTTTTTTGAAAATAAATCCGTGGGAGAATCAGGGTCCTGACTAAGATACACACTGAACAAGAGGGGAGTCGAGATGGAGCCCTACAGTTACTCACGGGGGATGTCCTGAGAGGACAAACAAATGTCCATCACTATTCTCTGGAAACTGCCTGACTGGAACATGCAAAAACACTCAAGAGTGTTCCCACTCACCTCAGCCAAGTCCCACAGTTTTGCCAATACCACCTCATGGTCAACAATAAGATCAGAGTATAACTCCCCAATTCATCCTCCAGCATAGATCAAGAACAGTCTTGGTACTACAGTCAAAATGAAAGTCAGATTGAAATGGGTCCAGGAATCCGTTAGCATCCAGGTGAGCCTGAAGTGGCAGAGCGACCACCCATATCCTTCCCCCAAAACGGAAGGTTACAGAAAGGGTGATAACTGGTCAGAGTCAGCATTGTCAGTCAGGACCAGCATGGATCTAATTTGCAAGTAATCACCTGCATCCATCCTTCTGTATCAGTGGGTGACACCAAGTGAAACTGATCCAAGTAAACAGGACAAGGTTGAGAGTCCCCTACTCACTCTGCACCCAAACTAGCAGTTTGGAATGGCAATTTTGTCTGCAAAGTAGGTAGAAAACTCATCACAGTGGGCAATAGATGGTTCTGAATCCAGGCAGACAGCTCAGATTTACCAAGCCATTCACCACCCCAAACAGTTCACCAGACAGCACTTTGCCGGTGCTGTAGCAGCAGAGAAGAAAACAGCATAGTCCCTCAAAAAAGATCTACTCTATCATTGGTCAGCTTGCTTCAGCATGAGTCAAAGTGTCACTTCTACTCTAACTGCTTACCCTCTCTCGCTTCCACTGCTTGTACCACCACATGGTGGCAGAAGATGCTTGGGCACTACCAAATCCATGGCCAAGATCAATGTGCTATTCCACAGTTCAGCCAGGCCATTGACAGGACAGAACAGTCATGAAGGTCAATTGATACATCCCCCAAAGAGTTCTGGAATTCTATTGGCTCCATAAGCCTCCAGGGATGGACGAACCCTATTGGTTGGAGGAAGAAGGCAGGAACCTGTACCTTCATGATAGGGATGGGCAAACGGAACTGAGTTCGAAAATTCAGTTTGGAAGTTCAGTTCAGTCAACCGAACTATTTGAGTTCGGTCCGAACTCCAAACAAAGTTCGGAAATTCAAACCCCATTGAACTAAATGGAATATTATCTTTTAGGGATGGGCGAACAGAGCCAAGTTCGGAAATTCAGTTCGGAAATCGAGTTTCAGTCGACCGAACT
Source organism: Sphenodon punctatus (assembly GCA_003113815.1). Classification (NCBI taxonomy): domain Eukaryota; kingdom Metazoa; phylum Chordata; class Lepidosauria; order Sphenodontia; family Sphenodontidae; genus Sphenodon; species Sphenodon punctatus. The sequence goes on along the minus strand of QEPC01001717.1, from coordinate 606,490 downwards.
GGTCGAGTTTGGTCCAAACTCCGAACCGCGTTCGCCCATCCCTACTTCATGATAAGATAGTAAAGCAAATGTTCAGTAATATTTACAGGATCCAGCTCTAAAGACAGGAAGGGTGGGAGAAATGCATCCTGGAAGGAAATTTCGTGCCCCTAACTGTGATTCCACCCCATCTTCCTGAAGCAGCAATCCTACACTGACTGGGTCCTTTTCACCGTTGGCCTGAAGTAGCTCTGGAAGTTCTCATACTGAACTCTTGGCAGAAGGGATACATTTTCAGCTCAACTCTGCGTCCTGCAGGCCAAAAGCAAGAAGGTCCCAGTACAGGATGGCTGGCTACCCAGGAAAATATGATGAGAAGATATTTCACCTGACCAAGCATCATCTACTAGTACAGCTACACCACAAATCTTTTGGTCATGTATCAGCACAAAGTAGTTTACCCTTATCTGTCCGCCCACTAACTGCTGTGGGAAGTGTTATACAGAAAGATTCATGAATACCATCTGCTTGCTTGTAGAGCTTCATTTTATTTTCTTCTGGCAGATAGAGTTTTTTTTGTTTTGTTTTTGTATTTAAACAGAATAATGAAAGAATTACGCATATAACCAAAACTGTACCTTCAAAATAATACTGAAAACATTATCCCATTCACCCTGAGTTTACTTTCCTATACATTTATTATAATTATAATAAATTTATTATTTATTATTATTATAAATATTATTTTATCAGAAAAAATATTGCCATTATTCATTAAACGATTTGAGAAATAGTATTAAGCTAGTTACATAAACAGCTTGACATTGCAAAACATTAGTCAAATGAATTATTCAATGGAGATAGCAGATTATTTAATAATTAAACACATAGCTCTGTGTCTATCTGTAAACATATACATGTATATAGACATACACATGACAATATATACATACACATACCCTCATATGGAGTAGTAACAGCCATGTAACAAATGCAGTTTTTAAAACAACTGACCACTATGCTGGTCACTATCCCTCTATGCTGTCCATTAATCCATTCACTTTACGACTAATTTGAACCTGCAAAGTCTTTGTGCAACATATAAATCTGTCAGGCATGTTTCATTCTCTTCATGCGTGCACACAGGTTATTGCTTTTCTTTACAGGGGGTTTATAAAATAATGAGCAGTGCAGAGAAGTTAGTGACTGCGTTTGGTTTTTTTTTTTTTTTTTTCCTTACCCTTTTTTCATAAGAAAACTGGCACCAAGTTTAAAACAAATAAGAGGGAGCACTTCTTTGTATATTTAACTGGTGAAACTCTCATTGCCCTGGGATGGTGTGAAGGCCAAGAGTATAACTGGATTCAAAACAGGATTGGATAAGTTCATGGAGAATGGGTCCATATAAGCCAAGTTGGTCACAGGATGAAACCTCTGATTGAGCCACTCCATATAGGACTTGCTAAAAAATTTCCTCTAAATATTCCGAGTTGGTCACTGTTGCAAACAAGATCCTCTACATCAGAGCCCCATTGGTCTGACCCAGGATGGCAGTTCTTGTGTTCTTAATTTTTCAACAATACTGCTTTGGACTGAGAACACAAGAATGTATACTTTCATACTACACCATTACTTTTCCATAGAAAGATATTTACACATTCATCCTATCTCCAGAAATATATGAACAATGTTTATTGCATAAGTACCATGAAATCATTGGGATAACTATATTTCTCATGGGTTGCAAAAGGGATTAAATCAAAATGGGGGTGGGATGATGTTGGGGTTTTAGGGGATTTTAATGTATTTTATTGTGTTTTATAATTTTTAATGTTGTTAGCTACCCTGAATCTGCAGAGAAGGAAGAGGCAAAGTGTAAATAAAATAAAATAAATGTAGACTAAATAGAAGCATTAACAACACCACCATCCAATAATTTATACTGTCCATGCTAGGACATGGTCACCATATGCCTTTGGGGATGAAAGTGTTTTACATAATTTTAAGAATTCTTTTGCTTTTCATAATAAATATTTTTTTCCATTTAAAGTATCCAACACGGATTCTTCTTCTTGTGCATGTACATCTTTATTTAATTCTTTGTGGAAAAGGTGACAACATTTATCGAACTGACTGCATTCTGCAACTCTTAAGATAAAGATAATTACTTAGTTTGGGAGAACACCACTTGAAACACACCATCACTAACTGTATAGCCTACTGATAACTGCTACATTTTAGGTTAGGTATGCCTATCACTGCACTGCCGAAGCACCCAATAGGAGGCCATGTCAACAAAGCAAGTCAACAGTACTGGAGATGAAGTGAGAAAATATCAGAATAATATTACATTTTTTAAACCTATAAAAGTAATCTGTTGATCATTTCCAAGACTACTTTTTGCAGTCTCTCTTAGTCTTATGAAGGAGGTTGTGGGACAGGATTTTGCTACCAGATCAAGAACATAAATGATATTTTAAATAGTAACTGAAATCTGCAAGATATTTTAAAGAAGGCATTCCATAACTTATATGGTTAAAAAAATAATTCATCATTGTTATTCTTTTTACATAAAAACAGTGCCCTCTAGTGCATAATGAGCAGCCATGCTTAACAATGGCATTCAACAACACTTGCATCAAGTATTCATTCCTTTAGTAGAAATTTTTGAAAGCCAGAACAAATAAAGTGTGTGCAAACATCTGTAGTATTGGCTTAACACTTTTAAAAACAAACACCAAAACACCCTGTCTTACCTCTTTCCAAATCCAACACAATCTTTTCTTCCTGGAAGTTACGTGAGTTTACACCAACCTCTCAACATTGGGGAATTAACTCATAAAGTGGGCTTGAGACACAGGAACAGACCAGTCCTAAATTACTGTTGTGGAGAGAAACATTCAGCATAGGTGTGACAAGTTTAAATCATGGCACCCATTATTGCCAACAGGAAATGCATAAATTAATCCACATGCTCTGGCCTGAAAAATTACCCTATAACCCAGATAGTAAGAAATACTTTGGAATCATTAGTCCAAGTGATTCTTGAGCTGCAAATCTGGATACTGTCTAATAAAAATAAAATATTGTATCTGTATCAAAAGGTCAAAAAGTAATATGATTTTTACTTACAAATATGAGTACATTGACAGTACAAAATAGTATGCTCGCAACTTGAAAGAATGCAGACAGAAGGAACAATGAACCTGAGAAGGATTTATTGATTGTCAGACAGAATCAAGGGAGGTCTGCTAACGCTGCAACACAATATTTAATCTGATTCTGAAATCTTATCTGCTGCCTTTAAGAAGATTAACATATATTTTCCTCCCAGCAGACAATGAATTGTGGTTGTCTAATGAACTGGAAGCATTTTGAAGATGTAGGACTTGCTTATTTCACACATAAATACAGATTTTACTAAAATAAAACTGTCAAGGCAGGGCAAGACACAAGCCTGTTCTAGAAAGCTACAACAAAAATCTAACATTTTAGTGATATTGATAGGACGGCCCGAGCCTTAGGGAAAGGGGAGGTTATACATTTGAATAAATAAATAAACAAATAAATAAATAAATAGAAATAAATACACAAACATACTCACACCCTTCCTATCTTTCTTCAGTTTCCATCTTGAATCCTAAGCACACAGTTCTCTCCTGCCTGGGTCTTACTATTCTTTGTTCTTTTGTTCTTTGATAACAGTGCTTATCCCAATCCCAACCACAATAATGAATAAACAATAAGCAAAGAGGCAAATAGCTTTTTGACTGACTCCCTTTGTCTGCTGAACCAAACCTTATACTACAGGGAGCCCAGCAAAAGATTTTAAAAAACCAACTCATTACTGTACCTGGCAAAAAGGTATGGTTGGAGGGTATGTACTCCAAAGCCTTGAAAAATGCTACTTAAGATCTTGTATAGATGAAGTTAAACAGCTTTAAAACGCAGAGTAACTGGGTCAGGGACAATTCTAACAAGTATGAAGGTGTTAACTTTGCTTACACCAGATGTTGAGTTGCATTTCCAAAAAGGTTAATTTACAATTTTAAAAGCATTTTTTCCCTTTGTCAACACAAACTGAACAAAAGTCAGCAATGTGATGTGGCCAAAAGTAGGTTCTAGCTCCCCTGTCATTTGTGTTTCTACTCCCTCAAGCCCCCATCACTTCTGCATTCGGGAGCATTCACACCACATTCTATTTTGTTAATCTCTATATCTACCGCAAAAAAACACTAAGGTGTGAATGTGGTCTAATACAATTTTTGGCTGCATTAACAGTTGGCAAGTCAGCAGAAGTAATATTACATAGTCAAAAAACCTCCGGTTTACAAGACGAGTTAAGACTCTTGCAAATCCAATCATGCACTAAAAAGCATGGAAATTGCAAGTTAAGGGTCCTGCCTTAACGTCCGCGCCATGTTAGCAGTAAAGAAATTGTACAGTCTCACAAACTGTGCTCGCTTACAACTTAGGCTCCATGCACCCACACTTTGCCTTCATCTTTCAGCCCCAACCCTCTTCCTCTGCAGGTTGGGGGCAACACTGAAGCTGGGGACAGTGAAGCTCACGCGTTCTAATAATTCCACCCTGTTTAGCACTGGTCAGACGAGACCACATCTGAAGTATTACATCCAGTTCTGGGCACCTCATTTTAAAGGAGGACACGAACAAACTGAAGTTGCTTCAAAAGAAGGTGACAGATGATAAAGAGTCTGAAAGCAAATCTTATGAAGGAAGGTTGAAGGAACACAGTATGTTTAGCCTAGAGAAGAAGAGATTAAGGAAGACATGATAGCAGTCTTCAAATATCCAAAGACTGCAAGGAACAAATATCTAAAGATGGCAAGTCCTGGCTTCTTAATTGCTACAGGGGGTAGGACTAGAAATAGCGAGCTCAATTTACAGGACAGATTTCTATTAAATATCAGGGGAAATGTTCTAACGGCAAGACCTGTGCAGCAATGGAACAAGTTCTCTAGGAAGGCTGTAGGCTCTCCATTACTGGAGTTTGGAGGGTTGGACTATCCTATCCTAGATGTACCTTTCAACTCTATGATTCCAACACAATGCCTAATATTAGATGACCATAATTCATAAGGATATTGATTATTTTGCAGTTTCGTTTTGATTACTATTATTCAAATTTATTTACTGTCATGTATACTGAAATGTTATGCATACTGTAAGGTTTTTATGTGGGGGCCAAGCGAGAGCCAGAGCCGACAATAAAGATGATGATGATACTATTGTTCAAAAAGGAAAAGCAAAAAAACACACACAAAAAGCACACCTTTTTCCTCATTACAAACAGTCTTGGTTTTCTTTTGTAGCCAAGAGAAAATTATAGAAAAAGGCAAATGCTACCCATAACTATTTATTTTATTTATTTATTTGTTAATTTACATTTATTGGCCACCCCCTCATGCCCACGGCATTCCGGGGCGGCTCACAACAAATAAAACAACTATAAAATTCGTAAAAACATCACAGAATAAAAATAATTAAAAAGAATGATCCCCCTCGACATTTACTGTAACTCCCCCCCCCCCCCAAA